>QANY01010304.1:25714-138166 GCA_003255025.1 Datisca glomerata
ATTCTTGTATTATTCCCTTATTATTATAATTAATGTTCATGTATGCGTGGATTATAATTTTAATAATTAAATTTAGATTTTGTTACTTCTATTATTTAATTTTCACTAAAAAAAGGTCGACGATGGACTTTGAGATTTTTGGGATACCAAACTTCTCGAACTACTAATGTGAGAAGTTATTCTTGGGATACCGAGAATAACTTTAATAATGCTTTGATTTAAAAAGATATGAGAATACAAAAAAAAAAGTAATTTTTTTAATGGTTTTTGAACCACCCATTAAAAGTAATTTATTTTGTTCATTTCTATGATACAAAGTTCCTCAAATGGGACATTAAAAAATAAATCTCTTTAACATTTGCCTTAAAATAAAAAAATGGATAGCATTTGATTAAATTTGGTAACCATTTTACAATGGGTGTTGTGGGGTGCTAATACCTTCCCCACACACAAATGACTCCCGAACCAACTTTGAGTTTTCGTAGACCAAAAAAAAAAATTTCATCTTAAAATTGGGTGACCAATCACACCATAAAATGATTGGTGGCGACTCTAAATTTCTTTTTCCTAAAAAAAATGAATTTTTTTAATCGTCACTCCGCGTCGCGCGCACGTTGCGACAGTGACACACATTCATCAAATACCCCCAGACCTATCTTTTTGCTAGTGCTCGAGCAAAACAAAAAATAAAGAATTGAACAAGAAAACAATAAACTCTAATTATGAAAAACTATGGAACACAAAATATTTTAACTAACTAAACTTGCCTCAGAGATTTCAAAATAGTGATAACTTAAGAAAACTTCTAAATTATGATCGTATAGAAGTTTAATACAAATTTCAACTTACACTTCACCTTGAAAAATCTCGAGTGAGTGTGTGTCAACTTAAGTCATCCAACTTCTTAGTCTCAAATGATCTTATGCAAGTAAGTCTTATAAAAAGTGGATCTATTAATTATTAATAGATTAAAACTCCATAGGCCAATTTTTCATATCACTCCCCACTAATGTAAATAAACCACAACACTTATGATCATTAGGATTTTCGTAGGCTTATAATGTATGGCTAAGGTTTAGGGTAGGACAAATGATATTCGGCTCAAACTTTACCCATAATCACACATGCATTCTAGGAATTTACGAGCTTAACCCAACTTCTCTTACCACTCCCCCAAACTTCTCACTTTCCACCTCTTGAATTATCAACCACACTCAACCATTTTTTTAATTTGATTTCCTTAAGCTTATCTGTTCCTTAATGATCTTTTAGCCAATAGCTCTCAAACCAGTTGGTCTTAGGGTATTAGGTGTTGAGACACCCTTTCGAGCTTAGTCACTCAAGTCTAAAAGGTTACAAAATCAAACTTATTCACATATTTTTTTTTGAATAAATATAACAAAACTCCTCCCATCCACCCAAATTGTCATAGCTCCAAGTATTTTCCTAGCATCCAAATACTATAAGTAAAAATGGTTAGTTGAGAATTTTTTTTATAAGGTTAGGCAACTGTCACGAGTGGAAAAGAAAATTGCTATCTAGGTTCAACATGGATAACTAAATAAACAATTACGCATAGGCTGACTTGAAAAGCTCAAACGGTCCAAAGATGGCCTAAATCATGTCCTAAGTATAGTGTAGCCTAGGATTTCACTTCGAGAACCAAACAAACTGGTTCTAGAGTTCCTATGAGATCATAAAGATTCTTTAAGTCACATAAAACTTTTCTAAGCAGAAAGACAATCAAACGCTTAAGGCTAGATGCTCAACATGTCAGGATTCTCTAATGAAATGCAAATCAACAAATAGTTCAAACACACACAAATACACAAATTCATCCATTTTTTTTCAAAGTTATCAATAAATCAAAACCAATCTCATCATAGGCGTTAGTGTTGTCTACTACAAACCGTCAAGTTTTTAAAAAAACAAGAAAGCAATTGAAATAAGCAAACAAAATAAGACTACAGATAATATAAACAACAAAATAAAACTAAGCAACGTAATTATGAAATTAAATGCTACCATCCCCAAAGCTAAAACTTGTATTGTCCTCAATGAAAGATATGTTAAAGAAACAAGTAAAGAGGACTTCTCTGAATTAGGATTAGATTTCCTCATCGTCATTCTCTGCATTGTTCATGTTGTCTCCAAATGAGGATAGGAGCGGGAAAAATCAGTGCGTGTGGAGAGATGAGAGGAGGAAATAAAATATTTGAGATCTAATGAAAGATAAAAAATGAATAAAGTGGAAGCTTTTAATAAAAAGAATAGAAATAAAATTGAGTTTCATCCCGCTAGCGCTTGCTTTAATGTCTTCAGTCAAACATAATGTAGATGATCAAAGCGAAACCAACACGATTGTGGTATTGTTTTTTATCAATATGATCATCCAAATACGGTTTCACCCATTGTCCATTAACTTTAAAATTCCCTTCATGTTAGAAATTGACCACCCTAAGGCTGTTTTATGCTCTCTCAATACCCTCAAAAGTTTGTCTTCTTTTTCACCATTTAATGAAGCATAAATAATGATAGGAAGAGTATAGGCTTCTCCTAGATAAGCGTATCAAAGGTGTGATGGCAATTGCTTGTGTTCTAACATCGGTGATTTTTCAATAGATGACAATTGTCTATGTTTACCTTCTTCTAATTCTTTAAAAAACCTCTTAATGAAAATCGATAGAGTCACTTCTAACCGATTCACGCACTTCAAATTCTCTGGATCTTCCTTGTCAATAGCCCGAACTAGACATGCTTCCAATGGCTCAAACGGATAGCTTTTCTGAATTGCTTATTCAATACATATTTATGCACTATCCACCTTCAATACATAGGTATTTCATTGCTTTGAAGAGATTAAAAGTTACCTGCTCTTCTTGCACTCTTAGAATAAGTTGCCATTTCTGCACACCAATAAGAGTTCTCCTTATAGCTAATAATGGTCTACAAAAAATAATTAGAATTTCTCGATTTTCCTCCATATCAAGAATAATAAAATCAGCTGGGAAGATAAATTTATCTACATTTACCAAAACATCCTCAATAGTCCCTAGTTGATATTTAATGGAACAATCAACTAATTGTAAAGAAACCGTTGTGGGCTTAACTTCTCCAAGACCTCGCTTTTTGTAAACTGAGAAATGCATCAAATTAATACTAGGTCCAATATCACATAGAGAATTTTCAAAATAAGAATTGACAATTGTGCATGTAATAGAAAAACTTTCAGGATCCTTTAGCTTCGGGGGCAGTTTATTTTACAAGATATCATTGCACTCATCAATAAATGCAATTGTCTTATACTCCTCTAGTTTTCTCTTGTTCGAGAGAATTTCCATCATGAATTTGACATAGCTCAACATTTATTCCAAAGCAACAACAAAATGAATGTTGATATGTAGTTTCTTAAACACATCAAGAAACTTTGAAAACTGCTTGTTCAATTTCTACTCTGAAACCGTTGAGGGTAAGGAATATGTGGGACATAAGGTGGAAGATTATCAGGAAACAGTTTTGGCTAAGGCTTGTGTTCCTCCTTTTCTGAATTCTTGATAAAATCATCACCTACAACCTCAATTTGTGCTTCAAATGGCTGAGAACTTTCAATTATTATTTTCTTCAGTTTTACTAACTCCTTGCCACTACGACGGATAATAACGTTTACTTGTTCTTTTGGATTCCTCTCAGTGTTGCTCAATAGAGAATCTTATTGTCTTTGAATGATTATTTCTGACAATTGACCCATTTAAAACTCAAAATTTTGAATAGAAGCATCTTGACTCTAAATACTAGTTTCTTGCTTCTGAAGTGTAGCATTCGTTCTTGCCATAAATTGATTAATATTGACCATGAGCTGGGCAAGAGTATCTTTTAAAGAAATTTTAGATTGCTAAGGCTAAATATAGGCTGAGTAGCAACTTGTGGATTAATCATATTTTAACTGTTCTTCCAAGAAAAATTAGGATGATTTCATCATCATTGGTTGTTCCCAATAAAGTTAGCTTGTTTTGACTGAGAATAAGCAAATGGATTACCAGCTTGGCATTCAGTGCTAGAATGAGGTCCATTGCATAAGTCACAAACCTCTTGTGTAGCATGAATAGCACTAGCATTGGCAGTGAAAGAGCTAAATTGGTTTGACAGTGTAGCTACTTGAGTAGTGAGAGCGGTAAGTGCATCTACTTCATGAACTCCATGAATCTTTCTTGGTACATTTTGCTCAGTTGGCCATTGATAAGAATTAGCAGCCATTTCTTCTAGCAAGGCATAAGCCTTCTCATGTGTTATACCCACCAAAGCACCTTCTTCTGGTGCATCCACTAGCATCCTTGTTGAATTTCCCAATCCATTGTATAAAGTTTGGACTTGTAACCATTCAGGAAGTCCATGATGTGGGTTTCCCCTCAACATGTCTTTAAACATCTCCTAAGCTTCATAAATAAACTTAATATCATATTGGGCAAAGGTAGTGATCTCATTCCTTATCTTAGCTGATTTTGGCTGGTGGAAAGAACTTAATCGAAAATTTCTCAGAAAGGCTATTTCAAGTAGTGATTGATCCAGCTGGCGAAGAGTTCAACCAACTCTTAGCCTTATTCCTTAGTAAAATGGGAATAATCTCAACCTAATAGCATCATTTGAGACATTATTGTCTTGAATGTCTCACAAATTTGGAGAAAAGTGACTATGTGAACATTTGGGTCATTGCATTAATTAAAGCTAGTGTGGCGATTATCTTTAACCGTCGCAATTCTAGGCCTTGTGCGACGGTTTTAGGAGAACCGTCACAATATCCAAACCTATTGCGACAAATTGGATGAACCGTCATAACATACTCCACATTTTTGTACAATTTCGACGGTTGGTTCATACTGTCACAGTTTAACCGTTGCAATATATGATTTTTCTTGTAGTGACAAAGGCCCCTCAAATTTACATTCATGAATACAATTATTATGTGAAACATAAATCTAAATATATATCAATAATGATGCATATACAAGACAGTACATTAGTTTAGTAGGTGCATGGATGTGTATGACTTTATATAATAGATGTAGGTAATTGAGGATAAGGATCAGCACAAAAGAAAAAAAATGTTAATTTAATTAAAAAAACTTAACGTTACCATGAAAAAGAAAATACTTTAATTAAAATAATAACATTAATTAAAATTTGGACAGCCAATACAAATATTCATTTCGATTAAGTATTTGGGACTAGAAGAAAAACGCAACCCCATCTCCATTCTTGAATTCCATCTCCGACTATTTGTCTCTCCATCATCTGCATCTTTCTTGTACTCAATAGGTTGGTAATAAATATATTAGAGAAAGACGACTAGATTTTTCTCATAAAATGAGTAATAATTGTACATGCATGTACTCCTAGACTCTTAGCCATTAGAGGAAGATGGAGACTAAATGCATTCATGGCCTTTTCTTTTAGGAAATAGATTTCCTCTCGGTGGATCCCAACTATAAAGGTTTTGTTTCTGAATTCTTTGCCGTCTGAGCAAGAACGAAAGGCCGATTACCTCAGTACTGTATCGAGATGATAAGATATTTTAAAATTCTTTTAGATTTTATTTTTTTATTATATTAAATCTGGACCGCTCATTCTTGATATTGTTTATTGGGTGTATGATCTTGCCAGTGACATTTGGAAATCAATCCCAAACTATCATTAACGCTAGGGTGTTCATGGTTCGGTTCGGTCGATTTTTTGTGAAAATCCGAACCGAAACTTTGGTTCGACAATAAAACCAAACCCAACCAAACCATTCACGTCAAAAAGAACTGAACCAAATCAAATCGTGAGTTTCAGTTCGGTTTTTCGGTTCGGTATTATTAATTAAAAATAATTTTTTAAATGATATTATTGAAAAAAATAATATAAAATCAAAGTTTTACTTTGGTTCGGTTCCGTTTTATATGAAATTATATAAAAATAATAATATGAATTTAATGTTTCGGTTCGGTTCAGTTTGAAACCCATTAAAATTTTGAATCGAACCAAAACTTCGGTTCTCTCATTTTTTTTGAATCAAACCAAACATATATAAAGAACCGACCGAACCAGTCATTTGTGGTGTAGTGCAATTCGGTTTGATCGGTTCGGGACAATTTTGAACACCCTTAATTAACGCCGACAACATTTTGAGAATTTTATTCGTGAATCAAAATGAACCAAAAAAATTCGATGTATCAAGTATTTATTATGATTAATTAAGATAATTAACAAATTGTGAAACTCTACGTGTGGACTAGAAGGCTACTTTTGGAAATGTAACATAATAAATGGACAACATTTTCAGAAAAAAAAAGTTCATTTATTTGAAACTTTTAATATATTAAATTAAGCATAAGGATAAGAATATTTTGATTTAATTCCATATTCATTTATATGAGTTGCCAAATAGAGGTAAAATATATCTTCTAATTCTATGGTAAAAAATCTGAATTTGAATTAAAAATTAAAAAATTACCTTATTTAATATCTAAATATCTTCTCAACTACTATAAATTTTAAACCTACGGCAAACCTCTCACTCACCCAAAGAAAAAGAAAACCAACTCAGCAAAAATGAAATCTCAGTTCTTTGCTATTGCTCTTCTTTTCCTTACCCTACAGGTCATTGTTGGTGGCAGGAAGCTAGAAGATGAGGTTCCAGGGTTGTGGGAACACATAGACAATGTAAAGGATCCGCATGTGTTAAAGATCGGAGAATTCGCCGTGACAGAATACGATAAGCAGGCGAAGGTAAACTTGAAGTTCCAACAAGTGCTTCAAGGAATTAACTTAGTGTTGCCGGAGAAGACTGATTATAAGATGGATTTGACGACAGTTGACGATGGAGGCAATGTTGAAAGATATGGAATTTATGTTTCGGAAGACCCCAAGGGGGTTTTGGAGCTTGCCTACTTTGTCAAGGAAACTAATATTTAAGGGGAGAATTGTTGGTTGTTCTTTGGTTTTAGATGGGTCTGAAAATAAAAATTTAATTTTCAAGCATAGATTTTAAGAGGAAATTGAAGTTGAGATGTCTCTCAGTTGGATCCGTTTTTTATAATTCTAATTTTAGTCAATGTTATTTGCATGAATGAAATCACCATATTAGGTTAAGAATAATTCAACCGTGATTAAATAATTGATCATGTTTTATGTGATTAAATGATATATCAATCATATATAGGCTGATGTTTTGAAATATGTTAATGAGTGTGAAAACATTTCAAACTGGTCAAATATACATGCCTTTATTTATCGTATGTGTGTGTTTATTGTTTGTGTGTGCGCATGTCCAAATGTACGTGAAAGCTAGAAGAACAATGTATAGTGTCTGATTAGATAGTTTTTCGAGAAAATTACTAACTTGGTCATCGTAGTTTGCACATGTTTTCAATTTGGTCATCGTAGTTTAAAAAGTTTAACTTTTGACCATCCTACTTTACTTAACGTTTCAATATGATCATTCTGTCACATTCCATTAATAGACACGTTGACGTAACACGTCAAGTGATGACATGCACGTTAAGTGATGACGTGATATTAAAATATTATACATTTTTATTTTATAAAAATGGATAGCGAGTTGGATTGAGGGATTTGGTTAGCAATGGGAAATAGAATCCTTTTACAGGTCGGAGAGAGATAAGGAGATAGAAGAGATCAAATCAATGTGGAGAGAAATTTTAAAAAGAAAAAAAATTTGTTTTCTGCTTCAGTTTTTACAGAAAAATACTTTTTACAGAAATTGTTTTTCAGATTTCAGAAAATAGATTTTAATTCTTTTAATCGATTTTAAGGCTGAATCGGTTCTTTTACTCGATTCGAACGAAACCAACGATTTCAGAAAATCAGTTTTACACCCTTCGATTTTGCCGATTTTGAGCCGAGGACCTGAGGAGAACAACCTTCGATTTTGTCGTTTCCACTCCACTAGCTTCAGGTGCTTCGAAAGGAGCTGACGAACGAACGAAAATGAAGAAACCCAAGGAGAAAGATGAACGAAATGAAAAAAAAAATCAGTGAGAAAGATTGAGAAGAATCAAAGCCTTCAACGAAGCAACAATCTTCAGAGGAGGAGAAACGATTTCAGCCCTTCTCCTTCTCCCTCTCTCTTCCTTCTTCATTTTCTTCGTTCTTATGAAAACCCTAAGCCTGAAAACCATATTTTCCCTAACCCGAAAACCATCCATTGATCTGAACTATGTTGTATTAAGGTTTTCTTTGTGGTTTTGGGTTTTGGTTTATCAACTTGGGTTAAGCTTGATTTATGCTTAGCTTGGCAGATTAAAGGAGTAAAAAAACAGAATTTCAATGTCATAGGTATGGGTTAGTCTTTTTCTTTCAATTCAAATGGATAGGTATGGGTTGTGAGTCTGAACTTTAGAATATATTGATTCTCTTTTTAGATCCAGGTGTATTTGAAAGAGAAGATAATTAATTTTTAAAAGAAGAGAAATGAAACTGCAACATGTTATTTCGTTGAAGGCTTCAATGGAGATCGAGAGAGAGATGAAGCAGGCTTCAATGGAGATCGGGAGAGACGAGGAATGAGGAAGAGAGAAATAATTAAAAGCAAAAAATATTAATAAGGTAAAAATGTATCATACATGAGTCGGAAAGAAAAGAAATTATATTTTAATATTCACATGGTTCCATAACGTGCTAGTGTGTTCCTTAAATATAGTTAATATAATTAATGGAGAGCGGTAGAAAAATTATATTGAAACATAAATTAAATTAAGATGATGAAATTAAAATTTTTTAAATTATAATGATTAAATTAAAAATAAGCACAAGAGTCAAATTGATAATTTTTCATATTTCTTCTTTTGGGCTTACTGCACGATGCGGTGTATAGGATATAATAAACTAATACGAATTACTCTCACATCGAACTAGACGTGGCCAATTACAAACTGCTCTTTTTTCATTGATTTTATTATCAACACTCAAGATAAGTGTTCAATACCAATATTAAATTTTTGACTACAATAGAATCTGCCCAAGGGAAAATCTTCAATACGCCCGTACTCAATTTTAGCCTTGACGTAACCAATAAGAACTATGTTCCTCCGCTTTCTCAACAAAAATGCTCATGGATAAGCTTTTGCTCCAAAATAATATATATAATATTATTAACTAAAATATATAAAAAAATATTAGTAATATAAATTACAGTATCTGAGAGGAAACAAAATAAAAAATTACCTTTAGGAGAGTAGGATGGCTATACAAATTACAAAGAATACAAAGGAGACGGCCATTTGCAAGGAAAAATATGTTCACAAAATAATAGAATTAAAATGCAATAAGGTGGTTGTAACATTTGGTACAATTAGTGTAAGACTAATAGTTGTGACTGTATGAAATATATTCATAAAGTAGCGTGTAATAATTAATTATTTGAATTTAATTATTTCTCAGACATTAATATTATTGAATTTTTATGAATAAATTGAAAACTTTAGTTTAAATTAAAATGTGTTTGTAAATTACTTAAGTTCTAGAATTTTCATCAACGAAAGAAGATGGAAACAAAGACGTCTCCAGATGAACTCTTCTGAAAAAGTTCAGAACGATATTCGCCGATTGAGAGAGTATTGAAGGAAAAATATTAGATTTTTTCCTTCAATCATTTTGAGAGCCCACGCTCAAATTCCTACACAAAAATCTTGTGAGATATATTTCTTAAATTAACGGGTGGTTGTTGGTGGACGAAATTCACAAATTGTTCTTGAAATTCAAGTGCGTGATTCAGATCCCGAAACTTGAAGAACACGAAAAATGCTCGAAGGAATTCCGTCAGTTTAGAAATTCTCTGATACAAAGTATATGCGAAAAATTATTTCTAATCTTATTTTCTAATTTAATATCGTATATGCATAATTGCACGTCGTTTGATTTAAAATTATTTAATTCGATTAAATAAGTTAATTGAAATTTTTTTGATATTTCACTCACAAACCGTTCGTGATTCAAATTTATTTTTTAGTTAATTTTAAAATCTACCGTTCTCAACAGTAACATTGGGGGAATGCATTACTGATGAATGAGGGCTTGGCCAACGGACGTCATGGTGGGAGATAGAGAGACATGAGAGATGGTGAATAGTTGGTAGGCAGGACTTTAGAGATTACGGTCTAGTTGTTTATAATTTAGTAAGAAATAAATTATGAATTTTTTGTGCTAAAAGTTGTAATAATGTTATAAAACAAAAAAATGATAAAATTTTCAAGTAAAAACGACATGTTTATATAACATGTATTTATGTCTTGTGAGATCTCCGTTAAGTTTCATAGTTTACAAATTTAAAAACTTTCTTTCTTTTGTTATACTGTCTAGTTTTATTATTTTACACATTATTTGACTTTTACATTTTTGTACTCTATGTTTCTGTGAATAAATTAATCATTGTCTATATTATGAATTTAATTGATTAACATTAGTGAAACAAATTTGATTTTAATAATGGAGTGTATTCATACACTTCAAATGTATTTGTTGAAGAAAGAGAAGTAAAAGCTGCAGTCTCAGAAGGAAATCTTCATCATAAGCAAAAGAGGGAAGCAGAACATAGACTTTCACCAAACACAGTGGGTGTCTAACCATTTCCGGTAAAAAACGATTCTAGGCTTCAAGTAGGCATCCGTTGGAGATCATAGGCAACCGTTAGAATCATATATATATATATATATATATATATATNATCATTTCTACAGCTCATCATTTTCCTTTCAAGATCAGAACCAACAGGTTCATCATTTCTACATGGTATCAGAGTAGTGATTCTGAGAACCAACATATATGGCAGAACCATCAACCTCCGACCAGCTTCACCACCATGACACCAATCCCAGACTGACCTCCATCCTGCTCACTGGCCACAACTACATACCGTGGGCCAGGGGCGGCTCGGGTGAGCCTGAAAGGAAGAGGCAGACTGGGTTTCGTGGACGGCAGTAAGCCAAGACCAGACCGAAACTCAGAGCAATGGGACATCATGGACAACCAGATAATGACCTGGATAACTAATTCAATAGACTCAAAACTCAGTGAAATCTTTTATTTTTGTGAAACAGGACAGGAACTCTGGGAAGAAATCTAGAGCAACTATCGTGAACAAAATAATTTTACGCAAGTCTTTGAACTTAAACGAGAGATCTCCCAAGCAAAACAGGGGGACAGATCAGTACCGGAGCTAACCGGGTTTTTAAAATCTAAGTTCAAAGAATTTGAAACCCTGAGACCGATGACCACTGACCTGAAGGAACTCCAAGAGCGGGCTGAGCAGGATATGGTTTTCCATTTCTTGACGGCTCTCGACTCAAGCTACGAAGCATTCCGAGCTCAGATCTTGATGTCGACAAAGAAGCCAACTTTTGCCACGGTCTCAGCCATGGTTCAAAGTGAAGAAACCAGGTGACGAGTAATGAGTACCAGAGATGACAAGGCAGAGGCACTAGCCATGGCGACCCGCGGCTCCCTCCGAAACCCTAACCCTAAGGAAGGGGGAAGGCACCGCAGACAGCCAGGCGAGCCGGTGAAAGGCAGCCACTGCCGAAAGGAAGGACACACCCACCACCGGTGCTGGAACCTGCACCCTCATCTTCAGTAGAACCAGAGAAAGTTCCAGAACGAGCGAGGGAGCTGCGCGAAGAGTGACAAGCGAGGAGGCTTCGCGAAAACATTTCCCTTTTATACCGAGGGTTTCAGCGGAGCAGGTCACGGGTCAGGACCCGACCCAGACCGCAGAGCACACAAGACAGACGGACCCGGTTCGGGTAGTGGGTATCGACCCGACCGAATGGAAGAAATAGACAGATCTGGATCCATTAGAGCAGACTTGCACCCAGACAACAACGCACAGATGGCTACACTGCTCAAACAATTCGGAGAATTTTTACGCGATACCTCAGGTTCATCCATTTACAATACTGTCAATTATTTTTCTAAATCTGCAAATTTTTGTCATAACTTAGAACACTAGATAATAGACTCTGGTGCCTCCGACCACATGACTCATAACACAAAAAATCTACACAGTCTCACTAAATTAGAAAAATCACAACACGTGACGGTAGCCAATCGAAATAAAGTTCCAATTTTTGGCATAGGGTCCACCACACTCTTCACAAAACCCATTAACAACGTACTTTGTCTACCCAATTTTAACTCCAATCTCCTATCTGTCAGTAAAATAACCAAAGACTTAAACTGCAATGTTACTTTTTCACCTGACAAAGTAATTTTTCAGGATCGAGTCACTGAGAGGAAGATTGGTGAAGGAAAATTTAGAAATTGTCTGTACTACTTAGAAGATACCGACAAAACATGCCTGGCCACCTCCAGTACAGTACCAAAAGACAAAATATTACTTTGGAGATTCGGTCATCCCTCCGAAAAAATCCTAAACAAATTACTTGGTTGTAATTCAGACTCTAACAGTTGCTCAGTCTGCAAACTCTCAAAACAAACCAAGTTACCCTTTCCACTATCTAGTAGTACGACAAAATGATGTTTTGAATTAATTCATTCTGATGTTTGAGGACCTGCCCCAGTTGACTCATATAATAAATTCAAATATTTTGTTACATTTATTGATGATTTCTCTCGCACCACATGGTTATATCTTTTGAAATCAAAAAATGAAGTCTTCAGTCGTTTTCAAGAGTTCAACAATTTAGTTGAAACTCAATTTGAAACAACCATAAAAATCTTTAGGTCTGATAATGGAACCCAGTATACTAACAACACCTTTTTTGAGTTTTTTAAACAAAAGGGTATACGACATCAAACCACATGTATCCACACCCCACAACAAAACGATGTCTCAGAACGTAAAATCCGACACCTTCTTGAAATGACTAGGTCTTTCCTCCTCCAAAACAACGTACCTAAAAGACACTGGTCTGATGCTATACTCACAGCAACTTACCTTATCAATCGATTACCCAGTGTAAAATTGCATCTGAAAAGCCCTCTAGAAATTCTCAAGGGTAGGAAAATTAACCTTGATCACATACGAGTATTCGGATGTACATGCTACATACACATTCCAAGACTTGATAAATTGGACAAACCTCAGTCAAAGCCCTATTTTTGGGGTATTCCGCTGAAAAAAAGGGGTATAAGTGCTACGACCCAATAAACCATAAACTCTACATCTCGCGTGATGTACAATTTTTAGAACTAGAATCCTATTACCCAAAGGACTCCGACGATCATAACCACCACCAAACGTTTTCGCTACCTAACAGTATTATTTCCTCCGATATCATAAGACAGGAACAGGATACCACATCAACCGAGCCTGAGACAACTACCTTAGGGAGAGCAACTAATGAGGCAGTTGTCACCGATGAAGCAGTAATCGTAAGAAGATCAACAAGGCAAACTCAACCCCCAGCAAGATTAAAAGACTACGTGTCCCATCAGTTTCTATACCCTATCCAAAATTTCCTATCTTATGATAAAATCTCTAACATCCACAGGGCATACTTGGGAAAATTGATGAAACAGTTGAGCCAAAGACCCATCAAGAAGCCCAACTCGACCCCAAATGGAGAAAGACGATGAATGAAGAACTTCTAGCCTTGGAAAAAAATGAAACTTGGGACATAATCCCACTACCCAACGGGAAGAAACCCGTAGGATGTAAATGGGTCTACAAGATCAAATACAACAGCAACAGCACTATCGAAAGATATAAAGCCCGACTAGTTGCCAAAGGCTTTACTCAGACATATGGAGTGGATTACCAGGAGACGTTCGCTCCAGTGGCAAAAATGAACACAATCCAAGTGTTACTATCCGTTGCCACCAACCTCAGCTGGGAACTATATCAAATGGATGTAAAAAATGCATTCCTCCAAGAAAATCTGGAAGAAGAAGTATATATGTCCCTACCTCCAGGACACGAGAAAGCAACACACCCATCTCTGGTATGTAGATTAAAGAAGGCTATCTACGGCCTGAAACAATCACCAAGGGCATGGTATGGAAAATTAAGTCTGTCTCTTTTAAAAATTAACTTTGTCAAAAGCACGGCTGACTCGTCTATGTTCGTCAAACACACGAACAACTCCACCACCATCATTTTAGTCTACGTAGATGACATTATCATCACCGGAAATAACCACGATGAAATATGGAGTGTTCAAAAATTTTTAAAAGGAGAGTTTGATATTAAAGATCTAGAAAAACTGAAGTACTTCCTAGGGATAGAAATAGCTCACTCGAAAAAGGGATTGTTTCTATCTCAAAGAAAATATATGTTAGACTTGTTAAAAGAAACATGCATGATAGGGGCAAAACTTGCTAGCACACCAATGGAAACCAACATGAAAATAGGACTGAATGATAGCAAACCAATAATTGATATAGGCCAACATCAGAGACTAGTAGGAAAACTAATTTATCTAACGGTTACAAGATCAGATATCGCTTTTGTAGTTAGCATTATTAGTCAATTCATGCACGCACCCTGCACAACTCACTAGGCAGTCGCAAAAAGGATACTCGATACCTTAAAGGAACACCCGGCCAAGGGATATGGATGAAGAGAATCGGGGCAAACTCCGTAGTTGGATACACTGATGCTGACTGGGCAGGTAGTTATGATAGAAAATCTACAACTGGTTTCTGTGTCTTTGTAGGTGGAAATCTAGTAACCTGAAAGAGCAAGAAACAAACTGTTGTAGCAAGGTCAAGTGCAGAGGCAGAATACAGAGCCATGGCCTCCACTACTAGTGAACTCACATGGATTAGACATCTCCTTCAAGACATGAAGGTCGAGATAAGAAAACCGATAGAGATGCACTGTGACAACCAAACAGCACATCATATTGCAATGAACCACGTTTTCCACGAGAGAACAAAACACATTGAAGTGGACTGTCACTTCATAAGAGAGAAGGTACAGTCGGGAGAAATCACCATTCCCTTTGTACGTAGTGAAGACCAGCTAGCTGACATCTTCACCAAAGCCCTTGACAAAAATAACCTTCAAAGAATACTTAACAAGTTAGGCTCGATCAACCTATACGAACTCAACTTGAGGGGGAGTGTTGAAGAAAGAGAAGTAAAAGCCGCAGCCTCAGAAGGAAATCTTCATCATAGGCAAAAGAGGGAAGCATAACAGAGACTTTCACCAAACACAGTGGGTGTCTAACCATTTCCGGTAAAAAATGATTTCAGGCTTCAAGTAGGCATCCGTTGGAGATCATAGGAGATCATAGGCAACCGTTAGAATCATTTGTATATATATATATCCTTCCTCATTGTAAACAAGTAGAATTTCTTCAATAAGAGATCAGAACCAAAAGGTTCATCATTTCTACAGCTCATCATTTTCCTTTCAAGATCAGAACCAACAGGTTCATCATTTCTACAGTATTGATAAAAGATACTACTAATTTGGTATTGTTTACTATGAAGGGAAAGGAAGTACTAAAAGACAATGAGTTATTAGTTTTTATGTGCAACTGAAAAGTCTTCTGTTTTAATTATAACTCTCAATTTAATAAAACCATGCATTATGGTTATATGTGAATTAATTTAATTTATAAATTAATATAATCGTATTATTGAAACACATATCATAAAATTGGTATGTAGTTGACATGACATGATAGGGGATGTTTATATCAAACTTTATATATATAAAACATAAGATATATAAAACATAAGATGAGACGAAAAAGTAATATTTTAGTTAAAAAATTTTGAAAATATTCCAACATGAATTAAAACAGGCTTTGACTTCATTACAAATATTTATATTTTTTCATTTTATAGCTAAATAAATTGATACACCAAATTATTTATTGAAATCATAAATTTCCCTAAACTATGCATTAAATATAATTAATATTTTTTATATATTTAATAGATTAAAAATTTAAATGTTAGATTATTAAATATAGAATAAATGAGAGTTAATGAAAATTGACACGTGACGTAATATGATATCAATATACCGAACTATATATATACGATTATAAGGTGTTGGAAAATAAGGATTAAGAGATGAATGTAAAGTATTTTAAAGTATAATCTCTAATCTTTCTAATCTATTTTATCTTGAAATGGACTTAAGAGGAGGAACTTTAGAATTTCTCTTTTGTCCTTTACATATTTTTTAATATACTAAATTTAGGTTTTCTATGACTAATTGATAATTAATTGAGTTTCTAATCCTAGTTTATCAATTTAAAGGAAAATCAAGCAAATGGACTTTGTTCAAGTGAAACTAAAGTTTTTCATAATTCTAATAATTCTAATTTTAATTCTATTTTTAGTCAATGTTATCTACGTGAATGAAATCACCATATTAGGTTAAGAATAATTCTACAGCGTCTAAGTAATGGATCATGTTTTACGTAACCAAGTGATGTATGAATCATTTACAGACTGATGTTTTAAAATATTTTAATGAGTGTGAAAATATATGAAGCTAGTCAAATATATGTCTCTATTTAACGTATGTGTTGTGTATACATTACAGCTTAACCATAAACTATCTGAAAATCATAATTTTAACCTCAGATGTAACTCTGTCTACTGCATGTTAGTTTTTCTAACAAAACGACGTCGTTTTATCTACTAGGCATAACTTAATCAATAAACCAAACACACCTCATAAACACAAAACCCAAAGAAATTAGAAGAAATCATAGAGAATAAATGATGAGAAATCGATGTTAGTTGCCTCAAACCCGAATTGAATATTGCTGAATGTTATAGAAAAATCCTCCAGTCTTCGTTCGAAAAGGGGAAGGGGTGGGGTTTCTTCAAATCAGTTGGTCAAAAGGGACAAAGAGGAATTTTGGGTTTTATGTTTATGAGATGTGTTTGGTTCTTGATTATGTTAACCTTAGTAGATCAAATGAAATCGTCTCAGACAGGGGGAAATGGCGTTGTTATGTTAAAAAACTAATATGCAGTAGACGAAATTATATTGAAGGTTAAATTTATGAGTTTCAGATAGTTAAGAGTTTAAATTGTAATGTTTTAAAGTTTAGAGTTTAAAGTGTCTATTACTATAGTCAAGCTCAAATTACAAAAATGACCAATTTTTTTTTACAAAAATGACCGAAATAAGGTAAATTATCTCATTATGTCTATGTGATTTTTGTACATAAGTTATTTACTTTGGCCATTTTTGCAAAAAAAAGTTCTGGCCATTTTTACAATTTGGATCAGAAAGTTGATTATCTTGCCGAATCAACTCCTACTTAATTAAAAACTTTACAATAGCACAAAACAGAAACAATTCACTAATTACTTCATCTTACTTCATTCCCAGCAGCAACACGTCTTCCCCTTCTTTGACCTATCCTAGAGCAACATCTCTTCCCCTTCATTGAGCTCTACCTTGTCCTTTTCTAGAGTTGCTTGCTTGAGTGGTTGTTTGACTTCGAGTAACAGAATTGCTTGCCTAAGTTCCAGCAGTAGTGTTTGCTTCAAATGAAATCTAAAAAGATAAATTAAAGTATAGTATAAATAAAACATATGTTGAACATGAACATAAAAAAGCATATTACATGTAAAATAAACGCTTACTCTAAATCTCATGAATCTCTTTGCACCCCTATTGATTCCTATAGCAGTGTTCTTCATTCTTGGGCTAGCATTTTTCTTTGCAGCAACCGGGGCCCCCTTACACGTCCTCTTATTATGTCCAAATATGTGATATGTGACACTTGCTACAGGTTAATGTCACATTCATCCTCTTCAACATTATTGGATTTATTGACTCATCATTGTCTCTTCTTTTTTGTTTCTTTGACCTCCCAAGTGACCTTTTGAATTTTGGAGGCAACACCCACTACATAAAAAAATGCTACGAAGTGGCCAAATCACTGTCATAGCATTTTTTAAACGCTATGTCTGCCAACGTTTTAAAAGTCTGACCTACCATAACATTTTTTCGCTCCTATGAAAAACGCTATCAAGACACTTTTTATACCATTTTTCGATGCTATTAAAGATCTACCATAATATTTTTTCAACGCTTGGCGGAACTACCATAGTGTTTTCTAATGCTATGATAGACATACAATAGCGTTTTTTCAATGCTTTGGTAGACAAATGATAGCATTTATAAATCAATAGTAAAAACTTACTATTACATTTTTTAAAAGCTGTCAAAAACTTTTCAGACATTTTTATGCTATATGATGTGCAATATCTTGTTATTATAAATTTTTTTTGTATTACTTATTCTTGACATTGTAAAAACTTAAAAAATAATATTTTTGACTAAATATAAAAAACTAATAAATCACATAACTTTTTATTTTATTACTCAAAATTATTACAAACTATTATCCGATAAAATCACATTTCAAATGACAAATACATATTGAATTTTACATAGAACAAAAAAAAGTAATATCCTAAAGAGGATGATTAAAATATAGTAAGATTTTAAATCTAATTATGAAACTTCAGAAACTGATGTCCAAGTAACATGTGGATTGCTTGTTTCTGTTGACTTTATTTTGAAATATAATTGTAACTACATATTTTTAACAATCCAGAAAAATAAGAAATTCATTTATATAAACTGAATCTAGAAACTAGTGCGGAAAAATGTACCATTCAATATAATTTTACTATAATAAAAGGGACTTAAATGGGAGAAATTTTTTATTCTCTTTTTTACACTTCAAGATTCCTTAAATATATAATACAATTTAGGGTTTTCATATCTTTGATCATTTATTATAATTCATATAATGAAATAATATTTTCTATTGAATAGTAATTTTTAAAATTAAATATTTTATAATATTATACAATTAGAAACGTAAATATCCGTAAAAATCAATTTCAATGAGTTTGAGATTACTTTTAAGTCACAATATTTTATATAAATGAATTGAGAGAAATATACAATATTTTATATAAATGAATTGAGAGAAATTTTTTCAAATAAGATAAATTCTCTCTCAATATTACAGATTCTAAAAAGTTGATGAAAAACCATTTTTATTTATTTAAATCACAATACTATATAGTAAAAGTTTAATAATAGTATAAGAAAAATAATCTTATTTATAATTTTTCAGAGATAATGTATTGATTTCAAAAATTCTACTTATATTTTAAGTCGTTTAACACGTGCGAAACACGTAGTTTTCGATTAATATGACTAAAAGGAAATAAATTAAGTAAATAACTATTAATAATTAATAACACATAAAAATTAATGACTAATAAACCTAACGCACAAGAACAAATTAATGCTCAACACTCATCTATGAGCTTTTGCTCCCCACCCCAAAAATCCAATCTGACTTTTGCTGCCTCAATTCAATTTTTTTGCTCCCCATGACACATTTACAAACAAAGGGTAGAATCACAAAGAAAACCTACAAAACTACTAGGATTGATCAGTTTTAAAATTAAAAAAAATATATTTGAACCACGAACGATTCGTGGGTGGAATAAAAAAATTCGATTTAACTTATTTAGTCATATTAAATAATTTAAAACCAATTTTTGTTAGATCATGCATATACGATATTAAAATGAATAGACTAAGAGAAAATAATTTTAAACTTTACTCTGTATCGGAGAATTTTCTGAACTGGTGGAACTCCCTTGAACGTTCTTTGTGTTCTTCAAGTTTTAAGATCAAAACCGCGAACTTGATCTTCCACGAACGATTTGTAAATTAGTTCAGCAACAACCACCCGTTAATTTCAGAAATATATCTCAGAAGAATTTTTCATAGGAAGTTGAGTGTGCGCTTTCAAAAGCGATCGAAGAAGGAAAATCAAATATTTTTTCTTCAGATTAATTTTGGCGGTAATAGTAGTGAGGAGAGAAATTTTTTTTCTCTTCCTCTTGTATATTGATAACAACAACTGTATCTAATACTCATGATCACTTTGTAATCAAATTGTTATTAGATAATTTTCGGTATTTACAAATATATCCAGATATTATAAAATTTCTAAAATTTCCCCTAATTATCTATTATTGCCAAAAATTACATGATCTCCTAGAGTTTTAGTTGTGTTGAAATTCATCAATCCAATTGATAAATGTAATTGATCATTATCAATTAATTAATTAATTTATTTTATTTAACTAATTATTAAATAATTAGAAAAATAATAAATAAATAATTCAATACAATAATAACACTTAACTAACTTAAGTGATATCAACTATCACATACAGTGGTGCCGTGAGGTACTGTGCTGGCTCAGGGCACACTACAGTGCCATGTGACACTACAGTTCTGCACAATTGCAGTGAGTCCCATTACAATTAGTAATTTTAAAATTAAATATTATTTGAGTTTATCCCTAAAAATATGATACGCCATTATCTAGAATATATACATAGATTATTCTAATAGCCTTGGTTGTTGAAAGAAGAGAAGATATTTAGTTGATTAGATCATCAGTTCGTCAATCAAGAGTTGAATTGGGGACACAATTGGTGTCAACGAGATTTTCTTCTGTGTTTAAACGTTAATCAAATCTCTAAAAAATAATCATCACGTTCTTTTAAAGAATCGTCTCACTAAAATCATTCTCAGTTAATCTCTAGATCTTATCCGTTGAAAACATCTGAAGACAGAAAAAGTATCTTGTAATATTCTACGTGTCCACACACGTCCTAGTGCGTCGATGATTGACTTGGAAGATCTTGGTGTGGATCTCGGAGTCTACTGTTGAAACAATTTCATGGGAACGGATGATCGATTGGTTTTTGCAAGGACATTTAATATAGAGTACAAGTGTATATGATTCCTAATCTTGTATGTTATAAATTTAACTTATAAATATATAATGTGCCCTGACTGATTGAAAAATAGTTTTCAATAAAATTTTATTTGGTTATTGTGATATTGCGCAAGTTTTATTTTATTAAAAAATTTAGTTTTTATTAAATATTTAATTTTTTAAAAGGCCACGTGCCTCCACGCTTCCGCCGCACACACATCGCGACGACCAGCAATACCTCACTGTCTCACTAACAAGTCCTTCCTCAATGTCTCCCTAATGTCATTCAACTTCCATCGATGTTGCATCAATGATGCATATAATCTCCTTGGGCAGTCACCGCCAGCACATTTAACCAATACTCGACGTGCCTCATTTTTGACAAACTTCAAATCATACCCACTTTATCTACCATGGGCCTTGACAACATCTCTAAATCCAGCTCTATCTTTAAACCTCATGCCTAATTTAAAAACAACATTTGCATGTCACTATCAGCCATGAATTCTGGGAATACTTCAGAATATCAGAATTGAGAGGAGAATTCAAATCCTCATAATCAAACTCCACATGTGGTACATGTGGCTCAACCCTCCAACATCAAATTCATTGTTATTTAGCTCATAATCACTATCTGCAACATCCTTTAAATCAATACTCCTAACATTTGCATTACTATCACTGCCCTCACTAGATTCACTGTCACTGCCCACACTATTACTCCCCTCACACCAATCATTATTACTTTCATCATCATCATCAACATGCATATTCTCATTATCAGCATTCAAATCATCATCAACCAAATTACCAACATTTAAAGACTCAGGTGAATGTGCAACATAAACATGTATAAGTCTAGTAGGTGGAACTACCCTACACATTTGCATTACATTCCTATCAGTCCTTATCTCTACCAAACCAGATTACATATCCTCCACAAGCTTTACATAATACATGGTAGTATATTCATAAGCATCAGAGCAGTCAAACATATATTTTATCTGAATCACAATTATAAAAAATAAAGATTTTACCTCTTAAGTATCTTGTAGGACTGGACCATTCAAATAGCCCATTGATGATGCACATGAATTGAAAATAGATATGGAGCCAATACTGTAATTAAAACAACCTCAATCAATATACAATTAGATAAAAAAACCTTTAATTGCAAACTTAAACTATATTAATTGTTCAATTAATATAATTCCCCACTTGAACTGTGATTCCTAAAATTAGAAAACCCTAATTCCTCCTAAGGGGAATCCTAATTCCTATTCGAAAGGAATTAAGGTATGATAATTTTAGGAATTAGGGTTCTCGAGGGGAATTAGGATTTTCCAATTTGGGAATCCTAATTCCTATTCGAAGAACATAACAAAAATATAACTCGAGTACACCCAGAAGAAAAATAAATCGAAGAACAGAACAAAGCAGAATAGAACAAACTCGAAGAACAAAAAACATACCTCCTCGAAACAGAGACAACCTCCTCAAAAACCTTCAAACTCCTACAATCATCTGTGAAGAAGAATTATAACTCAAGCACACCCAGAAGAAGAATAACTTGAGCACAATAGTTGCGAAACGGAGAGTGATTTTTCACGAACCCTAGTCGCCTAATTTGGGGAGAGTGATTTTTCAAAGATGTAAAACATCGAAGAGTAATGTGGGTAAGGGTTAAACCCACGTGGCTGCTCGGGTAATAAACCGACTGATTAGGCATTACATAAATTTTCACGTATTTTTAGGACAATTGTGACGGTCGGCTAATTTTTTAAGAGGAGTACCTACCAAAGGGCAAGCGTGGATCAACAAAGTAACTGTTGGGTCTACTCTCCTACTTTTTAAAATGAAGAGTTAAAAATGAAAATTACTCCAAGTTACAGGAGGAAAAACTGTAGTTTACCCTAAAATATATTATAAATATTTGACCTTATTTTACCATTTGTGGCAATGTTGTGTAGTAATGTTTTATCTGGAAAATGGGAAGACCCAAAGCCTAGTTTTTCAGCCTTGAAGCGTTGCTTTCACCCTTATCTCTCCATGTGAGCTTTTCTCCTGATCTCTCCCATTTATCTCCTCGCCTTCTCTCTTGCTTCTCCGTTCTCTCTCTTTTCTGTCTCCCTCTCCATCAATTATTTTCTTTTCCTTTTTGTCTCTCTTCGTTTGTCCTTCTCTTTCTTTGGGTTTTCTTTCTTTCTTGGTCAGATTTTGTGTTTTTGCAGAGTTCTCCTCTGTTCGGAAGGTTTTGTTTCTACAAGTTGTGTAAATTTTGTTCCACCAGATCTTTAGTCCTTGGTGGTTTCCTTTATCTTGGATATAGTTTTTGTGGAGATTTTAGGGCATCATTTGTGTACGAGTACGAAGCAACCTCAGTTTTATAGATATGTTTGAGATTTTGCCGATCTTCATGCGAATAAGCCTTTTCAGTGCTAGATAGCCAAACCAAGTTTGGATGGTGGAGGAGCTTTGAAATGAGCCAATTCTCGAGCTCTACTTTTATATGTTGTTTATGCACGTAATTCCCTCCCTATCCGTAGGTAAGTGTATATTAATCTTATCAAACACTTATAATTATTTATTTGCATTTAGATCTAATAATTCTATTTTTTTTATGAAATGCTATCTTTATCTTAAAAAAATAGACCCGACAAAGTTTGTTTTTGCATAAAAAATTTTGGTAGTGTTCTTCACACAAAGATCCGTTAAAAACTATCCCCTAACATCTATCATACTCAAATATCTGATTCTTTCATCTTTCCCCTTAAATAATTGGCATTTTACAGTCTCATTAAGAAAATAAAAACAATTCCATTACATGCTTATTATCCAAATTCTAAAGCAATTTCCAAGACAAAAAAATGAAAAGAAAAAAAAAGCAAATTGGGAAAATTACATATTCGCTGCCACACGTTTATACAAATTTGAAGGGAGCCTTGGCGTGGGCACCGCTTCTAAAGGTGTCTTCATGTAAGTCACCAACCCTGGACTTTCTGACATGTCAATCTCCTCAGGCTTGACTCCATGGGCCGGGGCCCAAACAAAGTGGTGCAATAGGTGACCTAGCATGGAAGTAACCAAATTGATACCAAGTTGGGCTCCCGGGCACACCCTTCGACCCGCCCCGAATGGTAGTAGCCGGAAATCGTGACCCTTCATATCAACATCCTCCTCAAAGAACCTCTCGGGTCGAAATTCGAGAGGACTTTTCCACATTGCCGGGTCACGGGCCACCGCCCAAACGTTTACGTGAACGTTAGAGCCCTTGGGGATGTCGTAGCCGCCGATTTTGACGTTGGAGTTGGCCCGGTGAGGGAGCATCAATGGGGTTGGAGGGTGTAACCTTAGGGCCTCTTTGGAAATGGATTGTAGGTAAGGTAGATTGGAGATATCGGCTTCCGTCATGACCCGTTCGACTCCGACGACTCCGTCCAACTCTTCTTGGGCCTTCAGTTGGACTCTTGGGTTCCTGATGAGCTCGGCCATGGCCCATTCAACTGAGATTGCAGTCGTGTCCATGCCTGCAGTTATCATATCCTGCATAATTTTTATAATTAGCCTATTTTTAGGGAGTTCTAGTTGAAAAAATGATGTTTACGGTCAGCTTTTTTGGCACCATATTTAATTCAGATCTTGATCACTTCCAGTTTTGATGGAATTGAAGATGATTATGTTTCTCAGATCAGAAACAAACGTCCATTTGATTTTGAACAGCTAAATTACACAAAGTGAAAAAAAAAATTAAAAACAAAGGTTCTGTTTTAGAGTGTTCAAAATCAAATGAATGGTTCATATCTCTCAATTTCTCCTAAAATTTGTCATTTTAGCAGAAAAATAAAATTTTATAACCGAAACTTTTAGCCTAATAGTCATGATTGAGACTTTCAGTCTCTAAGTTCGACGATAAATCTTCACCCCTCCCCTTGTTGAAAAAACAGAAAAAGAGTTCTTAGTTTTTAAAGGCTGACAAATAAAAAGGTTGGTCAGGTTTTTAGTGTAGTTTTTGAAAGATTAAATAGACTTGCACATACCCATAGTAGGCCAATAATGGTGTCTTCACTAAGGTCATATTTGTCCTTCAGAGTAAGCAAGGCGTCAACAAAGTGTTGCTTAGCATCACCACTCTGCTTGCGAGCCTGAGTGTGTTCGTCCATGATGGCTCGGGTGAGTCGGTCTCGGCGGGCACCATGTTTGGCAAATGCATCCTCCTCAAGTGGGAACATCCAGCGAAGCCAAGGAATGTGCTCTGCCATGGCTAACGATGCGCCCAGCTTGAGTCCATTGGCTACAATTGCCTTAAACTCTAGTCCTTGCTCATCCATTACTCCCTCTGCATTCTCAAACCTCTTCCCAAATGCTAATCTTGTTATGTTGTTGAATGCCACTGCTCCCAAATACTTCTTTACCAGCAAACTTTTTCCATCATTATCTGGATCAAGAAAAAGAGAAACAAAATTAATAATAGTTCAAGTGAATTTAATTATTTTAAAATAAATTTACAAGCGAAAAATGGAAATTGTCTTTTGGAAACTATATCTAGTAATGGGATAAATAGGAAATAAGTCAATTTTAAAATAAGGAAAATAGAAAATATAAGACCCACTGACTAATAAATTATTTTCATAATTTATATATTGTTTCGATTGGTAAAAACCAGTTAAAAGTTAAAAGAAGTCACGCCATTCTCAAATATAGTAATTCATTTAATAATTCCAATTGGTTCTTGACTAATTGCTAAAACAAGTTCAAATATTAATTTTGTTTAATAATTTAAATTGGTTCAAGATTTTCATTAATAGAGGGAGGAGGGACCCCAAACCTGGTTGAATAGATGCAGGAAAAGTTAGATGGATAAAGGTTGTTCAATGCCATTATGGTCCTGATGGCTAAGAGGATAAGCGCTGGAAGATTTTTTATTGTTTTCTTCTTTGGCTTTTAGAATTGAAACAAAAGAAAGAGCCTATCTCACATTATGTAAATGATGGACGGAAGGGTCAGGGTGAGGGTCAACCACCAAAAAAAGTGGATCGCAAATTGCATGCGTTTGGCAGTTGACGGCTAATGTTGTTCGGTTGGCCGCCCACTTTCCTACCGACCTAATCCCAAATGCCAACCAGTAAGATGAACAGTTTTGGTTGAGAATTTGAACTTTTAATACCAAACCAATAAATAAACGGGTTTCAAAGAATCGAGTCATGTCTCTGTAATAAACTGATAGCGAGAGTGACTTATTTCTCGGATCACCTAATTTGAAAATTATGAGAAGGTGATCTGATGTAGATCACCCGTATCATATCAGTCTTGATACCGTAGAAAGTGCAATTAACTTTTATTTTCCTTTTTTCAATTAAAAAACCAGAAACTATTAATAGAGTAATCTTAGAACATGGTATCTAATCACATATATGCTAAATTACCAAAACACCATCTCCTTGGGTTATTAGTTTCTTGTTAATATGGAGATGGTCGTTTCCTTGGTAGTGTCTGAATGAACGCTGAGGGCAACTGATTAATTGGTGAGGGCAACTGATTAACCGGATTAAGATTCTCTCATATTTTATGAATAAGAAAAAATTTCGTTAAATCTAGACCGTTCTATTATGAAAATGGCAGTCCATATTATGAAAATGGCAGTCCATATTAGTCTTAACAAAAGGATATAAAGAAAAAAAATAAAAAAAATTATTTCATCTCAACATTTGTACTGAGCTAATCTTAACCGTCCATTCTAATACAAACAGTCAATGTTAGCTCAAGAGATCCTTTTCTGTTGGAATCTCAAGAGGAGGGGATGCTTTCATGATCAACAGGGGCTATAAGGACAATTGGGATTTCTGAGTCTGAGTTGACTTTCTATTTTGGCATATTTCTCGGTTGACTAATCCGTAGTTATAATGTAAATAATATTTGTTATATTTTTCAAAACCTATATATAGTTGTTTTTTACCAATAATAATACCTAAGAATATTATTAAAATATAATAATAGTTAATTAAATGCAAAGTAAGAGAACCAGATCAGTACCTAATGGAAAATAGAATAACAAAAAAGTTAACAGAATTATAAAAAAAAAACAAGAAGGAAATGTGAGACAAAAGCACACAATAAAACTTGTTTATAACCAAACTAATTAACTTAAATGTTTTGATCATATCTTACTACATACCTCACCTCACTAATTTCGTCCTAATTAAAATAATTAGATAACGCCGTAATAAAGCAATGAACAAATAAATTTGTCACGGAAATGATATTAAAAAAAGCAAGTGACAGTTTTCAATGTTAATGATAAGCTAGTTGGTATGCTGAAAAAATATAAACATTAAAAATTGGTAGAAAACCATCTATTTTTGCATAAATAAATAAATATTTCTTTCTTTCATGTATTCCACAAAGTCGGTCATAACTGATAACTAATGTTTGGGAGAAAAGAAAAGAAAAAGAAAACGTACCAGGCTTAGTGCAATCGTTGAAAAGAGATTCAACCATGGCGGTAACCTCATCTTCTCTAATGGGTCTAAGAGCTTCAAGTCTTTTGGGAGTGAAAAGCTCAAGAGTACAGACTTTTCTGACCTTAACATAGTGAGGCCCATAATCGGCCCATATAAGATCCTGACCGTCTCTACTAAACTTAGCCGCCGATCTACTCCTATGCCTATCAGCCAATTGCTGATCGTTCTCCTTCAGCACTTCCTTCGCCAATTCCGTATTATTCACAATCACGTTCAACGTTGAACCAAACCAAACTGATATGATCGGACCGTACGCCTGAGCCCACTCGGCGTAGCATCGGAATCTGACCGGCTTTATGTCGTAGAGGTTTCCGACGATTGGCCATGGACGTGGGCCTGGTGGGAGCTTGAAACGCAGCTGTTGGTAGATGAAGTATGCAAGGAAGAGGAGGGTAAGTGAGATGGGGATGAGGGGGAGAGCCATATTGAGATGAGAAATGAGGTTTTGGAAAGGAAGTGGTTGGGGGAGGGGTTTGATTTATGTGTTTATATGAGAGAGAGAGAGGTGGGGTTGGTGAATGAAGTTTCCACGTTAGGGAGAGGATGTGAGAGATTGCCACCTAAGCATTGAAACCAATGAAAAATTAGACACTCACAGACTGCTGTTTTGGAAGTTTTATTAGTTACCCATGTTTGAATGTTATGCTTTATCTTTTACAAAATCCCTATCTAGCAGTAGGGTGGTCAGTAGCATGGTTTGACAGTGTATGCGGCAAGGCCGTAAAGATCAAGATTCTGCAGATTTTTGAAATGTCTCACGAATCAGGATGTGCATCATTCGGTTCCTTTGGTTGATAAAATATTTTTTTGTAATTGAATGGAATATATTGATTATCTTAAGTATTGAAATTGATCCGAATAAAGTTAAAATAATCGGTTTCGACTTCAATTATAAAATTTCTTAAAAATAAAAAAAATAATTAAATTGAAAACATCAATTTATAACACACATATATAAGTTATATATAAAAAATTGAGAGATAGATAATAAAATAACCCTTATATAAATATATAAATATATGATAATTCTACAACACGATATATATTAAACTTTATACTTAGTTCGTGCAACACGCGTGTGCTCTTACTAAGTTATAGTAAAAGTACACATCGAACCGATTCAATTCGGTTTGATGCAGTCGGTTAACAAAATTTTTGCACGCCCCTACCACAAACTGAAATATAGGATCAAATCTGAAATCATATGATTTCAATATGTATTAATAATATTGTGTAAAAATATGATTTATGAAACTAGGTATGTATTTAAATTCTTGAATAAAATAAAGGAATAATGATAAATTTCATTATTTTATTAATTACAATTTATATCTTATAAAATAATAGTTGGTGCATCATAAAATCCTAGGCAAAAAATAGAAGAAGGATCATAAAATTTTATAAATTTGAGATTTTACTATGAGTCAGATCATGATGATAACTATAAAAGGATACAATTTGGATTAAGAGTTTGACAATTATAGTGTGGTATGTGGTCCTACTAATACATGGTAAATGGATGTGTAAAATAAATGAAAAACAAAATTATGAGCAGGAATATTTTTAACGCAAACGACTGACCCGCACCGCAGTAGCGGATCTCATCAAAGTGGCGCGTGGAGCGTGCGCCAAGATAATGAAAGTGGAAGTGGTTTGAGGAGTTGGTGGGAAGGTTGGTGAGGTGAGACTTGAGAAGGGAGTTTTTGGAGAAGTGTATTCTTGAGGAATCAAAGGTTGGTGAGGTAGGAGTCTTTGAATTGTACTAAGCCCATAGATCTGAATTTTAAATATGGAAAAGGAAAAAAAGTAAAAACAAAATTCACATGAGATAGTAAAAAGAGTTATGATAATTGACTAGACTATTATCGATGCTAGTTAAAAAATAATTGTTTGTTTGATCAATTAGTTTTGACATAGGATATGACGTTTTATTAGATCTAGGACATTTGTCGATGATAGTGAATACAAAAGACATTTAGATCTGTACTGCTGATAGTCTAATAAAGTTAAACAAATTGAAGTTAAAGATATATGAACCATGATAGAGATCATTGCTAATTTTATAAAGGATTAGTTTCACTTAGACAACTCCTTTTATCTTTTAGTATAAATTAGCTTTAAAATCTTCCCCAAGTCCCTCAACTTTTACCATAATTAAAAACATATCCTCTGTCTCTTTTGATTTAATCTCCACTAAACGGCCACGTGTGAGCGCATGTCTCTGATTTATGGTGAAATTTGAAGGGTGGTAGGTGAAACAAACATTCATTTTAATTTGTTCATAAACAGGTTATTTCTTAATTTAGTTCCTAAAATTATGAATTATTAGTAATTAACATCGTCTTTTAATTAAGAGTTTTTAATTATATTTGTTATGCATGTGATGTCCAAGCATTTAGTCTGCATAAGAAATGGAGGAACATGGTTGATTTAGATAGTTTAAGATTTGTTTTAGGCTGTTTGACCATCTTTTCGAAAACAAATGAGACACACTCTAATAAAAATAAAAACCATGTTTTCAAAAAGTCACTTCATTTTCAACTTATTTTTACATCTGAAAACTAAAAGTTATATTAGTAATGAAGCAACAATTATTAAGATTTCACTTTGAAAATAAACGATTCCTCTAAAAATATGATATGATCTTAAGTATATGACAACGTGGTAATTTACAAAAAAAAAAAGATTAAGATGAGGTTTTAGGCCATTGGTGAGGGTTTAGAGTGAAATTGGAGTGAACGTTGGAGCAAGTTGGGTGGGAGCCAGTTGAGAGTTGTTGGTGGGTTGGTGAAATGGAGAATTATGTGATTATTACATGACGTTGGGTAGGCAGCCTTTATCATCACAAATCAATGGGCCTGACTTAACCTCATCCATTTGTTCTTTCGTTGAAATGAGTTCTCTCATCTCTGCCGTTGGGGACGATTCCAATGATGTGGATTGGGTCCCTTATCTTTTCCATGGTCTTAATCAAATTAAATGTAGAAACAAATATAAAAACAATTAAGAAAAAAATTTTTCTTTATTGATTTGTGGGAAAAATATCACTTTCTAATATAGATATGACAGTTTAAATCTACAACCATCTTCTATCGATTACTCTTAATGTTATTAATGTTATAGAAAGATATGTTCTTTGGTTACCTCACACTCTTCTCCCCTATACAAACCTTACACTTGTGATAAATGTATATATGCATGCATGCATATATTTATGTACGTGTGTATATGTACGTATGTGTAAGTATATACACATACATAGTTCAGTCAGTTTAAAATAGATCTAGACCGTTACCCTCAAATAGGTCTAGACTATCTAAAATAGATCGATAGTTCAGATCTACAACTATTCTCTGTTGTTACTTTCAACGCAAAAAATTGATCCATTCTCTCGTCAATCGTACAAAACTTACTCTTGTGATAAATGTATATGTACATGTGTATATGTATGCACGTGTAAGTATATACATATATTTATGTATGTACGTAAGTGCGTGTGTATGTATGTACATATATTAAAATTCTTATCTTTAATTTTTTGTTTGAAAAATTAAAATTGAGATTGATTTTAAATGAGAGAAGTAGGTGTAATAATGGGATTGGGGTTCTCTTATTTTAGAAATATATAAATGAGGAGTTATGGAAAATTGGACAATTCATTTCACTTTCAATGATCCAAACTTTTATATAAGAAAAAAGTGAGTTCTTTTATAAAATCTTTAAGAAGATTGTTGCAAACATGATGCGAATATAAGATTGGCCGAACATATTAGATTGTTATGTTTGAAAACACACAAATATATTATGACAAGTTGTAGTAGAATGTTAATTTTTGTTTGTGATTTTCCATATTACACTCTAGAATTATATAACATAATTATGAAAGAAGAAGGGAAATTTTATTAAAAAAATATCCGAAAAATGAAAATCCTAAATTAGGTTTTACTTTATTATTCAAACGAAAGCAAAATTTGTATCAAGTATCATTTCTCATTTTCTAAATTGTCCAACCAAAACAATAGCTAAGTGGTTACATGTACCCTCGTACCAAACACCTGTCAGTGGCTTTCACCAACATAAAGCAATTGCAATTCTCTCTTTCCTCATAATTTCTCTTTCCTTCCCCACGCAAATATCAAATCAACCATGGTTGATATGTATATTAGAATATGTCTATAAAGTAGCGTGTAATAGCTATTTATCTGTATTTAGTTATTTATCAGACAATTTGTATTACTGAATTTTTATGAATAAATTGAAAATTTTATTTTAAATTAAAGCGTGACTATAAATTACTCAAGTCCTGGAACTATTGTCAACGAAGCAGAGTGAAGATAGAGCTTCTCCAGACAAACTCTTCTGAAATAGTTCAGAATGATATTTGTAGTCTTAGGATTGACGAGGCAATTGAATCTGACTACGACTGTAGGTTGAACCGTTGGATGTCAGTCTCGGGGCATAAGAGTGGAGACTCAAATCATTAACCTAGACATGTTATGAACATGTTGAATAGACCGACAATAAATTAGTTTACAGCCCAAAACCGTTTACCTAGTTCTAAATCTAATTGTTACACCTTAAGGGTCTTTCCGTAATTACATTAATCCTGAGCTGACTACGTAACTTGACTTTGTTAGTTGCATACGTCAAATGATGGTGGGCAATATCTTGGCTGTTGGGATTATAATTTAATTAAATAGGAGTTACGTGATTCACAGATATGAAAATTCATGGTTGGATTGTGAAAGCAACAATATCACCTTATGATTTATTGATGGGTGTATGAATAAATTAACTTGATCAAGTATTCTATGAAATGAGTCAGTGAATAAGACTTGTCAATTGTACGAGATAATTCACTATAATGTCTTTCTTATTCACAGTCAATAAAAGAGTTAAGAAAATAATAACAAGATAGGTAAAATGGTAATTTTATATTCCACTTTTGTTACTGATATTCACGATGGGTATTATGTTAAAATATTCTGTGGACCGTGAAAATAAATAGAGTTTATTTACACCAACAAAAAATGTAGCGTGCATGAATCGAGAGTTGATTCGGCATCGAACCTATAGTGGAGTCGTACGAATGTCAGGGTTAAATAGGTCAGGAATTTATGAAGATAAATTCGTCGGGTATTTGAATCATAAGCTTTGTTCATATGAGTCCATTCAGTCTTAGAAATAACTCAAGGAACATGAATAGAAAAATGAACTAAGTTGGACCAAATTGTATTTTGGTGCCAAGACAATTTCCTACACCTATATGTGATAAGTGATGTCACTTAAGTTAGTTAAGTGTAATTGTTGTATTGAATTAATTATTTATTATTTTCTAATTATTAGATAATTAGTTAAATTAAACTAATTAATTAGTTAATTGATAATGATCAATTATATTTATCAATTGTATTGATGAATTTCGATACACCTAAAAGTCTAGGAGATCATGTAATTTTCGACAATAATAGATAGTTAGAGGAATTTTTGGAATTTTTATAATATATGAGTATATTTGTAAATACTGAAAATTACCTTTGGATAAATATCTAATAGTGCTTTGATTACAAAGAGATAATGAGTATTAGATACATTTGTTGTTATCAACACACAAAAAGAGAGAAAAACGTTTTCTCTTCTAACTACTATTGCCGCCGAAATTAATCTGAAGAAGGAAGATTTGATTTTTTTCTTTAATTGTTTTGAGATCCCACACTCAAATTCCTACGTAAAATTTTGCCGAGATATATTTATGAAATTAACGGGTGGTTGTTGGTGGACTAATTCAGAAATTGTTCGTAGAAGATCAAGTTCATGATTTTGATCTTAAAGCTTTAAGAACACGAAGAACGCTCGAGGGAGTTCCACCAATTCAGAAATTCTTCGATACAGAGTAAAGGTGAAACTTTATTTTCCCTTAATCTATTTCTTTTAACATCGTATATGCGTGATCAAACTACAATTAGTTCTAAATTATTTACTATGATTAAATAAGTTAAATTAATTTTTTTTGATATTTCGCCTATGAACCGTTCGTGGTCCAAATCTAATTTTTTTTAATTTTAAAACCGATCGATCCTAGCAATATACCCACTCCCCCACTTTTAGCTCTCCTTTCAAGCTTCTTCCCTATTCTTCTTCAATAAAAACGTACTTCTTCTTCGTCTCTTCTTCTTCTTCTGCTGCTTCTTATTGATCTTCTTCTTCTTCTTCTTCTTCTTCTTCTTCTTCTATTATTCTCCTGCTGCTTCTTCTTTATCTTCTTCTTCTTTTTTTATTCCTCTTCTACTTCTTCAAGACCTTTTGACCCATCCATTTTCAGTGAGACCTAACCATTCTTCTCCTTCTTCTTCAATGAAAGCAGACTGGTACCCATTCTTCTCTTATTTTTTTTTTACTTATAAAATGCTTCAAGTAATGATTCGAGTAGTGACAGAATAAAACCAACTATTTGGACGGAACAACTACTTGAATCTTTCAAGTAGCCACTGATGTTTAGGTTGTTTATGCAAGAAAAAATAACTACTTTAAGAGTTCAAGTATTTAGAGACCCGTTCCCTCCAAATAGTCAAGTGGTATCTGCTTTACTGCTTTCATAATGAAATCAACTACTTAAAGGGTTCAAGTAGTTATTTATAACTACTGATTTTGAAATTCTTGTCAAAATTCAAAAATAATGAATGAGAAAATTCGCTATTTTGATGTAAGAAAATTGTTAGCCAAGCATCAATATAAACAAAATAGTCGTATTGTTTTTTTTTGTTTACAAGAGGTTTTAAACCTAAAGGATGGATTTTCCATTCCTCCAGGGTTATCACTTTGAGAATGTAGAAGGAATGATAGAGAATTTTTCCTTCTGAATTGTTTATGGGTTTGATATTTATTGATTTTATTTCTAGGAGAATATCTCTGTAGAAACTAAGGGTTTTCTTCTTGTGTCCATGGACAAAATGAGAATCAGGAAGGAAATGGGCCTTCACTATTTCAATTGAATTTTTAAAATGGGTAAATGAATGTTCAATGTAAGATATATTTTTTCTGGGGGCCTTCCTATGATAATGAGAAGACTTTATATAATTGGTGATTGGTTGGTTGATGACCAATTGTGGTTCAAATGATTTAGAGACTGCAAACGTGTCAAATTGGTTGACCAATGCAGAATGATAATTAGGCCTGGTAGACCCAAGAATTGTTAATTGGGTATTTCTTGGAGCATAAGGCTCCTCTTTGACTTGGGCCCTAAGGGTCAATTATTGAGTGAATGAATCTCCTTTAATCATTTTCCCCGAGCTTGGGGCCTAGACCACATCTTGTTATTGTCCCTGCAAGAATTCACGAGTTAAGAAGTCAGGTAGAAAGTTATTAATACCTTTAATGAAATCAATATTAAAATAAAAAATACTGAGTATAGACAGCCATCTAGCAAAATTTATTTTGAAGCAATATTCTTAACATCTTTTTCAAAAACATGTTTTGCTGATTTACAATCAATTTTAAAAAAAAATTTGATTTAGTAAGTCATCTTGGAATTTTTGTATACACAAGACAACAGGAAAAATTTCCTTTTTAATTGTATTGTAATTAATTTACGATTAAGACCTTGTTCCAGATGTAAACCTAACAATTTATTCAGGTGATTCTGGAGAAATTTTTTGTAACATGATACCTCCATATCCAATTTTAGAAGCGTCAGTTTGGATAAACTAGAGCCATTGTTGTAAAATCAAAATCTTGAATGATTATTCTAACCATTATTTGCCATTTTTTATTTTTGATGTGATTGAGGATTTGGACGAAGTGTTCATCGTTTTGATTGGTGATAATGGGTTTTTCAATCTCATGAACAGAAATTGAAAATTTATTAGGTTTTCCTAGTTCACTAGATTCTTGTTTATTAATTAGATTTTCTATTTTTAAAATGTTTAATTCTTCATTTATTTCAGTGTTATAATTTCTTAATTCTTTTATTTCTATTTTAATAATTTTTGATTCTTTTTGAAGTTCCTGTAAGGTAACTTCATTTTCTTTCCCTTTTACCCTATTGAATTTTTGATGATTTTGTGAAAGATTTGCAGTATTATTATTATTAAACATAGTATTTTCTTTCTTCAAAATTACTTTTTTTTAAGTCTTTCAAGGTATTCTTGTTTTAATTCTGAATTTTCAATTTTACTTATTAAATCTAACAAGAGTTTTCTTGTTCTTCAATTTTATTTAATACATTTATTTTTTGATAACAACTATCCATACACTTAATTAAGATGTTAGGAGAATCAGTGTCAGAATTTGAAAAGTTATATTCAGAGGATTCAGGGGATTCCAATTTTCCTAAATCTTCATCACTACTTTTGTAATAATCTATTGTTTCTAAGATTCTAAACAATTATTGTTTATCTTTTTTAGAGATTTTTAATTGATTAATTTTATTTTTGACTTGGTAAGTATTTGTAATGCTGGCCACATTTGAAACATTTAGGTTTGCTTTTATCAAAAGATTTTTTATTGAACTTTTTTTAGAATAATTTTTATTCTTAGAAAAGTGTTTGTTAAAATTTTTATTCTTTGAAAAGTATTGGTAAGAATTTTTATGCCTATTTTTGTGGTATTGTCTCTTATAAGGCTTGTGAGACATTCTAGAGCTTAAATGAGATTTTTCCTATTTTTCTGGGAAGGGGCAATAGACGGTAAACCATATTGCTTGTAAAAATTGTCTAATTAATATTTGAAAGCTTTATTTTCCTTTTTATTTGTTTATTGATTTTCATGTCCATACACATTTTCAAGCCTTCCTTTTATATTGTCGTAATTTTTGGTTCGTAGGTAAGACTATCATAGTCTATGTTTCCTAGGTCATCTAAGATGAGTCAATCAGACATGGATACGTGAAGTAACATTACTTGACATTCCAATGAAGTGTTCAATTATTGTGTAAAAGAGTGTATTGATTGCATCAGATATGGTTTCCTGATCCTCTCCAATAGTTGGGTTTCCTTCAGCATCAATCTTTACTGCTGGAAGAATGATAGTTTTAGATTCTTCTGTGAGATGTTTCTCCCACCAGACACGAGCATTCCTTTGAATTCTGTGACTGAAAGATTTATTACCTCATTGTGAAGTAAATTATGTTTGGTAATGTAGGTTACGCTACCACTGCCATGTGCTGTAATTGATTGAGAACTTCATGTTCAGAAAGTCCATAAATATTCCATTCGTCCAATTTCTCTGCAGACACAGAAAATTGATTAACTAAAGAATTTCAGAAATTTGGATATCAGGAGGAATTGTCCTTTTATGGCATTTCCTTTGTAATTTATTAATTTCCAAACTTTTAAATGTGTGTTCAATATTGTTAATGTTTGAAGATATGACTCATAGGTGAATTCTGACCTATGACTTTCTGATTCTGAACTATTATCTTGGTTAATAACCTTAACAGAGAAAGATGATTCGACAGATTTATTCTTCAATTCTTGAACCATTTTTTCTATCTGTTTATTAAGGGGAACACTTTTCAAAGTAGTTTTTTTCTGAAAGATTTATTAAGGGTTTTTTCTCTCAGGGATTCATTAGGTTTATGTTCATTAAGAACATCAACCTTATTCTCTTTTTTGTCTAACCAGCCACTTGGGTGAAGAGTGTGATTAAATATAAGCAATTATTCATGTAAGCAATGGAGCAACAATAATACCAATAACCAGCCATAATAGGTAGTGAACAGTTTAATTATACAACAATTGAAGTAGAAACAATAATTATCCCCACCTCATTTTTCTCTGATACCAAAATGGTTTTTTAGATGGTGGTCAATCCATGACACTGTCTTTGAAATATTCCCAATCAAATTACAACAAAAATTTTAACTTATTTCTAAATTTATTTCGTGAATAAATACAAAATTCTATAGATTTTGAAGTAGCAATATGCCATTGAAGGAGATGTTCTCACCAGACAATACTACGTAAAATGGTGGGACAAATTCAGTACATTGAAAATATCCGATTTCATAAATGAGGAGTTCACAAAAACTCACCCCCAGTTAAAATCACTCAAACCTCTAGTGGTCTCCTTAAAAATTAAGGAACCAGACAACCAAGCTCCACAAATTAACTAATCATCAAATTCTTCCCAAGAATAAAAGCCTACATCAAAACCTTCCTCAAAAGGAAAAACCAAGGCTAAAAAATCAAAAGAAAAGCATGAGTTAATACAAAAATGCTCATTCTTCTTGAAGACAATACATACTCTGGTTTTGAATTCTCAGTAGAGTCAAACCACCCAATAAAAAGTAAAAAGAGTCAATCATCCAAAGCTCCCCCTCAACAATTGAAGGGAAGGTCTCATGTTTGTACTCTTCCCCAATGGGCCTACGATCCCTTCCAGGATTCCTAAGACCCATTCGACAATATAAACCTCATAGATGATGAATAGGGGAAACTAAATGAACCTTTGGCAAAATGCCAATAAATGGAAACAAATAATTTTGAAGGTATTATGATAACATCATAGCACAATGCAATGATCATCATACTCTTTAAAAGCAAGCAAAAGTAACAATGACCTCTAGTCCAGGATAACAATTATCAAGGACCAGTAACAATATCTCCATAAAATACACTGCAACTGTCAGAGCACGAAGATCAAGATTTCAATTATCAAGATTCTTTGTAATTTTTCGTTATGTAATCATTGTTCTAGTTGCTGAATAATTAGGCAACTATTTATGCTTTTTACTATTCTTAATCAAAAGTAAACAAAAGCAGGCATGTAAAATGTTTTTACTTTTGTAGAATATTATAGTCCGAGTAAGTGATGGGTTCCTGGTGAACTCTACTTTCCTTGTCTATAAATAGGCATCCCACTCCCATTTGTTCCTCAGAAGTCATATTCAACTCTTAACTATTTAAGAGCAAAACTTGTTTTATGAAACAAAGCTTTCTCCTTCTCCTCTTTTGTAAATCTTTCTTCTTCTTTTTCCTTCAACATTAAATAGTGAACGGGAGCACTATTTAATTGTTGTCAAGAAACACTGTTTGTGTAAGTTTTTAATCATACACCTTAATGCATAATACTCTCTGGTGAATCAATCTGTTGATTTCTTGATTGTCTACATTAATAACATTCTTATTAAACAATACTGGTTGAGTTTCTGCATTAGCAAATGTGTTAAACAATTCTGAAAATACTTTAAATTGTTTCAATCTAAAATTAGATTTTCAGGATTTGGAATTTATTATTCCACTATTAAAACAATTGATGAGATCATAAAACTTGTTTTGACTAATTACAAATCTGCAAAACATGTTCTTAAATTACTTTGAAACAAAGTTTTGCCAGGTAATAATCTATTATTAGCAATTCTAATTTCAATAATTAATTTATCAAATACATTAATAATTAAATTTGTCATCTTTTACAGAAAACCATTTTAAGAATCTGCAATGGAAGAATTTGAGGAATATGGCATATCAGAATATGGAAAGATAGAACCTCGAATACTCAACCAAAACTCCTTCAAAATCAAGTAGTTCAATGGTAGGGAAGCCGCTTTTTGCTCAAAACTTCCATTTATTAATGAGGGTCATAATGGATTTGGTAGCTAACAACTACATTACCACACATAATTTACTTCACAATGAGGTAATAAATCTTTTAGTCACAAGATTCACAGGAATGCTACATTCCTGGTGAAAAACATCCTCCAAAAATACTATTCTTTCAACAGTAAAGATTGATACTGAAGGAAACCCAACTATCAGAGAGGATCAAGAAACAATACCTGATGCCATCAATATACTCATTTACACAATATTGAACACTTCATTGTAACGCCAAGTAATGTTACTTCACGTATCCATGATCAATTGACTAATCTTAAGTGTCCGACCCAAAGAGATTTTATCTGGTACAAAAATATATTTTTGTCGAGAGTAATGACAAGGGATGATAGTAATCAACCCTTTTGGAAAGAAAAATTTATAAACGGATTACCCAATTTGTTCGCACACAAAATAAGTACAGTCCTTAGTAATGACCTAGGAAACATAGACTACGATAGTCTTACCTATGGTATAATAATTACTACAACACAAAAGGAAGGTTTGAAAATGTGTATTGACATGAAGATCAATAAACAAATCAAAAAGGAAAATAAAACTGCCAAATATGAATTAGACAATTTTTGCGAGAAGTATGGTTTACCCTCTATTGCCCCTTCCCAAAAAAATAGGAAAAATTCCAATTTAAGCCCTAGAAGATCTCACAAGCCCTATACGAGACAATACCACAAAAACAAGCATAACAATTTTTACCAATATTTTTCAAAGAATAAAAATTTTAACAAAAATTTTTCTAAGAATAAAAATTAGTCTAAAAGAAAGTTCAATAAAAAATCTTTTGATAAAAGCAAACGTAAATGTTTCAAATGTAGCCAACATAGTCATTTTGCAAATAGTCGCCAAGTCAAAAATAAAATTAATCAATTAAAAATTTCTGAAAAAGATAAACAAGAGTTGTTTAGAATCTCAGAAACAGTAGATTATTATGAAAGTAGTGATGAAGATTTAGGAGAATTGGAATCCTCTAAATCCTTTGAATATAACTCTTTAAGTTCTGACAGTGATTCTCTTAATATCTTAATGGATGTAGCGATAACTGTTGTTAAAAAATAAATGTTTTAAATAAAAATGAAGAACAAGAAAATCTCTTGGTATATCCAATAAGCGAAATTGAAAATCTACAATTAAAACAAGAATACCTTGAAAGACTTAAAAAGATAATTCTAAAGAAAGAAAATACTAAGTCTAATAATAAAAGCAAGTTACCTTACAGGAACTTCAAAAAGAAATTAAAGATATTAAAATAGAAATAAAAGAATTAAGAAATTCTAACACAGAAATAAAAGAAGAATTAAACCTTTTAAAAATAGAAAATCTAATTAATAAACAAGAATCTAGTGAACTGGGAGAACCTAGTAACTTTCCAGTTCCTGATAATGAGGTTGAAGAACCCATTATCACCAATCAAAATGATGAACACTTCATCCAAATCCTCAATCACATTAAAATAAAAAAATGGCACATAATGGTTAGAATAAGCATTCAAGATTTTGATTTTACAACAATGGTTCTAGTTGATTCAGAAAGAGATTTAAATTGTATGCAGAAAGAACTAGTACCTACCAAGTACTTCAAGTAGACAAGGGAATCTTTGTCATCTGCCAATGATACTCGTATGCATATCAATTATGAAGTACCTAAAGTTCATATTTGCCAAGATGATGTATATTTTAGAACATCATTTGTCTTAGTAAAAAATATGACTGATAAAATAATTTTGGGTCTACCTTTCATTGCTTTGTTGTATCATTTTATAACAGAATATGATGTGATAACTACCTATGTGATGGAAAGGCCTGTAAAATTCAAATTTCTTTATTTTCCTCATAACTCAAAATTAAAAACTTAAAAAGAAAAATCTATTCTAATTTTATAAATCTCATTTCTTGTAAATAAAAATAATTATATTGTTTACAAGATGAATTAAAATTTAAAAAAAAATTGAAGAACAGCTTCATGATCCTGCTCTTCAGAAACAAATAAAAGCTTTTGAGCAAATAATTTGCAAGGAATTATGTTACGAAATTCCTAATGCATTCTGGCATAGGAAACAACACAGAGTTAGTTTGCCTTATAGTAAGGAATTTAATGAGAAAAATATCCCCACTAAGGCACGACCAATTCAGATGAAATTCTAAGATGCTTGAGATCTGCAAAAAGGAGATCGTAGAACTTCTCAATAAGAATATCATTAGGAGAAGCAAGTCTCATTGGTCATGCTCAACCTTTTATGTATAAAAGGCTAGTGAAATTGAACGAGTAGTTTCTCGTTTAGTGATCAAGTATAAATCCTTATTAATGTCTTGGAATGGATAAGATATCCAATACCAAATAAAAGAGATTTAATTAACAAACTTGAAGATGCTACTATCTTCTCTAAGTTTGACATGAAATCCATATTCTGGCAAATCTAGATAAATGGGAATGATGAATACAAAATTGCATTTGTAACCCTGTTTGGCCATTATGAATGAAACGTAAAGTCCTTTAGGCTTAAGAATGCTCCCAGTGAATTCCAAAATATTATGAATGAAATCTTTAATCAATTTTATTGATTTCTCAATTGTTTATATTGATAATGTCCTCATTTTCTCTAAAATAATAGACCACCATTGGAGACATCTTGAATCATTTGCTAGAATAATAAAACAAAATGGTTTAGTTATCTCTGCAAGTAAAATTAAATTATTTGAATCTAAAGTTAGATTCCTAGGATTTGAAATACATCATTCTATTATTAAACCAATTGATAGAGTCATACAATTTGCTAACAAATTTCCTAATGAAATCCTTGATAAGACACAATTATAAATGTTTCTAGGATCTTTTTGAATTATATATATGACTTTTACAATAAATTAAGAACTGACTGTAAGCCTCTCTTTGATAGACTTGAAAAAAATCCTCCTCCATGGATAGCCGTCCATTATGATCTAGTCAAAAGAATTAAGGACCATGTTAAGACACCTCATTGTCTTGGCATACCTACTAATAATTCTTTTAAAATTGTCCAAACTGATGACTCTAAAATTGGATATAGAGGTATCTTGTTACAAACTTTCCCCAGAATCACATGAACAAATTGTTAGGTTTATGTCTGGAACATGGTCTCTATCACAAATTAATTACAGTACAATTAAAAAGAAAATTTTATTTGTTGTCTTGCGTATACAAAAAATCCAAGATGACTTACTAAATAAAAAAATTTCTTTTTAAAAATTGATTGTAAATCAGTAAAATATAATTTGGAAAAAGATGTTAAGAATATTGCTTCAAAACCAATTTTTGCTAGATGACAGTCTATACTCAGTATTTTTTATTTTAATATTGAATTCATTAAAGGTTAACTCAGTACCTGACTACTTAACTCGTAAATTCTTGCAGGGGCAACAACAAGATGAGGTCTAGGCCCCAAGCCTCGGGGAAAATGATTAAAGGAGAGTCATTTACTCAACAATTGGCCCTTATGGCCCAAGTCAAATAGGAGCCTTATGTTGCAAGAAATACCGAATTAACAATTCTTGGGTCTACCAGGCCTAATTATCGATGTGCATTGGTAAACCAATTTGACCAATTATTAGTCTAAAAAACCATTTGACCCACAATTGGTCATCAACCAACAAATCACCAATTATAGAAAGTCTTTTCCTTATCATAGGAAGGCCCCCAATAAAAATCTCTTTTACATTGAACATTCATTTGCCCATTTTAAAAATCCAACTAAAATAGTGAATGCCCATTTCCTTCCTGATTCTCATTTTTTCCTTGGACATAAGGACAAAATCCTAAATTTTTACAGAGATATTCTCCTAGAAATAAATTCAATAAATATCAAACTCATAAACAATTCAGAAGGAAAAATTCTCTATCATTCATTCTACATTCTAAAAGTGATAACCCTGGATGAATGGAAAATCCATCCTTTAGGCTTAAAACCTCTTTTAAACAAAAAACAATACAACTATTTTGACTATATCGATGTTTGGCAAACAATTTTCTTACATCAAAATAGCGAATTTTCTCATTCATGATTTTTGAATTTTGACAAGAATTTCAAAATCAATTTGCCAAAATGGTTTTCAGATGATGGTCAATCCATGGCCATGTCTTTGAAATATTTTCAATCGAATTACAACAGAATTACAACAGAATTTTAACTTATTTCTAATTTTATTCAAACCCTCAACAATTGAGGCCTCTTTTCCCCCAATAATTTATTTCGTGAATAAATACAAAATTCCGTGAATTTTTAAGTGGCAATATGCCATTGAAGGAGAAGTCCTCACTAGACAATACTACGTAAAGTAGTACTAGACAATACTACGTAAAGTGGTGGGACAAATTCAGTACATTGAAAATATCCCCCTCCATAAATGAGGAGTTCGCAAAAAATCACCCCCAGTTAAAATCACTCAAACCTCCAGTGGCCTCCTTAAAAATTAAGGAACCTGACAACCAAGCTCCACAAATAAACCAATCATCAAAATTTTCCCAAAAATCAAAGCCTACATTAAAACGTTCCTTAAAAGGCAAAACCTAGTCTAAAAAATGACAAGCAAAGCATAAGTTAATATAAAAAATCCTCCTTCTTCTTGAAGACTATACAGACTCTAGCATTCTCAGTAGAGTCAAATCACCCAATAAAAAGTAAAAAAATTTAATCATCCAAAACTCCATCTTAGCAATTGAAGGGAAAGTCTCATGTTCTTCCTCTTCCCCAATGGGACTATGATCCCTTCCAGGATTCACAAGATCCATTCGACATTATAAACCTCAGTGATGACAAATAGGGGGAACTAAATGAACCTTTGGCAAAATGCGAATAAATGGAAACATATAATTTTGAAGGTATTATGATAACATCAGAGCACAATGCAACGATCATCATACTCTTCAAAGCAAGCAAAAGTAATAATGACCTCTAGTCCAGGATAACTATTATCAAGGACCAGTAACAATCTCTCCACAAAAAATATAGAAACTGTCAGAGCACGAAGATCAAGATTTCAATTATCAAGATTCTTTGTAATTTGTCATTTTGTAATTATTGTACTAGTTGTCGAATAATTAGGCAACTATTTATGTTTTTTACTATTCTTAGTCAAAAGTAAACAAAAGTAGGCATGTAAAATGTTTTTACTTTTGTTGAATAGAATAGTTCAGGTAAATAAGGGGTTCTCGGTGAACTCCACTTTCCTTGGCTATAAATAGGTAGCCATCTCCCATTTGTTCCTCAGAACTCGTTTTCAGCTCTTAACTATTTGAGAGCAAAACTTGTTTTGTGAAACAAAGCTTTCTCATTCTCCTCTTTTGTAAATATTTCTTCTTCTTTTTCCTTTAACATTAAATAGTGAGCGGGAGCACTATTTAATTGTTATAAATAAACACTGTTTGTGTAAGTTTTTAATCTTATAACTTAATACTTTTTTACTTTAATTTTGCACTCTTAATATCTAGTCTTTAATTTCTTTAAATTAAACTTAATTCCGCATCTTTTGGTATCAAAGTCACTATGATTGTAACTCCTCGCCTGAGAGGGTGTCAGACTTATGGGGAGTTCTCACTATGTGATTAGTGATGAAGCACTCGCACTTACCCCTAGGGTACCTTGCCCAGGTTAGGTCCGGGGATAGGTTGCACGTCAAAAGTAAAAAGGTTAAGAGGCCCGTGCGTCAAAAGTGGCTTTAGAGTGACCATTGGTGGTCACTGCCCAACTATACGTTGTGGTGAGAACACAACTTTTGGTTATTAAAGCCAAAAGATTAATTAACTAAAGAATTTCAGAAATATGGATATTAGGAGAAATTGGCCTTTTATGTAATTTTCTTTCTAATTTATTAATTTCTAAATTTTTAAATGTGTTTTCAATATTGTGAATGTTTGAAGATTCACTTATTGTAGATGATTCATAGGTGGATTCTAATCTATGACTTTCTGATTCTGAACGACTGTCTTGGTTAATAACCTTAACAAATGAAGATGATTCAACAGATTTATTCCTCAATTCTTAAAGCATTTTATCTATCTGTTTATTAAGGAGAACAATTTTCAAAGTAATTTTTTCTGAAAGATTTATTGAGGGTTTTTCTCTTAGGGATTCATTAGGTTTAGGTTCATTAAGAACATCAATCTTATTCTCTACTTTGTCTAATTATTTTCCTATTATAATTAGACTTTGATTGGTGTAATTGAGTTGTTCAACTATTTTTTAATTTGGATCTTCTTCCTTTGAAATTTTGAAAGGAGAAGCAGTTACTAAAGAATTTTTATGATTTATTAAGATTTTTTCAAGTGGTGGCTGACTAGCAGTTACAACACTGGAGTCTTCCTTGACCCATTTAGATTTGGAAATTACATTAATATTTTCTCATAAATTTCCTCGATATAATTAAGGAAAAACATATCAACTCTAAATTCTTGCATCAATGCCTTCCATTCAGCAAGTCTGATTCTTCTTTGATCCATATTATTTTTTTCTCTGAACCTATTACGTCTATTTAGATTTGATGGGTCATCATTATGTTGGGTTAGACTTTCCCAATCAGGTTTGTATTCTCGGTCCAGGGTTCCTAAACTTAGGACTAAAAGTTGTAGATTAACTTAGAAATCTGATTTAGTGGGTGCTTTTGGTTCGTCAGATTGTTTAGACTTATTATCATAGACTGGCTGACTAACTTGGAAATTTGTAGCTTTTCCCTTAAGTCTTAAATTTTTAATTTTAAATTTTTTTTAATTCTTGTTCTAATTGTTGAATCCTAAGGTCTTGGTTATTATTAATGGATGATCTAAAAAATGAATTCTTAGGGGTACTAGACTGACTATATTCCCTAATTTGTGGACTAGAACTAGAAGAACATTGAAATTTAATTTTAACAGTACCATCCATGTATTGCTGGATGTAATCTACATCTTCAATTGGTCTTTGAACTGGAGTAGGTTGGCTTTCATTAGTTAAAAGCTAATTTGAAGGCAAAATAATATCAGACCACCTAATTGTTTTAGAACTTCTAATATTGGAATTACTTTGGCTAGAATGAATCAATAGGGTTTGATTCTTTGAACTCCTATTGATGGCTTGAAAATTCATATATATTTTGGTAACTTTGTAATGAATTCTGAAGATTAAAGCTAGAGGTTGGGTGCCTTCTAGGATTTGGTAATAACAGATAGATCAGGGAAACAATCAAAATGGATTGGACCATTATAGAGTGAATATTTTCAATTAATACTAAAATACTATCATTAAAATTTATAAGTCTTGCATCTCACATGGCTAATAAGACAGAGATATTTAGGCCTCTTCTTGTGAGTGGCTTAACTCCAATCTAGACTAAACCAAAATGATGGAAATTATATCCTTCTTGAATGTGATGCTTTATTGCATCAGGGAAAAATAATTGGCAAGTTTCATGCTCTTTCGCAAGAGCATATATTTTTTCAATTATTTTTATATGATGGTGATGCTTGAAGGAAACAACAGAACATGTTGATTTGTAAATATTTCTATTAGGGATTTTGGGTATATTCCATACCCTATGATCTACTTGATCGTATGCTAATTTAAAGTGTTCCTCATTTATTATGTCAAGTTTTGAAGTTATTGTAGACCTATTACTACTAGAAGAATTACTTCTAAATAGTCTACTCATGGCTCAAATAACTAAATTATTCTTATGATTGAATATTTCTTACTGTATTTTGATTACTAATCTGTTGTAGGGACTTCTACAACCTCCTATTAGAGTCACTCTTCTCCAACCTGCCCCTACAACGACCCTACCCTTGAGATTGACGTCTCTAAGAGGTCTTACTGAGGTACTGAAGCTAACCAAATAGAAGCTGATACGTCAGCCTCTGATAAAACAGATTTACAGATTATATAAACAAATAATATAAAAAATAATCAATTGTAAGAATACCCAGCCACTTGGGTGGAGAGTGAGATAAGATATAAGCAATTATTCATGTAAGCAATGAAGCAACAATAATACCAATAACCAACCATAATAGGCAGTGAACAGTTTAGTTATGCATCAATTGAAGTAGAAACAGTAATTATCTCTACCAGGTTTGACTCTGATATCAAAATGGCTTTGATACCAAAATGTGTAGAATCAAGTATATTTTAAAGCAATTAGAGAGGGGGTATTAAGATCCAAGAATTGATAACAAAAAATAGTAAAACTGTGTTGAGGTCTTAGATTAAAAACTTACACAAAGATTATTTATGGAAACAATTAAATAGTGCTCCCACTCACTGTTTAAAGTTGTAGAAAAAAGAAGATTTGTAAAAGAAGAGAAGAAGAAGAAAGCTTTCTTTATAAATGGATTACCAGTTTTTTTTGCACACAAAATAAGAACAATCATTAGTAATGTCCTACAAAACATAGACTATGATAGTCTTACATACGATATAATAATTACTACAATAGAAAAGGAATGTTTGAAAATGTGTATTGACATGAAGATCAATGAACAAATTAAAAAGGAAAATAAAACTGGCAAATATGAATTAGATAATTTTTGCGAGCAGTATGGTTTACACTCTAGTGTCCCTTCCCATAAAAAATAGGAAACATTCCTATTTAAGCCCTAGAAGGTCTCACAAGCCTTATAAGAGACAATACCACAAAAATAAGCATAAAAATTTTGACAAATACTTTTCAAAGATTAAAAATTTTAACAAACACTTTTCTAATAATAAAAATTATTCTTAAAGAAAGTTAAAAAAAATCTTTTGATAAAAGCAAACTTAAATGTTTCAAATGTGGCCCGCATGGTCATTTTGCAAATACTTGCCAAGTCAACAATAAAATTAATCAATTAAAAATATCTGAAGAAGATAAACAAGAACTGTTTAGAATCTTAGAAACAATAGATTATTACGAAAGTAGTGATGAAGATTTAGGAGAATTGGAATCTCCTGGATCCTCTGAATATAACTTTTCAAGTTCTGACAGTGATTCTCCTAACATCGTAATGATGTGTATGGATAGCTGTTGTCAAAAAATAAATGTTTTAAATAAAAATGAAGAATAATAAAACTCTTGTTAGATTTAATAAGAAAAATTGAAAATCCAGAATTAAAACAAGAATACCTTAAAAGACTTAATCTGAAGAAAGAAAATACTAAGTCTAATTATAATAATATTGCAAGTCTTTCACAAACCCTTAAAAATTCAATAGGGTAAATGGGAAAGAAAAAGAAGTTACCTTACAGAAATTCTAACACATAAATAAATGAAGAATTAAAACTTTTAAATTAATAAACAAGAATCTAGTGAACTAGGAGAACCTAGTAAATTTCTAATTTCTGATAATGAGGTTGAAGAACCCATTTCACCAATCCAAAAGATTAACACTTCATCCAAATCCCCAATCACATCAAAATAAAAAATGGCACATAATGGTTAAAATAATCATTCAAAGATTTTGATTTTACAATAATAGCTTCAGTTGATTTAGGAGCAGATTTAAATTGTATGCATGAAGGACTAATGCCTACCAAGTACTTCAAGAAGATAAGGGAATATTTATCCTCTGCCAATGGTACTCGTATCCATATCAATCACGAAATACCTAAAGTTTGTATTTGCCAAGATGATGTATGTTTTAGAACATCATTTGTATCATTAAAAAATATGACTGATAAAATAATTTTAGGTCTACCTTTCATTGCTTTGTTGTATCCTTTTACAACATAATATGATGGGATAACTATCTCTGTGATAGAAAAGCCTGTAAAATTCAAATTTCTATCTTTTTCTCATAATGAAAAATTTAAAACTTTTTTAAAAAAATCTATTTCTAATTCTATTGTTCTCATTTCTTGTAAAGAAAAATAATTATATTTTTTACAAGATGAATTAAAATTCAAAAGAATTGAAGAACAACTTCAAGAAAGGAAAGAAAAGAAGTTATCTTACATGAAGTTCATAAAGAAATTAAAAATATAAAAATTAAAAAAGAATTAATTTTTTAATAAAAAGTTTAATTAAAATTCATGAATCTAGTAAATTAGGAGAGCCTAGTAGATTTCCAATTTCAATTAATAAGGTCGAAGAACCAATTATCAACAATCAAAATAATGATAATTTCATCCAAATACTTGATCATATCAAAATCAAGAAATGGTGTATAATGGTCAGAATAATAATTCAAGATTTTGATTTCACAATAATGACTCTTGTTGATTCATGAGTAAATTTGAATTATATACAAAAAAGACTAGTCCCTCCCAAGTTTTTCAAGAAGACAAAAGAATCTTTGTCTTCTGCCAATGGTACTCGGATGCACATCAATTATGAAATACCCAAGTTTCATATTTATCAAGATAGTGTATGTTCTAAAATATAATTTGTCTTAGTAAAAAATATGACTGATAAAATAATTTTGGTTTTATCATTTATCTATCTGCTGTATCTTTTTACCACAGAGTGTGATAGAATCCCATGGATGAACTTATCAAATTCAAATTTCTTTCTTTTCCTCACAATGAGAAATTAAAAATTTTAAGACATAATTCTGTCTTCAAATCCATAAATTCGATTTCTTGTAAAGAAAAACAGTTATATTTTTACAGGATAAAATAAAATTTAGAAGAATTGAAGAACAACATCAAAATCTGCTCTTCAAAGTCAAATCTTTAAACAAGGAAATCCTTGTTTAAAAATAATTATAAGCCCCTCAAAGATTCTTTGAAATGGATAAAATATTCAATATCAAACAAAGGAGACTTAATCAACAAATTTAGCTGTTGTGTTCTCTGAGTTTGACACAAAAACTAGATTTTGGCAGATCTAGATGAATAAAATTAATGAATTTCTGATACTGGAAGAGGCTTTCTTCAGCATGCCTGACAAATTTCAAAAAAGACATAGGCATGCTGTAGATTGCTTAATTAGAAGAATCAACATCACTTTCAAAAATCATGTGAGAATGATGAATGCTAAAAACTTTCATTTTTTAATTATGGTCATAATGGATTTGAATATCCAAGAAATGACTGGATTAATGAATTGAATTAAATTTTGGAATAAATTGGAATAAGACATGATTTCAATGCATCCTTAATTTAGTGGTATGAAAAATGTGGTAAAATACGTTTTCACAAAGATAACGAAATCTGTTATGATAATAGAGAAATTTTAAGTGTGAACCTCTTGGGACAAGCAATTTTAAAATTGAATTTCCAAACAAAACAATAAAAGAATTTCTGATACTGGAAGAGACATTTTTCGGCATGCCTGACGGATTTCAAAAAAGACATAGACATGTTGTAGATTCCTTAACTAGAAGAATCAGCATCACTTTCAGAAATAATGTGAGAATGATGAATGGTTCAATAATAGAAGAGTTTTTGACTCAATAATTGACCCTTAAGGCCCAAATCAATGAGGAGTTTTCTACTCTAAATCAAGTTCAATCAACAATACTTGAGTCCATCAGACACAATTATCAGTCAACCCTGGTTAACCAATTTGACCCATTATCAATATCATTTAATGTTCAATCACTTTAAAAATACAAGAAATCATCATTTGATTTTCAAGAAATGGCCAGTGAAAATCTCTTTCATAATGAGCCTCCATTTGCTCATCTGAAGGAACCAACACAAATAGCTAAAACCCATTTCATTCCTAAAGTTCATTCTGTCCTTGGACACAATAAAAAATATCAATTTTTATAGAAATATTCTCTTAGAAACAGAATCCATAAAAATTAGCTTAATAAAAAACTATGAGGAAAGAATCATTTATCATTGTTTCTCTATCTTCAGGATCATAACTATGGAAGATTGAAAAGTCCATCTTTCAAGTTTCAAAACACTTTTGAATAAAAAATAATACAATTATTTTGACTATGTTGATGCATGGAACATGATTTTCTTGCATCAAAATAGTGATTTTCTCACTTTTAGGTTTTAATTTTGATAACAATTTCAAAATTAATTTTCCAAATTGATTCTTAAAATGTTGGTCCATTGATGGCCTTACCTTAGACATTTTCCCAATTGATTTACAATAATGTTTCAATTTATTTTTAAAGGTTTACAAGCCCTCACCAATCGAAGTTCCTTTTCCCCAAATACTTTGTTTTTCAATAAAATATAAAATACATTGTGTTTTGAAATGACAATACTCGGTTGAAAATGGAATCTTCACTAGAGAGTATTATGTTAAATGGTGGGATAAGTTGAATACCGAAAAAATGATTGCATCCATCAATTATCAATTTGCAAGTGTCCATCCTATCATGAGACTAGCAAATACTTTTATCCAAGTTTCATTAAAAATTAACGAGCCTATTCACCAAAAATTACAAATCTAACCATCCAGTCCAAATCCATCCAAATCTGGATCCATAACCAAATCAAAATCATTTTCAAAGGATAAATCAAAGGCCATAAAGTCAAAATTCAAATTGGAGAAAAAAATTAATTCAAAAAATGCTTCTCCTTTTAGAAGATAATGACAAATCTGACTCTAAATCATCCAAAGAGTCAAGTTAGTAATCATTCAGTATTCTTTAGTAATTGAAGAAACCATTTGATAATATTAATACCAATAATGATGAATAAATTCAGATCAGTCAATGAATGAACCGAAGAATTCACCCTTGGCAAAATGTCAATGTTTGAACAAAATTATAATCAAAGAATCATGGTAAATTTGAAGATGTATCATGGTGAAACCTCAGCTCAATGCAACGGTCATAATGATCTTCAAGATCATTCATCAATAGTTCTAGTCACAATGACTTTTGATTTCTCAAAAATCAACAATCAAAGCACAAGAATTCAAGATAACAAAGATCAAGGAATCCATTGTGCAACAGTCTCAATAACATTTCGGCAACAACAATCATGATAAAGTAATTATGAAGACAAGAATACTGAGATAATGATTATCAAGGAATCTTTACATTTTGTCTTCTTCTATAATAATTGTACAAGTTGTCAAATAATTAGGCTACTATTCATACTTTACTATTCTTAGTCAGAAGTAGACAAAAGTAGAAATGTAAAATGTTTTTACTTTTGTAGAATATAATAGTTCAGGTAAGTGATGAGTTCCCGGTGAACTCTACTTTTCTTGGCTATAAATAGGTAACCCTTTTCCATTTGTTCCTCAAAACCCGTTTTACAACTCGTAACTATTTGAGAGGTAAAACCTGTTTCCTGAAATCTTTTCCTCTCCTCTTTTGTAAATATCTTCTTTTTCTTCAACATCAAATAGTGAACGGGAGCACTATTTAATTGTTTCCAATAAACACTGTTTGTGTAAATTTTTAATCTTATACCTTAATACAGTATTTACTGTTTTCTTGTGTTTAATTCTTGCATCTTAATACCCAATCTCTAAATGCTTTAAATTATACTTGATTCTGCACATTTGGTATCAGAGCCAAATCTTAACATCACCTCTCTAATTTACTGTTGATTCCTCATCTTTGGGCATCATTTATTTAAATTGTATGCAGGAAGGACTAGTGCCTACCAAGTACTTCAGAAAGACAAGAGAATATTTATCCTCTGCCAATAATACTCGTATGCATATCAATTACGAAATATCTAAAGTTCATATTTGCCAACTGATGTATGTTTTAGAACATCATTGTCTTAGTAAAAAATGTGACTGATAAAATAATTTTAGGTCTACCTTTCATTGCTTTGTTTTGTCCTTTTATAACAAAATATGATGGTATAACTACCTATGTGATGGAAAAAGCCTTTAAAATTGAAATTTTTTATCTTTTCCTCATAATGAAAAATTTTAAACTTTAAAAGAAAAATCTATTTCTAATTCTATAAATCTCATTTCTTGTAAAGGAAAACAATTATATTTTTTACAAGATGAATTAAAATTCAAAATAATTGAAAAAAAACTTTAGGATCCTGCTTTTTAAAAACAAATAAAAGCTTTTGAGCAAAGAATTTACAAGGAATTATGTTCTGACATTCCTAATACCTTCTGGCACAGGAAACAACACACAATTAGTTTGCCTTACATGAAGGAATTTAATGAGAAAAACATCCCTACTAAGGCACGGTCAATTCAGAATTGCTTGAGTTCTGCAAAAAGGAGATCGCTGAACTTCTCAATAAGAATATCATTAGGAGAAGCAAGTCTCCTTGGTCATGCTCAGCCTTTTATGTACAAAAGTATAGTGAAATAGAACGAGGAGTTCCTCATTTGGTGATCAATTATAAACCCCTTAATAATGTCTTGGAATGGATAATATATCCAATGCCAAACAGAGACATTTTCTTAGAAACAGAATCCATAAAAATTAGCCCAATCAGAAATTCTGAGGAAATAATCCTTTACCATTCTTTCTTTATCCTCAGAATCATAAATATGGAGGATTGGAGAATCCATCCTTCAAGTTCCAAAATAGTTTTAAATAAAAAATAATATAATTATTTTAACTATATTGATGCATGGCATAGGATTTTCTTGCATCAAAATAGTGTTTTCTATCACTTTTGGTTTTTAAATTTTAATAACACTTTCAAAATTGATTTTTCAAATTGGTTCTTAAAATAGTGGTCCATTCATGGTCTTACCTTAGAACTTTTTTCAATTGATTTACAACAATATTTCAATTTACTTTTTAAGTTTACAAGCCCTCACCAATAGATGTCTCCTTTCCCCAAATACTTTAGTTTTCAACAAAATAAAAAATACCTTGATTTTGAAATGGTAATACTCGGTTGAAAATAGAATCCTCACCAGAGAGTATTATGTTAAATGGTGGGATAAGTTGAATATTCAAAAAATTATTACATCCATCAATTATGAATTTGAAAGTGTCCATCCCATTATGAGACTAGTAAATCTTTTTATCCAAGCTCCATTAAGGATTAGTGAGCCCATTTACCCAGCTCCACAAATCAAACTATCCAGTCCAAATTTATCTAAACCCAAGTCCAAATCCTCTTCAAATGGTAAATCAAAACTCACAAAAGTCGAAATTCAAATTAGAGAAAAACTTAATCCAAAAGAAAATACTTCTCATTCTAAAAAACAATGACGATTCTGACTCTGGATCATCTGAAGAGTCACGGCTCACAATCAAACCAAAAATCCAAAAAGACCAATCATCTAGAAATATTACCCTTCAAAAATTGAAGGACATATTTGATGACATCAGTCTTGGTTGATAAATAAAGAGAAATAATTCACCTTTGGCAAAATGTCAATGTTTGAAATAATCAAAATCAAAGAATCAAGTAATCTTGAAAATGTATCATGATGACACCTTAACACAATAGAACGATCATAATGATCTTCAATGGCTTCTCCACATTCAAGGAATCTAATGCACAACAATAAGTCACAATGACTTTTTCAAGCAACAATCAACATTCAAGACACAACATCCAAGATAGCAATTATCAAAGGATGACAGTAATGACACTCTCTATTATACAACAAACAAGTCACAATGACTTCTCAACAATAGCAATTATGACAGACATGAAGATCGAGATGACAATTATCGAGGGAATCTTTGTAATTTGTAGTTTTTTTGTAATTATTGTACTAGTTGTCAAATAATTAGGCAACTATTCATGCATTTTACTTTTCTTAGTCAAATATAGGCAAAAGTAGAAATGTAAAATGTTTTTATTTTTATAGAATATGATAGTTCAGGTAAGTGATGGTTCCTGGTGAACTCCAATTTTATGTAGCCCTCTCCCATTTGTTTCTTAGAACTAGTTTTACAACTCTTAACTATTTGAGAGCTAAAACCTGTTTAGTGAAACAAAGCTTTCTTCTTCTTCTCCTCTTTTATAAATATTTTCTTTTTTTTCAACATTAAATAGTGAGCGGGAGCACTATTTAATTATTGTACTATTTGTGTAAGTTTTTAATCTTATACCTTAATACAGTATTTACTGTTTTCTTGCGTTTAATTCTTGCATCTTAATGCCCCATCTATAAATTCTTTAAATTATACTTGATTAAAATATGTCAAATTTGTATTTTTGTATGAATGTCTTACATTCAACAAGTATGATTTTTTTATCTATATTGTATGAATCTCTGAACCTATTGCGTCTGTCTAGATTGGCTGGGTTATCATTGTGTTGGGTTATTCTTTCCCAATTTGGTTTGTATTCTTGGTTCAGAGTATCTGGATTAAGATTTTAGAGAATTAAAAAGATTTTTAATTAATTTTATTAGATTGTTTATTATTAAGGTTTGTCTGACTTCCTTGAGAACTTATTCCTTTAGGTTCTAAACTTTTAATTTTAAATTTTTTAATTCTTGCTCTATTCGAATCCTAATATCTTGATCATTATTAATAGATGATCTAGAAGATGGTTTAAAGTACATATTTTGACTGGGGATTTTAAGTATATTCCATACCCCATGATTTACTTGATCATCTGTAAAATATTCAGAATGATCTTCTTGATCATCTTGAAGGTATTCAAAATATTTATGATCTGCTTGATCATCTGCTAATTCAAAAGATTCTTTATCCATTATGTCAGATATTGAAGATATTGTAGACCCAATGCTACTAGAAGAACTACTTCTAGATAACCTACTCATGACTCAAATAACTAAATTATTCTTATGATTGAAAATTTCATACTGTATTTTGGTTACAAATCTATTGTAGTGACTTCTACAACCTCATATTAGGGTCGCTCTTCTCCAACCCGCCTCTACAACCGCCCTACCCTTAGGATTTATGTCTCTAAGAGGTCTTATTGAGCTACCTGAAGCTAACCAAATAGAGGTTGATACGTCAGCCTCTGATAAAATAGATTTACAGATTAGATAAACAAATATTACAGAGAAATAATCAAGCATAAAAATAACCAGCCACTTGGACAGAGAATGAGATTAAATAAAAGTAATTATTCAGGTAAGGAATTGAGCAACAATAAAAGCAATAACCAGTCATAACATGCGGTGAATAGGTTAATTAAGAAGATAAATAAGTAAACAGTAAATATCCCCACCTGGTTTGACTCTTATACCAAATGATGCCCAAATATGCGGTTTCAACAGTAGTTATTTATAACTACTTGAACCCTTCAAGTAGTTACATGCACTTTAGATGACTGACTGCAAGAATCAAAATTTTTACTTGAATCGTTCAAGTAGTTATAAAACACTACTTGAACCCTCAAAGTATGCACAAACTCTCTGGATAAATGAATATTTGAAGGGTTCAAGAAATGTTTTATAACTACTTGAACCCTTCAAGTAGTCACATGCTCTCTGGATGTCTGACTACAAGAACCAAAATCGCTACTTGAAGGGTTCAGTTAGTTATAAAACACTACTTAAACCCTTCAAGTAGTCACAAGCTCTCTGGATAAATGACTACTTGAAGGGTTCAAGTAATGTTTTATAATACTTGAACCCTTCAAGTAGTCACATACTCTTTGGATGACTATCTACAAGAATCAAAATAACTACTTGAAGGGTTTAAGTAGTTTTAAACCACTACTTGAACCCTTCAAGTAGTAAAATGGTCTATGATTCCTTAATAAGAATAAATGTAATTATTATTCATAAACAAAAACTACTACAAATAGTTACCTGGTGTATGAGTAATTGAATTAAAAAAAACAACAACTTGAACCTTTCAAGTAGTCACCTGGAGTATGAGTAATTGACTGATAAAAAAAACTACTTGAACCCTTCAAGTAGTCACCTGGTAATTGACTAACAAAAAAAACTACTTAAACCCTTCAAGTAGTCATAAACAACTACTTGAAGGGTTCAAGTAATAATAAACAACTACTTGAACATTTCAAGTAGTCACCTAGTGTATAAGTGTTGACTGACAAAAAAAATAATTACTTGAAGGGTTCAAGTAGTTATTAAAACTTACTTGAACCCTTCAAGTAGAAGAAAAAACTTCGTTGAAAAATAAAGAAGAATAATAAAAAATATCATTAAATTGATTTGACATGTGCATTGAGAAAGAAAAAAATTGATGGGGGAATAGGGATATTACAAGTGATGATGTGAAGTTGGTAGGTCAGATGTATAAAATTCCTTATTTTTAAAAAATGGTATAATTTTCCTTAGACAAGTTGAAAAAATATATATGACCACCCAATAATCCTCTTAGGGATTAGAAACTAAAAAAAACTGCATGGTTTTAAAAATCATAAAAAATAGTGGCACTACAGTAATGAACTTTATTTCTAGCAAACACTCGTCGACCAAAAAACCCACCTCCCTGATTAGTGGCCTTTGTCCCAACCACATATGAAAACTTTATGGCTCGATCATCACAGTTAGATGTCAAGCTTCGTGGCTTGCAACGAGCGTCATACCTATGATCAAATCTTATTGGATTGAACCGAGAATGATCGGTTTGATCAAATTTTAGCTAACTATGGTTGGTTTAATATTGGATTTTAAAAAAACTGAACTTTACATTTAGTCCAAAATTTTCTTACATTTTAGGCCAAGCTTATTGGGCCGACTGTTTATGCCTCCACCCTCCCCCATTTCCCACACACATATCATGTTTTTTTACAATTATCTCCTTTTGCATTTCTCTCATCTCTCTTCAATGTATATTTTATATGTTATGGTCTAAATTGTGAGTTTTTACTCTAATTCATGGAAAACTTAGAATTTATTTAAACATGTATGATTAAATTTATTGATAGATCTATTAAAAAATTTAAAAAAAGGTGGACCGTAAAACCCGGCCAAACTGACCAATTATTTTACGGTCCAGTTGGTTTGGTTTATAAGCACATAATTAGTCGGTTAGGTCCCTCATTATGATAAGATCGTGAATTTCGGTTCAGTCTAATTTTTATTCTAAAACCAGACTTACGGACCATGCACACCCCTACCCATTGACAGAGAGCTTCATGGTCATGGACGACGGGTTTTGAGTCCTTGGTGGTGAGGCGAGCTTCATGTGCCTGAGAATCTGAGATGCATGATGTGAGGATGAGGGCTAGGAAAACACGTGGGTGGAAGATGGAGACCAAGGAAACAAAATTCACAAAGTAAACAGACTTATATGATAACTATGCTACATGTGTATATATATTCTTTTGTATACGGTTTTGTAATAAATTCAAAAACTATTTTTCTGTTATGAAGGGTAGTATAAATACCATTACTATCGATTTTATCCATAGGAATCGAAAGGCACATAAAAGGATTGCCTAGGATAATGTTCTGAATCATGCTTTTTAATAAGACAAAGGAAGTGGGTAAACAAATTCCTTTATTACAGATTAAAACTTCTGATAATTTAAATTCAATTTTCATTTTGTTACCACTAGCACTGGTAAACGATTGAGTGGTTTTTGAAAAATATTTTCTAGGGACTAAACCTTTTTGAATACAGTTCATATCAGCCTCTATATCAATAAGGGCGATAACATATTTTATTATAAAATCGAGTTTAATAATAAAAGTAATTCTGGTATACCATTTTTGAAATGTTACCTTATTTATAATCATAAGGTATTGATTACTGTTGTCTTTCGGAGAAGAAGAACATTCTGGTTCAGGTATAAGTTCCTTGCCTTTGAAAGGAAGCTCTTGTTTAATAAGGGTAAGATCCTGGAAAATAATTTGAGTAGCAGTTTGTAACTGTTTGATTTCAGATTTAAGAAAATTGACTTCCATTTTCAAATCCTGGATAGTTATAGGTGTTTCTATAACCTTAATCTAGATGCGATCCATGATTTCTCGCATACTGTAATTCTTAATAGGAGGGATAATTTCTTCCCTGAGATGGTCTTTATACAGAGTTTCTAAAAATTTTAATCTCATTTCTGGATTTTGGATTTGATCAGCAAAGCTGAGCATATACTTTTGGGTGTCGGTAAGAATATTGATTCTAGGTTGTCCTAGATCAAGGGCATTCATTTTCACAATGACTTCCAATAGTTGGCTTCTGTTAAAGTGTTGCAATTCTTGTAATTGTAGCATGCTTCAATTTGGTCAGAGGAGGAATATGAGTCAGAAGAATAGATTTCTGCCAGATCATTATCTGAATTGGAGTCCGAGGAGGAGTTATCCTTGTTAGAGATACAGTTAAGGATTTGCGGTTGAGTTTCTTTATCTAGAGATAACTCATGGAGTTTCTGCTTAAGTTTACACTTATTAGCATAATGCCCTTTAGCACCACACCTAAAACACTTAACTTATGATCTGTCTTTCTTAGGAAGAACTTTCTTTTTCTTAAATTTCCTTTTGGGAATGTCTGGATCGTATTTTGGATTCTTCGGAGCTTTTCTGGGATGGATCCTTTTGTATTTCTTAGGTCTAGGGTTCCTGAAAGTTGTAAGGTACTGGATTTTGGTGTAATAGGTGAATTGATCATAAAATTCACCTAATTCTTGTTTGTTTGATAAATTCAATTCCTTCATTTGTTGCTGAAGTTTCAGATCATGCAGAGGGCTAAACCTTCTTCAATTACTACTGCAATGAGAGATCCATAGGTATGGTGGTTATAGGGAATATCAATTTGGTTATGTTTATCCCTAAGTTTCTTGTGAACTATTTCAGCAAAAAGATTGGGAAGGCCATCAATGAATTTGGCTTCCAATGGTCACTGTTGTTAAAAGAAAGTAGCACAATCGGCTATAGAACTCCAGATCTACGAATAGCCGCGGGCAAGCACCTTTAACAAGCAAGTAGCTAGCTTCCACCTTACTTAACAGCAAGGCGCGAAAGCCTTCGCTTATAGCTTCTACTTCTACTTAACATCCCAAATAAAGTACCAGTTCGTTGCATGACATCTAAAATGGGTTAGAGAAGGGCAACAAAGGTTCTGTAGAAACTCTCTGTGCCGATCTGTATTTATAATTCCTGGTCCAATAAAATGGTGGATTATGGCTTAGGCTAGTGTATAGCAAGCATCTTCGATTTGGGTTTCAGTATGATTAAAAGGATTGGCGTTGATTTTGGAGGCATTAAGGATTTCATCCCGCTGCTTCTGAGTGAGACAATTATACCAACATCTTTTTAGAATACCGGTAAAGCCATTGATAAGAAATCTAGCGATTTTGTGGTTAGAATTATCATTTTGTTTGCAAACGGAAGCATACATAATCATATGATGTATAGTTTCGAATACCTGATATTCAGATTTACCATCTATATTCCATTCATAGATAGTTCTACTGTGGTAGGATTTCTGAGTGTGAATGTAGTTTTCTTCATACAAAATATCTTGAGGGGTAGATCGAGGATAGTAATACTTACCGAGTTCAAGTAAAGTCATACGCTGAGTAGACTTAGGGTAAGTAAGGTTATTGAGACTATCATCGAAGTTTTTTTGGAGGTCAAGAATTTGAGAAAGAATATATTCTTCTCTTTCATCCTCGGTTACTGGCACAGATGAATCACCCTGGTTCATCATATTACCTTGTTTAGGAGATTTGGATTCTGATGGTTCTGGCTCACTTATTTTTAAATTCTTTATTTTTCCGATGAGAGTGGCCATAAAGTCTTCCTCTTTCTTTGTAGGCTTTAACTTAAAATTATGAATTTCAAGAGGAGACTTGATGTTAACTGGATGAAGGTTAAGAGGTTTAGGTTTCTCTGGACGAAGGTTAAGAGGTTTAGGTTTCTCTGGACCTTTATGCTGTTGATCTTCAATTTTATCCTGTATATTATCTACCTATTCCTCTATACGGGTAAGTTGGTTACCTACAGTTTGGAGGAAAATGTTGGTATAATTATTCTGTTTGGTTAAAGGTACTATGTCTTTGACCTTTTAAGTTTTCTGATTGGGTAGTTCTGAAATTTCAACGTAAGGAGAGATCTAACGATTTAGTATATATATATATACAATAATGAAAATAATATATAATAACATCTCACTTTTTGATTTTCAAAATACGTGATGTAAATATACTAATAATGACATATCATAAATAAACTAAATTACTCACAAATGTATAATACATAATATATATAATCTGTGAATTTTGAAATCTACGATTTACAAAATTCACAAATTTGAAATCGGCACCCANTTTTTTTTAAATCTTATGTTATATTCTTCTAATATATGTCATCCTTAATGTTTTATTAAATCTTAATGAATTAATTAGGAAATTGTCTATTTATTATTTTTTTAGATTTCCCCAATTTTAGTACATGAATACAGAAACCATTTGATCCAAGCCCATTTTGAAAATTCATTATTGCGGGCATGTATGCATTTTGATTATTCATTTTTTTTCATTACTTGGAAATACATACATTGAAAGGGAGTTTTAGTTTCTTTTGAAATTCTTGAAAGTAAATGTTTTACCATTATTTTTTCCATAAATATTCTTTAATCCTTGTACCTTTAAAGAAAATTCCTTAAAAAGCGGAAGACAAGTTTTAACTTGATATTTCAATTTAACTCCTCGAAATTTTAAAACATTGAAGATTTATTGCTTATGGGAAGTTTTATTTGCACTTAAACGATTCTATTATTTTTTCTGAAAACGGGTGGAGATATTTGATTCACATGCATAAAGGAGATTTTTACCTTGATAAAAAAACATTCTTTTATTTATCAAATTGTTTGTTATCATAAAAAGAGAGATTGTTGATCCTAGTCAAGTGACAACTTTGATGATTACAAATTATATTTATACTGCTATTTTAGTTGTGTATAGGTTCTAAATAAAATGTAAACGATGGCGTTTAAATCACTTTACTATAAGTATTTATAAGAAGAATTATAAAGGAGAACCGAACATGTGGATCGAGGAATCACATGACACATTATGGAGAAAACCAAGTATGATGAACCAAACCAAATTAGTCTAAACTAAAGGTGTATAGATTTCAACTAATCCGACGAGTCCAAAACCGGACAGAACCAGCCTTGAGCCAGAAGAATTGGTTGAACCGAACCAACCCCTAGTATGGTCTCGGTTCAGACCTGGACTAGACAAGTCATCCAACCAAGACTATACAGGCCAAAGCCTCTTCATAGGTCAACCCCCTCTATAGACAAGCCAACTCCTCCTTTATATTTCGGAAGAAAATTCACGGAACAATGAATCTAGATGCAAAGGGGACTTGGACGGGTTAGACCTCCTCAGCACAGGTCGACCCTCCATCAATCTTTCTTATTTGATCCTCGACAGTAACCACAACCAACCATCTACGAAGGCGGTTGGAAAATCGTCAGGATCGCCGTCATCAGGATTGAATAACCGACGATTTTGACTAAGCGACAGTTATTATGTAACTTACGACGGTTTAAAACCATCGCTAAATAGAATCTACCGTGATGGCTTTTGGCGACGGTTATAAAACCGTCACAATTTATATATAACAACGATTCCATAACCGTCGCTAAAGAGGGAGTCTTAAACGGTCGCCAAAAACACTGCTTTCACACACTCCTTCCTATTTGTGCTTATTCCCAAAAATTCCTGGATATTAACACAATTTTAACAAGGTATATATTTCCACAATAGTCAAAGCAGTATAATTTTATATATTTACAGAGCGCATAATTATAAAGCATTAAATCATTAATTAGATGTCAAAATTATAATAGATTATCAATACAAATTATCCAATGAGTTCAAAGTGTGAAAATTTGAAAAAATAAAATATTTCAGAAGTATTATTAAATAACGTTAAACAACAAAAGGATACCCTAGTCTTTACGAGAGTCTTGCATAAATTTTATAATTAAGCGTAGCTGAGAGCGTATCTCTGATACCGCAACCATATATGTATATATACGTATGTATATGAACATACAAGAATCATACCTTCACTATTTCCCATGCTTGATCTTTATGACACCGCAACACATGCCTCCAATCATATTGTATGGGTAAATATTATGTCGTCTAGCAACGGTACCACGAAAGCTTGCAAACTTTCATTTATTAGCATCGATGACCTGACCTTGGGCATTGAAAGTCACATGTATTCTATCCTCGCCTGATCTGGCCCATATAGATGTCAACTGCGTTCTTCCTTGCGTACGCCAGTTAGATGGTTCTATTTAATAAAATATTGAATAACATTATGATAATTAAATGAAACATTATTTTATTATCTCAATTAACTTGAATAAGAGCGAACAAACCTTCTATTTTCATATTCATATCATGATGTGGATTTGATCCTCCAGATTCGGTAGGAGAGTTAATATCCAATCGAGTATCTGAATTGATGATTGACGTCTCGACGAGGTCATGGTGTAATCTTGCACATGTTAATCATTATGACTATATCTGACTTAGAAAATATTTATAACTAAGAAAACATAAAAATATACATGTTTATGAAACATTCAATCACATTATTCAGAAAAATTGTTATCATGATCACTGTCTATGCCATGTATTCAAAAGTCAAACCATCAACATCTGCTCAAACAAGTGTAAACCCATATCAATCAATCTTACTCCAATACCTTCAGTAGGGTCAATCCAATTACATTGGAATAAATCACTTTGAATTTCTCATAATAATTCATCTCAATGATATCTTTAAGAATGCCATAATAAGTCATCTCCCTATCTCCTATATTTACATAACTTGCTATCTCTGATGTTACCATGACTCCACTATTTTGAGACTTATGAAGGCTATCACTTTCCTTTGTATGGAAAACAAATCCATTAACATTATACCCATCATACTTCTTCACCACAATATTTGGACATTGAGCTAACCATCTCAACTCTTATGACGCATTATTTTCCATTTTTGTTAACTATTCATAAAAAAAGTAATCAACATTTATTGAACCATATATAATTAAATAATTCAAATACATCTATTAAACTTCATTTATATGTACACAATCAAGAAATTGATCATGAAGTACGCATTCGACTTCATTATAAGGTCGACAGCTACGGTGTTATCTTTTATAATTATCTACAAATTCTCTGCAACTATTTTAGATAAAGTAAGTAATATACTAAAGCAACGGCATGGACAATGGAAGTAAGTTTATTATCCAAGCTGTATATTTGAGACTTACTTACGAAATGGATCAACCAACTCCTAATTAAACAACACAAATCGATGTGTTTGTGTCAATGTGATGCTATCAAGCACATCAGTTGTTGCATTATCCAAGCTATATATTTGAGACTTACTTACGAAATGGATCAACCAACTCGTAATTAAACAACACAAATCGATGTGTTTGTGTCAATGTGATGCTATCAAGCACATCAGTTGTTGCCTTCTTTATTGGTCGGCCTAAAATAGGAAAGAGAGAAACATTTTGTGTTGTTTGCTAATCTATAAAATCATTATTCCTCGTAGGTCGATTAAATTTTGTTTCCACTCCATCTAAATACCTTGAAAAAAATGGTGTACACTCATCCATAACGTAAGCCTCGAATTGAACCTTCGGGACGAGCTCTATTGTGCACATAAGATTTTAGTTTACTCAAATACCTAGCACAAGTACAAACAACCCATACTGAGCAAATCATTCATTACATGGAATCATAATTGAATGGTAAATATACTATGCCAATCTTACCTTTCAATTGGGTACATCCATCTACAATGGACAAGTCCTGCAATTTTTGCTTCAGAAGCCAAATGAACTACCAAATGAACCACGATGGTGAAGAATGCTGGCGGAAATATCATTTCCATTTGACAAAGTATGACAATAATACGATCCTGAAGTTTATCGATCATGTCCCTATGAAGATTTGTCGAGCACAATTTTTTAAAGAACCAACTCAATTCAAATAACACCGAGTTCACATTCGGTGATAGTGACCCTCTTAGCGCGATCGGTAAAAAATGCTCCATGATTATGTGAATCATGACTTTTAAGACCTTGAATTTTATGATTCTTTGTATCAATACAACGAGACATATTTGAGGCATATCCGTCAGGAACTCTGATGCTTTTTAATACTTGGCAAAACATGTTTTTCTCTTCGACTGACATTGTAAAGGAAGCATGCGGTAATGTAGACTTCTTTTTTATTTTATCGACCTTCGGATGAAGACGATGTTTTACATTCAGGACACAAAGATCTAGACGTGCATTTAAATTATCTTTCGACTTCCGTTGGTCATTTAGAAGTGTTCCAATAATGTTATCACGTACATTTTTTTCTACATGCATCACATCATGATTATGACGTATAAGTTTAAACTCCCAATAAGGAAGTTAAAAAAATATACTCTTCTTTTTCCAATATTGAACACCAGCTTCCTTTCTTGTTTTGCCGATCACTTCCTTTTCAAATATGACATTTATATCACGCACTTGTTCATAAATTGTAGACTCTGCTGTTGAAATAGGAGGTGGTCTCTCGTCAATAGTACCATCAAAATTTTGGATATCAAAGAAAATATGTGATCATCTTCCAGATATCGTCAATAGTACTCCATCTTGATATGCTTTACTAAATCTTAGTTTTGTCATCCAACTCTTATCCATTGCAGCTCTCAAACCTTAAAGAAAACCAAAAAAATGGAGATATGCTTGACAAAACTCATTACTAAAATTTTATAAAATAAAAATTGGTGAACTAACCAGATTATGATCCATCAGATCCCAAAGAATCATAGATCCAAAGCTAACTGGTCTCTATATATTGTTTCCCCTTCCTTTTAATAGTTAGTTGTTAGCAAAATATTTTAAAAACAAACTGAAGAAACAAACAGATCGCAAGAACAACCAGAACCAAATTTCTCAATACCTATAGCTAAAGGACAGTCATGATGATGTATTTAGTGATCTGCCAAATTCAAGTTTGGATGATATACAGGTAAATAATTAATGTAATTTTAAATAACTATATATATGTAGACCATGATCGACTAATTCAAAATTTGAATTCGATGGCAAGAAGCACATGTCATCCCGCCCATTGTTCCACCACCTATTCCATCAACCATCAATAAGTCTCCATCTAGAAGAGTGCCATTGACCAAAAAATGCAAGGGAAATGGACATGATATATCAAAACTTTTGGAAAAACACAAAAGAAGCATACATCTTAACAGAGCATGAAAATCATCCCGCATCCTGGAACTAACATTTTCACACCTCCAAACTTTCATATCATCACTTAGACACAAGAAGAAGATGCATATTGATGTTTTGGTTTCTTGACTATAACTAATTGAAAAACCTGATGTTTTAGTGTTTTAGTACTTAAAGTGGTAGTTGACAGATCTGATGGATTTGTGTAGTTCGATGTTATGGATTATCTATTTGATCAACCGACTATTATGAATTTTTGTGATAAATATGTGGTTGATTACGTTTTATGACCTTTTTATTGTGAATATTTTTATTTATTTTCAATATTTTGTGTACTATTGAAAATAAAAAATTATGAATGTCAATCAGTATGTGCTATAGTGATTTTTTTGTGAATTTAAAAAATGTTGAATATCAATTATGTTTTGTGAAATTTTATCGTGTTGGTGTCGCGGTACTGGAAAGCCAACGTCACGTCGATGAGCTTGTTTATCTGGGACAAATTCATTCCAGGTCTTGCATCATGGCCCTCAGAAGTCACGTCACGACGCTGAGTGCACCGACCTCCACTATTTGTTTAGTAAAAACCAGACGATCAGTTAACCATTATTTTGATATATACTTGATATTTTATTAAGTATATTTTGATAAGTTAATCATTGGTTTATAAAAAATTATCGTTTATTTACATCTTAATCAAAAAATTGTGTTAGTCAATAGTTGATATCAATAATTTCATTTTTTGTATTCAATAAAAAAATTATTCTGAAAACAAAGTATCATAAACGTATCATCCTCAAAATCTAATCTATACTTTTTATTTCTTTGATTGATCACTAGTTGATACTACCGGATTCTTGCATCTCTTTAGATTATGTCCGATCAAATGACACCCCCCACATTTTACCTCATAAATTCACCTATTGATGAGATCTTTTATTACTTCGATCTACCGGTCAAACGTCTTATTTTTGGGGGTAGTATATGATGAATTTGAATCTCTTGTGGAACATTCCATTGACTATTATTACCAAGAGGATGAACCAATTCCTCAAACGTTGTATCTAGCTCATTCTTTAAATAATTGATGAAGCATACAAGTTGGATTCAAGTGCCTGTTAGCCATTATAGCTAAAGCTTGTGCACAAGGTATTACGTCTGTATCACATTTTTGACACGTACATGACTTATTGGATATGTGTAGAATGAATGGTAAATCATCGTCAATCACCTGAAATTCATGTATGTCAACGGCAATAACATGTGAATAAAAATATGTTATATGATGAGTACTAATATATTTAATAAATATATCAATAAAGTATACAATACAAAAATACTTACAATCATTGATCGGGAAAGACCCATTTGCTTACGTAGACATTTTTCTGTCCACTAGCTTAGTGTCGTTATCATGCAACTAGAATCTACTCTACGCTTATGAAACCACCTTTGTGTCAATTGCCTAAAAAATTCAATAAAAAGTGTAATTGGTAAACCATGGGAATCTTTCAGTACATTATTCAGGCTCTATGATATATTTGTGGTCATGACATTGTATCGATAACTAACAAAGTGAGAACGAGCCCATTTCTCATAACCATCATCCTTAAGATGAGAACGAATTGAAGGATATATAGATTTTAATGCACGCATATTGATTTCAAAGTCTTCAATTGTATATGCTTTCACATATCGATAAAAAATGGGGTCAACAGCTGAGTTTTTATATTTAGATTTGACATTAAAAAATAGATGTTGCATACACAAACCATGCACAACACTCGAGAACCATTTATGAACCATATTTTGGATACTATTGTGTCTATCAGATATAATAAGTAAATTTTCTCTATCACCAGTTACTTTCTTTAGTTTTTCGCAGAACCAACCTCAAGAAATATCATTTTATGAATCTACAACAGCAAAAGCCAAAGGAAAATTTTGATTATTACCGTCCGAAAAAGATGATGTGATACTTGTTCTTTAAAAAAGTTTCATATACTGAAATCACTAGTCAACAATGTCGTCAACCTTTCAATGCAGCCCCCGAACACATGAAAAGATATTTGAATGTGCCATTCCCATCATGCTGAATTATTGTCACGGTGCCTACATAAGAAATATTCAAATTGATAATTAATATAAAAACGAATACAATCAAAATAAGTGATTTCGTAGTCAAACATCAAAAATACTAAATAAATATGATATACCTAGGTTTTTTCTTTCAGTACATAATAATATGATGGTAATCTTACATACGACTCTTCTGGAGTCCCCAAAAGCAAATCCAATGCATTTTTATTGGCTTTCCATACCTTATAATAACTAATAGTAACCCTATGCTTCAATTGCATATGATCAATAATGTCTTTGGAAGCTGTCTGATTTCGTGCATCATTTCTATATCTAGCTTTAAAGCATTGATTAAAGATATCGGATGTTGCTTGACGATGATCACTTTGAATGATGTACAATGAACAACTGTGTTCTTTAATATACTCACGAACTATCCAAAGCTCACCATCTTTATATATAGATGCCCGAACAAACCACTTACAATGATTATTAACATAACAAACGTTTATTCTTTCACGATTAGATCTTTCAATCCTAAATTTAAAATTCCCTTTCAATGCAATCATGTGCAACACCTTTTTTTAACTCATATTTATTCCTAAACAATGATTTTTTTAATGTCAAAACTACTAGGGATATTTTTTAAATCAACCAGGGCGATAAAAATGTGATCATCCTGAGCATCCTCACAATTGATTGATGTTGGCTGACTACTCTTGTCAAACACATGATTTTGTATATCAATGCATTGGTTTCTATTGAACTTACTACTATCAATAATAAGTGGACAACTAATCGCATTCTCATTCCTTATCAACGAAACATACCATTGAACGTCCTGGTCATTTTTTATTTCAAAAGTTATACATGAAGCATTGCCAAATTAAAAATTGACAATAATTTCAAAGTGATCTCTTCCATCAACAAACTCCCATACCATCTTGATGACTTCTACTAGCTTAGTAAACGTCATATTATCATCAACCAATAACGATTTAGAATAAAAATCAACATAAGACTTTACCTCATCCCATCTTCCTTCATCCATAATAATAGTAGAGATCTTTAGATTGTCTAAAATATATGCATATGAAAATTACATGAAAGTCAACCATTCAAAAACTCTATAATGTAATACAACATTATGGCTTGACCATAATGTATTTTAGCATGTATGTATTTTTCGGTTCGGTTTAGAACATGAAAATTGTTCCCCTCATCCCGCCACTTGGGTTGACCATAATGTATATTAGCGTGTATCTCAAAAAACAAATATGCACGACAATTTTGGGAAAATTTGGAAGCTATGGTAACTCAAATAAAAAAAATCAATATAAAATAATTTTATTCGATTTCAAGATTCTTTAAAAACTAATACAATCAACTCAAATCATGTTAATGTATTGAGATATTATAGTAGATGGTCATTTTTAATTAACTTATATGCAATAATGGTCATTCATATATATATATATATATATATTTATGTAAAAATGATCATTTTTAAGTTAGTTGTGCACTTACTAGTTTACCATTTTGTTTGTTTTGTAACAATCAAGAGTAACTTCTAATCGGTTTTTTTTTCATATGTTTATTTATGCTTTTTTCTCAAGTTCTACTCAAACTTATTCATTTTGCTTCCAAAAAATTTGTTCAATCTATAATAAATATGCAGAAATCATTGAAAATTCTTTTACGTTCTTGGTTTAGTTTACAAGTTATTTCCCGCAATCTAAAATAGGTAAATACAATATCTACATATTATCAACAAGTATTTACTTAGTGTGGGTCGTTCCAACTTATTTTTTATGCTCATCTGACAAAGACGACTAACTGAAAATGATGTCTATCTAAACGTTCAACAAAAATAGAAGAATGGTGAAAATATGATAGATCAGAATGTAGCGCAACAGTAAGTAAATGTTCTATTAACATCAAGTGAACTATATGTTTACCTATTGATGATAGATGAAATCGAACTAGCAAGGAGAGTGGTGAATTCTCATTCTATTTTTACTTTTTTCATAAAAAAATGAAACATAGATGAAGATTATATATATAGAGAGAGAGTAGGCAACGCACAAAAAAATGAACATATAAGAAATATTTTGGGTATAATGTGTTTTAAAGGAAATAATTTAAAAGAATTGAGAAAATACAATAAATAAACATAAGAAAAAAAAGTGATAGGAAGTAAATTATTATTGGTGGTTACAAAAGTGAAATGATAAAATTATAAATTTATAACTAACTTAAAACTTCATTATTTTAAAAAAAATCATTTTTACATACTATTAAATTATTGAATTACTTTTAACTATAAATTTGGGGTTATATATGCCAAAAGGTCTAATGTATTTGTGTTTGAATGGTTTGGATTGGGAACCTCGGGGAGTTCCAAGGTAATAATCCAACCCAAAAGATTCATCTATTCATCTCGCCCAAAAATCAGCAGATTGGATTAGTTTGTGATTCTTGACTCCTTGAGTAGCCTAAGGAAAAAATGAAATGCAAGGGCTTGGACCAAATAGTAGTTGAAAGTTTTTCTTGTTATACAAAAGCCACCTTGTGGTGGCGGGCAATGGGCTTGGATCAAATGGTTTCATCGCATTCATGCAGTAAAATTGGGGGAGAATCTAAAAATATGTAAATAGACAATTTTTTTAATTAGTTCATCAAAAATGACATGTGATGTAAGAAAACATCTAAGTTATAAAAATACAAATATGAAAGATTTTAAATGGGTGGATGTGGATTTTGAAATTGTGGTTTTAAAAATCGTGAAATTGGAAATTCACATATTTTCTGTATTTATATAATATATACACGTATATGAACATTGTGCATTTTAGTGAGAATATCTATTTACTTTTTGTATTTTATTTTGATCATCATCTTCCCCACACAAGTTTATTTGATCGATATGGTACCTCGTTCATAAGAAAATATTAAAAGGATATGATTTGAACTATAAAAATAAATTACTTGAAATAAGATTAATGCTCTAACCAAATCAACCAAGAAATTAAACAATTTATATTTCACGTGTACTCAAATAGCAAATGAATATTTAAGGATGAATATCTTAGCTATGAGTTGAATAGGTAAATAATAAATATAATATCGAATCTTTAAATGCGGGAAAATAATAATAATGTGGGAAGTTAAAGTGCGAAATAATAACATGCAAGAAATTAGATATGGAAAACTAAATTGCACAAAATTAAAGAGTAAGGAAGAGACAGATTGAACACACTTACATGGTTCAGAAAAGTATAACTCTACGTTCACGCTTTAAGGATCTCTCTTAAAAGATTTTCTCTCGCAATCCTTTTACGGGTGAAGATCAAACTTTCACAAACCTTATCAATTTATGGAGCCTTATCAATTTATGGAGCCAATCAAACCACTATATTATTCAGTCTTCCAATGGTTTATCACGCAAAATACAGTCCATTTTACAACAGTGCACGCATACAATGATCAAACAATTAATTAGAATGATATATCAACCACAGACAAATTATATTTTATGTTGAAAGCCATGATTTTCATAAAAAACACAAAGTAATTCATAATCGATGAATGATATAGATACCTTTGTCTTTGTCAGCATCAATAACTCTTCCAACATAAAGTTGATCCTCTCAAACTGCTTATCATATTTATCCTCTAGATATTCTAATCAAGCTTCTATCAAAAATTCTTTCACTAGTTTTCTTTTCTTAGATTCAAAAACATCGATAATATTCTGAATTTCAATTTGAGTGTCATCATACTCAGGCTGAGTATCAACCACCTATTTACCTTTTGATGTCCCAGATTTTCTTTCATAATGTATACTCTTCAATTTATCGGATGTTGCCTCAAATTTTTCAATCTCTTCATTAAATGTAATTATGTAAAATTAATCATACATTTATATATAAAAGGTAATATAACAAAATTACTATATACTTGCATTTTTATGTCTAAAACCCATGTCTGTCAAATCCTTCTTATCTGGTTGACTTGTGACTGTCCAGTTATTGATCCTTGGAGTACCATTCCCTACTATTTTTGCATATGACATTGGAGGTGTAGTCAACAACGAAATTGTTTCAAGAGCCCAAACGATTAACGGATGTGGAAAGCCATAAAAAGTATGTGACATTGTTGTCAAGAAAGTTACTGATTTTTCTCATGCTTGCAACAGTAATCTCAAATGTTAACTTACCGCAATGATATATATCAAATAAATCATCTTTATCAACCAACAATATATGAAATTGGTCGACCAAAATATGCTCATGCTTTGGTATCAACAGATTTTCCAAACAATATAACTTCACAAGCTTAACAATGTCTTCATCATCATCATTTCTTACTACTGTTCAAATGTCAAATGCATAATTCAAAATTTCCTAGATACTATCTTATTGTTCTTAAAATGCTTATGCTTCACTTTCTCATGTCAAAAACAACTTCTATCAATGTGTACTTGTGATTGCATCTTAAACAACTGATGACCGTAAAATCCCTCATAATGAAATGAGCCACTCTCAATTGAAATTGAAGTAAATAACATCAATCCTATCATGGTGGCACCGTTTTCTAGCTATATGCAACAATAACTGCGTGGGAATCTTCATAACTCAGAAATCTAGAAAATGACCAAAACATCATTTCTTGGATACTTCTCTCTGCTTATCAGTCAAGCTCAGATTTACATGTTGCTCCATTATTGTAGGCTTAGAAAATAGATTCAACTTTTGTTTTTTGTTCCAATTTGGACCAACTACAATCAACTTAAGTCCCTGTCATATTATAATGTTGTTGAGCAAATTCTAATAATAAGTATATAAAGAATTTAATATATATTGTTCATTTTTACCTCGTTTAGATTGTCTTCCTTGAAGCGCAACTTACGCTTTCCTGTTATCATTTCCTTCATATTCTTTTTGGTTGATCGAGATGACTCACATTCGACACCCTTATCTGCCATTATTTAATTAACTAAGTGATGTTGGGAACATGGGGAAATCATATTGGGTGTAAATTATCAAGCGGTTCAAAATGGTTCAACAAGGTTTGGGTGGTCTGAACTGGTTCGGTTCTGCTGTTTTAGGCTGGTTCGATCTGGTCGGGTTGAACCAGTTTAGTCTGGCTGACCGAGCCAGTTCGTTCTGGTCTAACTGGACCTGTTTGACCCGGTCTGAATGAACTGGTCTGGTTCAGGTGAACTGGTTCAAGAGAAGGGGTGGAACAGAAAAGGGAGACGAAGAAGAGGGAGAGAGAGAGACGCATTAGAGAGGGGGGAAAAGACGAAGGGGAGAGAAAGAGAGAGAGACCAAGAGAAGTAGAAATAGAGGGGAAGAGGGAGATGAAGGAGAGAGAGAGACACAACATCGAGGGGGGAAGATGAGGGTAGAGAGAGAGAGATTGAGAGAAGAAGAAACAGAGGGGAAGAGGGAGACGAAGGAGAGAGGGAGAGAGACGCAACAGAGAGGGGGAACGAGGGAGATAAATGGGTCCGGTCAAAGCCAACTGAATCAAAAGACCAAGTTACATTCTGGACAGAAATGAGAGAGAAGGAAGGAAATCAAGCTTATCGATGATGAAGGCAGCAACTATGACGATGAAGCAACGATCCAAAAAAATGACGATTGAAGGTTGCCTAAATGAAAGAAAATAGAGCAACAAAAAGGAAAATATGGATGAGTTCAGTGAAAGGGCAAAGAAACCAAGAGAAAAACAAGCTTACCGGAGGAGACCAACAATGGAGATGCTGCCAACGAATGAAACGAAGAAAGAACATTGAGGAAACAAAGGGTTTCACTAGAAAAATTAGAACAAAATTCAGATTGAAGCATCAACACATTAATTAAAATCTTAGTTGAATAGAGAGAGAAAATTGGAAAGAAAAATAGAAAAGAAAGGCAAGAAGGAAAAATTTAATACTTACTTAAATTAGAAAAAGGAAGAAGAGTAAGTTGAAAGAATGAGAATCAATGGAGTTTTCTCCTGAGGGAGAGGGCTGCCATATGGATAAAACAAAGAGAGAATGGCAGTTAAAGGAATGGTTCGTGAATTAAAAGAAAATGGGGAAGGAGGGAGTTGTGGGTGGTTACCGGGGAAGGGTTTGTGCAAAAGAGATGGAGAATGGGGTAGATACGCTAGGGTGTATAAACAATGGTGTGAACGAGGGGTTTTTAAAATTACAAAATTACCCATTAATTCTTTGGGGTATTACATTCTCCCCTCCTTAAGAACTTTCATCCCCGAAAGGAATATACCTTACAGAAATAACTCTGGATACTTGACACGTATCTCCGCTTCTCGTTCCCATGTTGCTTCCTCGACTCGATGATTTCTCCAAAGAACCATGACTTACTGAACCGATCTGTTACGAAGAGTCTGATTCCTGCGCTCTAAAATTCTGACTGGCTTCTCCTCATAAGTAAGATCATCATGAACTTGCAGAGGTTAAAAATCGATGACATGCGTTGGATCAGGCACGGACTTGCAAAGCATCGAGACGTGAAACATATTATGGACACCTGAAAGAGGTGGTGGTAAAGTGAACTGGTAGGCCAAAGGACCGATACGATCCAAAATCTCAAAATGGCTAATAAACCCGGGGCTCAGCTTCCCCTTGCGACCAAAACGCATAACTCATTTCATTGGGGAAACCTTGAGAAACACATGATCACCCACTTCAAATTCGAGATCCTTTCTCCTGACATCTGCGTAACTCTTTTGCCTACTTTGAGTGGTCTTCATTCTATCTCTGATCTTCTGAATAGCTTCATTTGTAGACTGAACCAAGTAAGGGCCCAAAAGATTTCAATCGCCAACCTCATCCCAGTGAACTGGTGACCGACATGTTTTCATGTTTTTCCATAAAGCACCTCAAATGAAGCCATACCAATCGTCGCCTAGTAACTGTTATTGTAAGCAAACTCGACGAGTGCCAAGTGCGCGTCCCAACTGCCAGAGAAATCCAAGACATAAGCTCGAAGCATATCTTCCAACATTTGAATCGTTCGCTCAGATTGCCCATCAGATTGCAGATGAAAAGCTGTACTAAAATTCAACTAAGTACCCAAAGTTCTCTGTAAACTCTGCCAAAAATTTAACGTGAACTGCGGATCCTGATATGATACTATAGACATCAAAACCCCATGAAGTCAAACAATCTCTCGGATATACAACCGAGCCCAATCCTCAACTGAAAATGTAGTCTTGCCAGGCAAAAAGTGTGCAGACTTGGTGAGACGATCTAGCACAATCCAAATGGAGCTAAAACCTTTTACCATCCTTGGTAGCCCCGAAACGAAATCCATAGCCACATGCTCCCATTTCCATTCAGGAATACTTAAAGGTTGCAAGACCCCAGATGGTCGTTGTCTTTGTGCCTTGATCTGCTGACACACCAAACACTTACTAACTAACTCAGTGACATCATGCTTCATACCGTTCCACCAATAATGTATCTTCATATCATGATACATCTTAATACTGCCAGGGTGCACAGTGTATGGTGAACTATGAGCCTCTGTGAGTAATTCATGCCTAATGATTGCATCTTTCAGAACACAAAGTCTCGTATGAAAGCGAAGAGCTGAATCATTACTAACATCAATTATTTAACTAACTAAGCGAGGTTGGGAACATGTAGAAACCACATCGGGTGTAAATTATCAAGCGGTTCAAAACGGTTCAACAAGGTTCGGGTGGTCTGAACTAGTTCGGTTCTGCTATTTTGGGCCGGTCCAGTTTAGTCGAGTTGAATCGGTTTGCTTTGGCTGACCAAGACAGTTTGGTCTGGTCTAACTAGACTGGTTCAACACGGTCTGAATGAACTAGTCCGGTTTAGGTGAATCGATTCAAGGGAAGGGGAGGAACAGAAAAGGGAGACGAAGAAGAGGGGGAGAGAGAGACGCAATAGAGAGGGGGGAGATGAAGGGGAGAGAGAGAGATTGAGAGAAGCAGAAATAGAGGGGAAGAGGGAGAGGAAGGAGAGAGAGACGCAACTGAGAGGGGGAAGACGAAGGAGAGAGAGAAAGACCGAGATAAGCAAAAATAGAGGGGAAGTGGGAGGCGAAGGAGAGAGAGATGCAACAAAGAGGGGGGAAAAGAGGGAGATAAATGGGTCCAGTCAAAGCCAACTGAATCAAAAGACCAAGTTACATTCTGGGCAGAATCGAGAGAGAAGGAAGAAAATCAAGCTTACCGATGATGAAGGCAATGACAATGACGATGAAGCAATGATCTAGAAAAATGATGATTGAAGGATGCCCAAATGAAAGAAAATAGAAGAGCAAAAAGGAAAATATGGATGAGTTTAGTGAGAGGGCAAAAAAACTGAGAGAAAAACAAGCTTACCGGAGGAGACCAACAATGGAGATGCTGCAAACAAATGAAACGAAGAATAATATAGAGGAAACAAAGGGTTTCACTGGAAAAATTAGAACAAAATTCAGATTGAAGCATCAATACATTAATTAAAATCTAAGTTGAATAGAAAGATAAAATAGGAAAGTAAAATAGAAAAGAAAGGCAAGAAAAATGTATAGTTACTTAAATTAGAAAAAAGAAGAAGATGAAGTTGAAAGAATGAGAATCAATGGAGTTTTCGCTTGAGGGAGAGGGCTACCAGAGAGATAAAACAAAGAGAGAATGACAGTTAAATGGAGGGTTTGTGAATTTAAAGAAAATGGGGAAGAAGGGGAGTTGTGGGTGGTTACAGGGGAAGGGTTCGTGCAAAAGAGATGGAGAATGGGGTAGATACGCTAGGGTGTATGTACAATGGTGTGAGTGAGAGGTTTTTAAAATTATAAAATTACCCATTAATTCTTTAGGGTATTACAATAAAAGTCAAGCATTAATTTCTGTCATAATTATAGACAAGTTGTAACCAATATATCACTTATTTATTTATGATATACTCTAATAATCGTGAAAAATAAGCATTACCTATAAATCTATTAGATTTTTTTTGAATTTAAGTTGTTTGTCGAATTATAGTAGTCTTATAACTTATTTTACTCGAATAATCGTTTGTTTTTAATTATTTTTGTCTGAAATAAAATTTCATATATGATAGAAGTGTTTATTGTTATTTTTCTTTGATTTAATTTATTTTTTATTAATTTTTATTCAGGATTTAGCTGATTGATCAAGTTAATAGATTAGCGGTTTACAAGAATGTTTAAGATAATATTAATTACGGGTTTTAAGGGGTTAAATACAGTTTTCTAATTTATAGGATATATCGTTTAAGTATATCAAATTTATATATATGGTTTACCTGAAAAATTAATAATATGTTATATATAGATGATAGACATATTAGTCTAAAATTATTATCTATTTAGAAAACCTGTTATTTTTAAAGCACCCCTAAAATTATGTATTATGTAAAATTTCCCTTAGCTTTTTGCGTAATATTTAACCAAATAAAATCCAGGTTATATTAGTGATCTAGCAATGAAGAGAGATTTCAAAAGCTTATCCAAAAAAGAGAGATTAATTACAAAAGAGTTTATATTTTTTTTAAACATGCAAAAGGCCTTATCTCGACGACCTGTGTTTGTAAATTTACATGGTGCATAGTAATAAATAAGTTGGGATGACTCGAACGTTAAATTTCTCCCGAGTTTAAAACTGGTTTTACACTCCAATAGGTGTGGATAACCGTACATTTGCTAAATTTTATTCCAAAATTTGACAGATTTAATGAATCCAAAGAATAAAATGGATAAGACAAAACCAAACATCACTGTTAGAAAACATTTAGTACGTAGTGCTGTTCTCATGACTTTGGTGATGTAATAACATCAACAACAATTAACAATTGATACACGCAACTATTCCTCTGTCTCTCATGATATCATAGTACAATATATATGTGGATACGGTTCTGCCATGTTCCTTTGGTTAATATCAGATAATCTTTGATATCGAATCAAATATGTTGTGAGGCCTTTTCACCTAATTATCTGAGTTTTATGGACCAAAAAATGAAATGGCACTAATTTAACAAAGCAATGTTACTCTCAACTCGACTATATTTTGTTGTCAACGAGGATCTAACGAATTGAAGATGCCATCTCTCTTGTTCAGTTGAACATAAGAGATTATATTGCATCTTGTCTTTTTTGAAGAAAACATATTCACCAAATGCATTTTCACTAAAGACAAAAAAATAGAGCCACCTTTTCTACACAACATTTGTACCGAGCTTATTTATTCTATTAAAACTAAATACAAAATCTAGATAAAATGAACATAATCTCTCGTACTTTTTTAAAATGAGAATCACAATCAATTCCTATTTATACTGGGACAGTTTTCAAGTACAATGAATTGACGACACAGATTAAAGGAGAATTACTAAATGTAAAAACATGATATTTTAAGGTAGTGGAGGATGACAAACAAAATAATAATGAAATGCTAAAGGTGGTTTGTTTGTCTCCATTGGATACGACAAGAAACATTTAAAAATGAATGCATAAAAGAAAAGTAAAAAGAAACAAATGACAAAGTTATGTGGAGAATCGATGTTGTGTAAATCATTTTAAAAAATGCTACGTGTTCTCCAAAGAGGCTAAGAGCATATTTCTAGTGGTATTCAGACTGTAAGCAATATACACTACAAGAAAATAAGTTTACAGTGACGGTTCTTCGAGTTTACGGTGATAATTTAAAATCATGAGAGTCGATACGACGATGGTTGGAGAACCGTCGGGATTGAATCATCGACGGTATTAAAAATCATTAGATAAACATCGCGAGAAAGATTCTAAAGCGACAGTTATTATAATAATTTACAACGGTTTGAAATCATTGCTAAATATAATACACCGCGCCGTTTTATAAAACCGTCACAAATGTATATATAACGATGGTTTTAAAACCGTCGCTAAAGAGGGAGTCTTATTGAACGGTTATAAAACCGTCGCTAATTTGTCCTAGTCCAATTTTTTACGACGGTTCTTAAACCATTGCAAAAAATACTGCTTTCACACGCTCCTTCCTATTTCTGCTTATTCCTAAAAATTCCTGCACATTAACACAATTTTAATAGGGTATATATTTTCACAATAGTCATAGCAGTATCACTCTATAAATTTACAGAGCGTATAATTATAAAACATTAAATCATTAATTAGATATCCAAACTATAATAGGTTATCAAAACAAATTATTTAATGAGTTTAAAGTATGAAAATTTGAAATAACAAAATATTTCAGAAGTATTATTAAATAACGTTAAACAATAAACTTCATAATTAGGCTTAAGTGGGAGCGTATCTCTGAACATTTAGCTTGCATCTGGTCATATTCCTCACGCATCTCTGAACATTCAGCCTCTAACTGAGGCGCCCGCGCACATTGAGCCTCTAACTCAGCTACTCGTGCACGTTGGGATTCTAGCTCAGTTGATAAACGAATAAAATCTTTTGTGGATGATTCCCCACAATAATGCGAGAACATTTGAGATGGAATTACCCCGAGTCCTAATGAACGCACTCATCCAGGATGCTCTAGACCCAATACTTGACAGAGCATGTCGTTTGGTGAAATTGAATCATAATCACCATCTGGAAGTTGACTCATGTGCTCTTTAACTTCACCTACAGTACAAAATTAAGACTTAGTATCAGTAAACATGTAATAACTATTTAAAAACTTGGTGGTACAACTTATATTTACTGCAATGCTTGCAGTCTCTTCATTTACATAAGTTCTATCTTTTCGTTCCTGTGAGGCTACAAATAGCTCCGTTCTTGAGGGCTCTCTTTGGAGTTCTTTTGTCTATAAACTGAGAACATATAATTAAATATACTTAAAATAAAACTGATTAAAATAATTATAATTTAGAATTTACCATTTATGCTCTTTTCGTTGGTATAGTGGTACGTCCTAACATGTGATGGTGTTTTAGTTTGTTCTGTGATCTTCTATTAGTTGCAGCTTGCTTCTATATTTATGAAAGATAAATAAAAATTAATTTATTTCACATACAATTAATCATAGCTGTATAGTAAAAAATCATACATTTCCTTCTTCTAAGTACCATTTACGAATTATCGCAACAAAACTCTATTTTGAAATAGCATCATTCCAATGTTCTAATGCCTCTTCCTCCGTTTCATATGTCACCATATATACATTTTTTATTCTGCTCTTCTCATCCTTCCATCTTCCATTTAAGGATGTCAAAACATATGTTTTATGAGATTTTTCTACGACATATTTTGACTACAAAAGATTAATACATAATTAAATATATATGTATGTATATGTATGTGTATAAACATACAAGCAATCATACCTTCACTATTTCCCACGCATGATCTTTATGATACCGCGACACATGCCTCCAATCATATAATATGGGCAATATATTATGTTGTCTAGCAACAATACCATAAAACCTTGCAAACTTTCCTTTATTAGCACCGATGACCTGAACTTGGGCATTGAAAGCCACAGGTATCCTATCCTCGCCCGATCTGACCCATATAGATGTCAATTGTGTTCGGCCTCGCGTACGCCACTTAGATGGTTCTATTTAACAAAATATCGAATAACATTATGATAATTAACTTGAATGAAACACTATTATCTCAATTAACTTGAATAAGAATGAGCAAACCTTCTGTTTCCATATTCATATCATGATGTGGATTTGATCCTAAAGATTCTGTAGGAGAGTCAATATCCAATCAAGTATCTGAACGTGATGATTGAAGTCTCGACGAGGTCATGGTGTAATCCTCCACATGTTAATCATTATAACTATATCTGACTTAGAGAATATTTGATAACTAAAAAAACATAAAAAGATACATGTTTATGAAACATTCAAACACATTATTTAGAAAAGTTATCATCATGATCATTGTTATAATCATATGCCATGTCTTCAAAAGTAAACCATCAACATCTACTCGAACTAAGTTCACTTCTTCTAAATTTTGTTCGTTGAGAACTTTATCGTTATGATGGATTTCGGTGTCACTTTCCACCTTTAGTACTCTCATGTCATACAAATCTCTAGGCTTTGTATGGACAACTACATGCCAATCTTTATCCTTTGGTTCATCAACAAAATACACTAAACGTGCTTGTCGAGCCAATGCTCTCCAGTATGGGTCAAACACGAAAAATTAACAAGTGCAAACCCATATCGATCATTCTTTACTCCAATACATTCACTAGGGTCAATCCAATCATATTTGAATAAAATCAATTTGAATTTCTCATATAATTCATCTGAATGATATCTTTCGGAATTCCATAATAAGTCATCTCTTTATCTCCTATATTTGCATAACTTGTTATATCTGTTGTTACCATGACTCGACAATTTTGAGACTTACGAAGGCTATCACTTTCCTTTGTATGAAAAACAAATCCATTAACATTGTATCCATCATATTTCTTCACCACAATATTTAGACCTTGAGCTAACCATCTCAACTCTTCTGACACATTATTTTTCATTTTGGTTATCTATTCATAACAAAAGTATTCAACATCTATTGAATCATATATAATTAAATAATCTAAGTACATCTATTGAACTTACTTTAGATGTAAACCAATCAAGAAATTTATCATGAAGTACGCGTTCGACTTCATTATGAGAAAGTCGATGACTACGGTGTTGTCTTTTATAATTTGATATTTGAACCATTAGATATTTATCTTCATGAATAGCATGATAGTAACTAAAAATAAGGGCCAAACATTATAATCTTTGACAACTATCCTAGGAAGATGAATTGATAGAACGTCCTTTGCAATCTGAACATGAAACAAAATTATATACTTTGATAGAATCTGAAGCATTTCCTTAGATATAAATGAGATCAGAAACAGTTGTTAAAGTTTGGTTTCCAAATAATTCTAGATTCTATAACTTGGAAGCCATTTATCTTCACATATTTTAACAGATTTGCCATCACCTATATTCTAAGCTATTCTCTTCCTGACAAGCTATAAGCTTTTCCAATCTCGAGAGCAACTTTTAGAGGCTGGGGCATCAAGAAAATCAGCATCCTGAAAATAGATACTTTTCAGTAACCTAACACAAAAATGCTCCAAGCTTGTTTAGCAAGGAGAGCTAAATGGTAGTCTTCTAGGTCCCTAAATCCGAAACCACATCTATATTGTGCTTTCTTAGTGGAACATCAACTAATACCTTGTTGATCCTTACCCTAGGCCACCAAAAAGACATAATTATAGAGTGTAATTTCTTGCAGATTTTTCAGGAAGTTTAAGCACTCTCATAGAATAGCTAGGAAGGGGTTGACCACTGATTTAAATATTATTTCTTTACCTCCTAAAGGCAGATTTGACCTCCAACAAGTAGTTTTCTTTTCTGTTCTATCTAATAGTAGAGCATACATTTCTGTTCTTTTCAATCAGATTCTGTAGATAAACAAAAAGTTTTTCTAGTAATTAGGGATGAATAACTTGGTAGAGGGAGCAACATAGGGGATCTAGGGCTCCTTCAGACGAGCTCGACTACGACTGATTTCTAATTTTTGTTGCCGATTTCCACCAGCTGGAGAGCTCAGCTATAGATGATTTGAAGATTAACCAAGATCACCAAGGGATAGGGAAGACCACTCGCTCTCGGGTATAGGGAAATAGAGAGAGAAATTGATTTGTTTCTAAAAGAAGAGGGAGATGGGAGAGTGCGGGAATCTACAACGGAGCGCTCATGACCATGAGTGTGAACAAGCGCGCTGGTTCGCTGCTGCAGGAAGAAGGGGAAGGGAGGAGGAGCATGAGCCTGTCTTAGGGGAAAATGGGGAAGAAGAAGGTAGGGGAAAATGGGGAAGAAATAAAAATACGGGTTGTTAAAATTCATCTAGGGTTTTTCTATTGTTATAGTTTTTAAAACTATAGCAATAGATCCTATCACGACGGTTCATCTGAATCATTGGCAAAAACGGCCGAGTCTCATACAAATGCGATGGTTTGGGAGCAAAAAAGACCCAACAAGTACCTATATCCAACAAGCACCTATATTTAGTTGAACAGTCGGCAAAAATGCTCGAGTTTCTCAGCAATTTTTACCGACGGTTCAACTAAATCGTTACAATTTGTTTGTAAAAAAAGGTTTATTCCCGACGGTTCCTATAAACCGTCGGTATATCATAACCAATTCCGACGGTTTACATAAAATCGTCAGAATATATCACACATTTACGACGGTTAAATAAAAAATCACAATTACTACTCCTTTTAAATAATTAACGACGGTTAAACAAACTGTTGCTGTATAACCGTCACAATATTAGGTTTTTTTTGTAGTGATGCCAGCCATATAGTGTAGAAAAGCCTTTTCTTTTTTTGATAACGGCGACAAACAAATTGAACAATTTCAAACAAGTATCCAAAAAACATATTTGATTTTTAGTTGATTGAAATTGAACTTCTATTTTGGCTGCTAGCCTTTTAAAAATTTATAATATCTTATTTAAAACGTGTAGTTATTTACTGAGAGTCATCAAATTTGGATGGAAGGTCTCATTTTGCAACAATTTAAAAATTTAATGGTTTTAGTTGTTCGAATAAAGGGTCAAAGGTAAATTGTCCCTAATCGTTTAAAACAATAAAATGTTCTCCTTTTCGTTTTGTTTCTTGGAATGAGAAATTGTATCATGATGGCAATGAACTGAATTGTTCTAGTCTCTGTTGATATCCCTCAAAAGCTTAGAGTGGAGGGGTATATTGAGTAGGTCTAGAAAATCATCCGAGTATATATAGGTTAATTTCAGAGCACCAATTCACATAATTTTTATACTCTAATAATTAAGATCATATATTTTTGCTTATAATCTCACTCTCTCAACTACTAATAAACTCATTAGATAAATAAAATCATCTCGAAAGTTAAAGACATATTAATGAAAATACTTGAGTCATAATTCAAAGTCATGAATTGAGAACGTTCGACACTTGAGATTCATGATTCAAAGTCATGATTCTAACATTAGAATAATTCGTAACATGAATTATGAAACAAACTAGTTTAATTAACTAATTAAGATCTTCAAGAAATTATTTACTAAAGAGTTGGAGATTTTGAGGAATAAATTAAAGGAAAAAAATACAACTATGAGTGGATAGTTGGATGTTGAAGTCATCAGTCATGTTTCATTATGTTATCACCAACCCAAATATTTCATTGCCATGAATTTTCTTGAGCAATAGATCGGGCCTCAGTCTACCTTTTAACATCAACTTTTAATTCTTTTGAATCACACCCACCAACCCATTTGAATTAATTGTTATCAATATTCTTGAAGAAGTAGATTTCTTTTGTTTTTTGTCTTATATTTGGTAAATATGTATTGAAAAAAAAAGAAGAAACTATTGGGTCAAGATATTTTTTTACCGGATCATGATATTTGGTATAATTGAACTAAGAATGCAATAAGATAAAAGATGATTCAATAGGAGTCCAGCCTAATTAAGTTTTCGGGATAAATTATTTATATTGTTTGTTAGAGTGAGCTAAGTATATACACTAGTTACCTAGCTAGAGAGGCATACAAATGAATAATCTTTAAGGCAAGTATCGAGATTCTTACCCTCCATCACTATTGCTAAACTATTTTTTAAATACGGGGATTATCCGTCATTGAGAATCCATGACGACGGATAAGCACATATGTTTGATGACAAGGCAAAAAGACGACGGCTGTACCAAACACCGTCGTCTTCAAACCCACAAGAGCGATGGCTGTTTTGTAGTTCTTTGACGACGGTTACTACATAAATCATCGTCGTTGTTGAATTGTATTTGATGACGGTTGCTAGGGGAACTGTCGTAGTTCAATCTCAAGCTAAATATTTGAGTCATAATTCAACTTTAACAGCTTGTCTACTTTCAAGAAGCTTCACAAAAAGATTTCAAAATATGATTTTTGAAGTTTCTCATAGCTAAAGTTGTTCAAGAGAAACTTAAAAAATCATAATCGTTCAAGTAGATGAATTGTCGCGAGGAGGAGGAGGAGTAAAACCGTTACTGAGAGCCTATTCCAATAAGTTGCCTAGTGTGTTCTGATTGGCGGACAATTCTGTTTGTAAAATTTTCTCCTTGCTTTTCGAATACTTTGAGGATGACAATGTAGGTGGTGCTACATGTCCAAGACCCCTATTTCTCCCAAGGACCTCCTCCATTATTTCTTCATCAGAGTGAGGTAGGGTACCCTCAAGGACAAACTCATCCCGTAACGTACACATGCGCTCCTGTAAAATAATTGTTATCTACATATATACATTGTTTAAACTTGGAAAAACTGCAAAGCATAAGAAGAGAAAAGAAAGACCCATAACAGGTGCAGTGAAAATATGAAAAGCTCAATTTCCAACTCCTTTCATTTTATTCCTGCTCATCAATTAATTAAAAACTCTTATCATCCATGACTTCTAGCTAAGCATAGTGAAGGCAAATAAAAAATCCAATGTCAAGTAAATGGATAACAAGGCACTGAGCACTTAAAACTCCATAAGAAATATAAAGGAAATTGATCCTAATAGCACACCAAAAATGATCAAACCTACTCTTTCCAACTCTATTAGGTGCAATTGAAAAAAAATCCCACAATTCTATGCAGTCAGTAGTGCAAACAACTTTTCAGAGATGATTTCAAATGAAAATAACAACTACTACTAAAAGTGAACAGAGAGAAAGAGAGAGATGAGTTTTAGGCTAAAGATTTCTCTAAGAAAAAAGAATCAACAAGGTCGGCTTATCACTGCCAATTCGAAGCAATATTTCTTTATCAAGAGAAAATATTTTCAAATTAATAACACTACATAATTCTCATATTAGAACAAGGGAACACATATCAGAAGCAATATCCATATAAGAAAGTTCTACTGACATAATCAAAATATTAAATTACCTTTTCTAAATAAGAAAAAAAGACATTATTGATACAATTCAAGTAACCAAACATTGTGATACCAATATGATACGATTTCCTTGCAAGAAAACTCTAATATAACATAATAGCAGCCCAAATATGGATAAACAAAGAGAAACACCCAATTTTTGTTTCATCCAAGAAATTTACCCAATTAGGTGTTTGGGGGGGGGGGGACCACCTCAAGGAAACTCGCCAGAAAATTGACAAATTCAGTATATTCAGAGAAAAAGAGTCTCCATATAAAAAATTCTAATGACATAATCAAAATATTAAATTACCTTTTCTAAATTGAAAAAAAATCCATTATTGATACAATCCAAGTAACCAAACATTGTGATACCAATTCGATATGATTTCCCTATAAGAAAGCTCTAATTTAACACAACAACAACCCAAATATTGATAAACAGAGAGAAATATCCAATTTTTCATACTTCAATCTATGTTTCGTCTAGAAAACTCACCAAATTAGGTGTTTGGGGGGGGGGCGACCACCTCAAGGAAACTCACCAGAAAACCCACAAATTCAATATAATTAGAGAAAATTAATGCTCAATATTATTGAACTTAACTTCATATAAATGAAACTCACCAGAAAGATATCCACTGCAGTACTAATTTCATCTAATAACCAATTACACAAATTCAGAACATATAATAATGACACGAATTCATAGCATATAACAAATTAAGAACATATTAGTCTAATTACTTACATATCTTTATCGAGCCTCGCCATTCTGCCAACCTTTACAAGTCGTGAAGTGCAAGTCGTGAAATATTTGAACACGACTAGGTGCTTCCCCATTTGTAACTTTCTATCCAATTGGGTCATGTTGAATTACAACTTATTCATAACATAGTTGGTCGTGAATGCAGAAAAAGCTGGTGTGAGCGACTCTAGTATGATGCTAACTTGAGTCCGCTCCTGAATGGTTGCCCCATATACTTCTGCCTCGTGCATTATGTTGATCATGTTCAAAACATGTTCTCGAATAGAAGTACATTTCCTCATCTTAGTTGTCATATAGCTCCTAGTGGTCTCATGACGAATTTGATCAGACTGCTGCCCAAACATTGCCTGTAAAGATTCCATAATCTCATAGACAGTCTCAATGCTTTCACGCTTGGTTCTTAGAACATCATTCATGCTCACAAGCATGTAGCACTTCACCTTATTGTTTGATATGATCCAAGCATCATATTTGTCCCTAACATTCTTAAGGGTGTTAGCAGCGGGCTCCTAAGGACATTCCTCAGTAAGAACAAACTTGTTGTTCTCACAAATCAATATTAAGTTCATATTTGATTTCTAACGTACGGAATTATCACCATTCAATTTCTCAAGAGCGAGTAAAGCAGTAATAGGGTTGCCCATGATAGACATAATATTGATAACTGAAATTTAAAACATACATGATTCAACATAATTGATAAATATCTAGAATTCAAAAAGTAAACGTGATGCATTAATGCAATCATAATAAACACATAAATTTAACATTTACTAATCATGATAAAACAACCTAATGATTAATGTACCATCTTAGGATCGGTCATATAAACCAGAGACTGTCTATGAGACATTCTCATCATTTTAAATTAGAATTTAAAATTTCTCATATTTTCTCTTTTAACAATGTGATAACGCTTGTTCGGTCAAATCATAAGTATCCACAAGAAAACTTAATTGCGACTTTGTGAGTGTAACCCATCATTTTAGATTACATGACTTCATTTAGAATAAGATTCAAAATTTAAATGGATAATTAAAAGAGTTTGAGTTTTAATGAAACATTTAGGTGATAGAGTTGGTTGCATGCTTTGTTGGAAACTTTCCTAAAACGTGACAACATTTGTCACTGATGATAGGACTCTCTGATCGCCGCCCATCACCACCGCTGCCGTCTCATCATCAGCAGCCGCCTGCCGTACCGAACAACCACTGTTCACCACCAGTGCAGTACCACCGACACTGTCCACCTCCGCCGGAACAGTAAATTTCCTTCGTGAACAATGTTTCGCTAATGAACAGTATTTTCAAGGATGAATACTGCTTTCACGGATAAACAACGTTTCCGCCTGAACGATAAATTTCAGTTGTTTATCTCGTGCGTTCTTCATCTTATCGCGTTTGGAATAATTACAATAATATCCACAATAAAATTACAAAAATTCCTACGCCTTAATTCTTACACAAGATCTAGGTAAAAATTAAAACAAAGCATAACCCAATAATTACCATATAATTAACGATACATTATTTTTCACACATTCAAAAAACATAACCATCCATCATCATACATATCTCATATTATATGAATAAGGCAAGAAAACCCACACAATTTTTGACATATAAATATATAAAAACCTGGCTTTGATACCACTTGCCAGATGTCACGGCGGAAGTGTGGAGGCGTGTGGCCTTTTTAAAAAAATAAACTTTTAATAAAAATGAATCTTTTAATAAAATAGAACTTGCGCAAGGCCACGATAACAAAAATAAAAACTTTTATTGAAAATTATTTTTCAATCAGTCATGATCCATATATATATTTATATGTTAACTCTACAACATATAAGGTTAGGAATCATAGACCTCTTGTAGTCTCTATCAAGTGTCCCTGCAAAAATCGATCGATCCCCCGTTCTCACGGGATCATTCCAACGATCAGTAGACTGCGATATCCACACCAAGATCTTTTAAGTCAATCCTCAACGCACTAGGACGTGTATGGACACGTAGAATATTATAAGACTCTTTTTCTGTCTCTAGATGTTCTCAACATATGAGATCTAGAGATTTACTGAGAAGGATTTTAGTAAGACGATTCTCTAAAAGAACGTGATTATTCTTTTAGAGATTTGATTAACATTTAATCACAGAAGAAAATCTCTCAGACACTAATCGTGTTCTCCATTCAACTTTTGACTGACGAACTGATGATCTGATCAACTAATTCTCTCATCTTTTTTCAATTACTAAGGCCATTAGAATAATATTTGTATACATTCTAGATAAGGGCGTATCAATTTTTTAGACATAAACTAAAATAATATTTAATTATAAAATTACTAATTGCAGTGGGACCCACTGCAATTGTGTACAACTACAGTGTCGTGTGGCACTACAGTGTTGCACACTCACTAGTGTAGTGCCACATGGCACCACAGTAGCCCATGTCAATTTGTGATATCATATCATGGCACCACAGTAGCCCACGTCAATTTGTGATATCCTATCAGTGATTAACACGTGACAATTATTATGAATTAAATATTTATTTTAATAAGATAATTATCAAAGATTTCAGTTAATTTAAAATTAACATATCTGATTATTTCTATCAACTAGCTTATCTGTTATTTCACAAATAACAGATTTGGTTGATTTAAATTATTATTTAATAATAATTTAATTATATAATTTCACAAATAACAGATTTGGTTGATTTAAATTATTATTTAATAATAATTTAATTATCTAATTTCACAAATTATATATTTTGTATCACTTACTAATAAATAAAAAAATCAATAATTATACATATAATTTCCAAAAATTATATTAAATATACAAATAATTAAATTAATTAATTCTTAATTAATTAATCACACATAATTATGTACTTACCTCAGAATAATTTTTTTTACAAGTCAGTCATTTTCTCATGTCCTGAAATATTCACACTCTAGACAGCATAGTATAGAGGTGACTTGGAGACCATTGACCTATAATCCTAAGCTCCAATAAACTGGATTATTAATTAACTCTTTAATTAAATAATCTTATTTATTAATTCTATTATTTCACCACTATAAATATGGAATTACAAGATTAGAAATTACAGAATGTATTTAAAGAGTATTCTCATGTAGTCCAGTGACATAATTATTTCATGTAGTTCTGTCCTCCAATTATTGATTCGTAAATTAAAACTGATCAAATTACCATTTTACCCTTCTAATTACCTCTTGATCTTTAAGTACCATTAATCTACTAGTGAATGACTAATTTATCTTATTATAAATTTGAGCTCCATAACCATTCAGTTCCAGAATTAACACTTAAGGGAACCAATATACAATCCGTTAGAAAATCTTAGATTCCAAATCTTGGAAGATCATGTCCCCAGCCATCCACATCACTGAATCTCCAAAATAAAATCAATAGCCTGATTAACAAGCAGGCTTTAACGAGTAAATCAAAATATCCAGTAGACATGCATAGGAGTTCATGACTACTCAGGATTTAGACTGATCTACATATGATCATCGAATTGATGTATATTAAATCTTTATGATAAATGGCACGTTAATAAAGATATTAATTCACATCGGTCCTATCATATATAATCTTATGATATATATTACATTCACTAATAACCATTTATTAAAGATACAGATCTAGATCACACGTATTCATAATGCTTAGTGAACCGTACTAGTAACCATTTATTAAAGATTTCATATTTTAATATGTTGCTGATAATTTTATTCATTATCTATGATCTTAATATCTCGTAAAATAAAATATCATAATCTTATTAATGAATATGAAATTTTTAGATATTTATATAAATTATTCAATAATAATTTAAAAGAACAATTATAAGAAAAATGTAATCCTCTTTAAATTTCATATAAAAATGTCAATACACATGTTTTGAGGCAATAACCCCCAACAGGTACACCATATGAGAGATGGTATGGGCGAAAGTCGTCCATTCACCATTTTAAAATATGGGGTTCCCCAACACATGTTCTTAGACCGAAGATAGGCAAGTTGGCCAGTGATTCACAATTGTGTATGCTTGTAGGATATCCTATGGGAATGAAGTGGTATATCTTCTATAGTATGACTGGTAAGAAAACATTCATTAGTACGAATGCTCATTTTCTCGAAGAAGATTATATTAAAAGTGTACAACCGAGACGTACAATTTGTGAACTACAGAAGTCCATTTATGGACTTAAGTAAGCGTCATAGTCATGGAATATTAGATTTGATGAAACTGTTAAGAACTATGGTTTTGAACAGTTGGTGGATGAACCTTTTGTGTATAAGTTGATACACGAAAGGAAGGTGTTTTTTCTAGTCTTGTACGTAGATGATATTCTACTTATTGGAAATGATGTAGAAAAATTATATGATGTTAAGTTTTGGCTTGCAATGCAATTTGACATGAAAAATCTTGGAGAAACTGCATATGGCTTAGGTATTCAGATCTTTCGAGATCAGAAGAACAAACAATTGGAACTTTCTTTAGCATCTTATATTGACAAGGTGTTGGATCACTTCAGTATGAAAAACTCCAAGAAGGGATTTCTTCCCTTTAGACATGGAGTCAGCATCTCCAATGAGCAGTCTCTCAAGACTCCTCAAGAAGAGGAAGATATGAGAATGATACCCTATGCCTCAGCCGTAGGAAGCCTCATGTATGTGATGCTTTGCACTAGACCTGATATTTGTTATGTTGTGGGCGTAGTAAGTCATTTCCAATCCAATCCTTGGATCTAGCGTTGGAATTCCGTCAAACATATCCTTAAGTATCTAAGGAGAATAAGGAATTACATGCTTGTGTATTCAAGTAATGACTTGAATATGATAGGGTATACATATTCTAATTTTCAAGATGATAAGGACTTTAGGAGGTTTACTTTAGGATTGGTGTTCATCCTAAATGGTGGAGCAGTTGTATGGTGAAATATCAAGCAATCTTACATTGCTGATTCTACCCTGGAAGTTGAATATGTGGCAGCTTGTGAAGCTGCAAAGGATACTGTATGGCTTATGATGTTCTTGAAGACTCTGGATGTTGTTCCAGACACTGAGAAGTCCATGCCACTTTATTGTGATAGCAGTAGGACTGTAGCAAATTCTAAGGAACCTCAAAACCATAAGAGATCCAAACACATAAAACGTAAGTATCACCTGATTATAGAGATTGTTCAACATGGAGACGTTATGGTTACGCATATTTCAATGGTCGAGATCCTGGTAGATGCATTTACGAAGACTTTAAGCAATAAAGTATTTTATGGTCATCTGGAGGGCTTGGGGTAAGATATTGTACACGTCTACTTTTGTCCAAGTGGGAGATTGTTGGAATATGTTCATAAAGTAACATGTAATAACTATTTATTTGTATTTAGTTATATCTCAATTTGTATTATTGAATTTTTTTATCAATAAATTGAAAGTTTTATTTTCAATTAAAGTGTGTCTATAAATTACTGAAGTCCTGGAACTATTTTCAACGAAAGAAGAGTGAAGACAGCGTCTCCAAATGAACTCTTTCAAAATAGTTCATAACGATATTCAAAGTCTTAGGACCGACTGGGCAATCGAATCTGATTACGGCTGTTAGGTTGAAACGTTGGATGTCAATCTTAGGGCATAAGAGTGGAGACTCAAATGGTCAACCTAGACATGTTATGAACATGTTGAATAGACCAGTAACAAATTAGTTTAGAGCTCAAAACCATTTACCTAGCTCTAAATCTAATTGTTACACCTTAAAGATATTTTCATAATTACCTTAATCCTGAGGTGAATGCGTAACTTGACTTGGTTAGAATCTTTGATATGTCAAATGTGTAAGTTTGAATTGGCGGGCAATACCTCAGTTGTTGGGATTGCAATTTAATTACGTAGTAGTTACGTGATTCACAGATATGAAAATTCGTGGTTGAATTGTGAAAGCAACAATATCACCTTATGCTTTATTGATGGGTGTGTGAATAAATTAACTTGGCCAAGTATTTGATGAAATGATTCATTGAATAAGACTTGTGAATTGTACGAGACAATTCACTATATGTATTTCTTATTCATAGTCAATAAAAGTGTTGAGAAAATAATAATAAGATGGGTAAAATTGTAATTTTATATTTCGCTCTTATTACTGATATTCACGATGAGTATTATGTTAAAATATTCTGTGGACCGTGAAAATAAATAGAGTTTATTTACATCAAAAGAAAATGTAGTGCATGAATCGAGAGGTTATTCAGCATCGAACCTATAGTAGAGTCATATGATGTCAGGATTAAATAGGTCAGGAATTTATAGAGATAAATTCGCGGGGTATCTGAATCCTAAGCTTTGTTCATGTGGGTACATTCGATCTAAAAAAATAGCTCAGAAAACATGAATAGAAAAATGAACTAAGTTGGACCAAAATGTGTTTTGGTGCCAAGACATACTTACTGCACCTATATGTGATAGATGATGTCACTTAAGTTAGTAAGTGTAATTTTTGTATTGGATTAATTATTTATTATTTTATAATTATTAGATAATTAGTTAAATAAATAAATTAATTGATAATGATCAATTATATTTATCAATTGGATTGATGAATTTTGATATAACTAAAACTCTAGGAGATTATGTAATTTTTGGCAATAATAAATAATTAGGGGATCTTTTGGAAATTTTATAATATATGGGTATATTTATGAATATAAAAAATTACCTTTTGATAAATATCTAATAGCAATTTGATTGCAAAGTGATAACGAGTATTAGATACATTTGTTGTTATCAACACACAAAAATAGAGAAAGATGTTTTTTCCTTTCACTACTAATACCGCCGAAATTAATCTGAAGAAGAAAGATTTGATTTTTTTATTCAATTGTTTTAAGAGCCCACACTCCAATTCTTACGCAAAATTCTTCTAAGACATATTTCTTAAATTAATGGGTGGTTGTTGGTGGACTAATTCAAAAATCGTTCTTGGAAGATCAAGTTCATGATTATGATCTTAAAGCTTGAAGAACACGAAGAACGCTCGAGAGAGTTCCACCAGTTCAGAAATTCTCCGATACAGAGTAAATGTGAAATTTTTTTTCTCTTAATCTATTCATTTTAATATCGTTTATGCATGATCAAACTAAAATTGATTTTATATTCTAATATGATTACATAAGTTAAATTGAATTTTTTAATATTACGTCCACAAACTGTTCGTGGTTCAAATCTTATTTTTTTAATTTAAAAACCGATCGATCCTAGCAGGTATATCCTATAAAAATCAAATTCATATACTCCTGAACAAAATGGATTAGCTGGGAGAAAACATAGGCGTAAAGTTAGAATAACTCTTGTTATGTTTCATAAGGCATCACTTCCTTTACAATTCTGGTTTAATGCCTTTTCTACTGTTGTTTCTGATTAACAGAATGTCATCACCCACTTTACAATATTTTAGTCATTTGAAAGATTATTTAGCAAACTTCCTTGTTATTCACATTAAATGTATTTGTATGTACATGTTATCCACTATTAAAGCCATATAATACTCACAAGCTTCCATCCAAAACAACAACTTATTTTTTTCTTGGACATGCACTTCAATTTAAGGGATATTTGTGTTTTGATCCTACTAATGATAGAATGTATACTTCAAGGCAATTCATATTTGATGAAATAAAATTTTCATTTAATAAACTATCAAGGACATTTATTGGTGTACCGTACACTTCACCTCATTCAAATTATTCATAGTTCATTAATGCTTTTTTGCACCATTCTTCATTGTTTTCTACAAATTCAATAACTCCAAATCATGACACTTCTTCTGCATCTAACTCAAAAGATATCAATTCTACTCATAGTACTTCTATAGCAGATACTCACACATCAATTAGTTCATATTCACTCCCTGGCACATTTAACTCACCAGTTGTAGACATCTCTATTCCTCAAACTGTTGTTCAACCTACTATAACTTCTAATGAAACTCACTTCCTAAAAACTCTCATCCCATGCAAACTAGAGCTAAGGTGGAATATTAGAAAGAAAGAACTACATGTTACATCATTGGACAAAAGCCATAAAAGAAGAGTTTGATGCTTTACAATCACAGAATACTTAGTCTTTAGTTCCTTAGATGCAAATGAGTGTATAGTACAAAATATCATTTTGATGGCAATATTACAAGACACAAGACAAGACTGGTAGCCAAAAGATTTAATCATACATCAGTTCTTGACTATGAAGAGACATTCAGTCCTAGTGTTTAAAAAGCAACAGTGAGGATTATCCTTTCTCTAGCTGTACAATTTGGATGGTCTTCAAGGCAACTATATGCGTTTTTGCATAACTTTCTAAAGGACGAGGTCTACATGTCACAACCCCCAAGTTTTATGAATCTTTAGTATTAAAATCATGTTTGCAAGCTGCACAAGTCTTTATATGGCTTAAAACAGGCTACAAGAGCCTAGTTTGACATATTCACGTCACATCTACTCACTTAGACTATATTAGATCACCAGCGGATCCATTTTTTTGTTAGATCTATGAATAACTCTTTAACCTATCTTCTGCCTTTGTAGACGATATTATTATCACATGTGCACATTCTTTATATGTTGAGTAGCTTATCAAGCTTTTGCAGTAATAATTTGAAATGACTGATCTTGGTCAATTTAAGCAATTCTCTAGGTCTTGAAGTGCTTCATTCTTCATCAACTATCTTTGTTAATCAGTTTAAATATGCAATTGATTTACTTTAAAAGGTTGGAATGATGACAGTAAAATCCTGTAACTCTCCTTGCTCCGCCGAGACAACTTTGTACACACATAGTGGCTCAATTTATCTAATGCAACATCTTACAAAAGTATAGTTAGGGCTCTTCAATATCTCACTTTCATTAGGCTATGCATAACATTTGCTGTGAATAAGATTTGCCAATTTATGCATGTTTCAAATTCAACTCATTTTGCTGCTGCTAAAAGAATACTCAGGTACATTGCTGGCACATTAGAGCATGGCATTTGGTTTAAACTAGGAGAATTCAACTGCATGAATTTACTGATGCAGACTAGGCTGGTGACCTCAAAAGATCCACCACATGTTTTATATTGTTCTTGGGCTCTAATCCTATCTCATGGAGTACTAAGAAATAGACTACATTGGCAAGGCCTTCAACAAAGGTAGAATATAATGTTCTAGCTCATATTGCTGCTGATTTTGCTTGGTTAAGGCAATCGCTTTGTGATTTACATATTATTCTTAAGGATCCTACCACTCTTTGTGTAACAACACTTCAGCTGCACTTACCTTAAATCTGGTTTTTCATGCAACAATAAAGCATGTGGAAATTGGTTTCCAGTTTGTTAAAGAAAATGTTGTTAAAAAGGGTTTAATTGTATCTTATATCAATACAGACTTACGAATTGTTGACCTAATTTCAAAGCCTTTATCTACACCAATATTTACTTTTCTTAGGAACAAACTTAGCATAAATTTGAAGGAGAATAAGAGAAATATAGACTAGTATTTCCTTGTAATTCTTTGTATGAAGAATTCAGCTAATAGTTGCTATGACAATATAACTAATTGATATTGTACTATTTAAGGAAGTGAATATTCATACAATGTAAGCTTTCAAAGCATTTCACTTATGGTGCATTTAATTGATTCCCCTGGAATCGAATTCTAAGTGGGTCCCACATCATTGATCAAAATGAGTTTCTTTGACTTTATGGAACGAGATTTTTAATAAAAATGTGGTAATGAGATTTCATATTTTTTATTCATTTGGAATGAATTATGAAAAGTCATTTATGCCCTCAAAATATTTATCTAACCAACTATCACTTCTTATATTTATTTCCTTAAAGGATATTTCAGTAATGTCATTATTTTATTCTGATTCATTGATTTAGTAAACACAAACAATCATTCATATTTCTAATAATCTGATTCCTGATTTTGATTTTTAACAGTTAATAAACGTATTAATCTAATTCTAGATTTTAATTTTTGACAATTCAATTCTTCATCCGATTATTAGGAAAACCGATTCCAAATTTCATCCGACTCCAAAAACAAGTAACGTACCATTATATCCCATCTTTCTACTTTTTCATAGTTTCTTTCTCATTTTCTATTCTCTTCTTTCTTTCTTGTCCGAAACTATAAAACTTTTCAGATGTTGGAGTAATTTATAATTCTTTTTCTAAAATATATGTGCATACGTGGAAAATCTGTAAATACATATTTCTATTCGTGTAGTCTTACTTCAATCAAATTATATCAAAACTCACAAGAGTAATCTATTAGTAGTTTGGGAGCACATACTCTCTGGAAAAACTGAATGTATAACTTTGTTAGATAGGAAATTTTATGTGGGTGAAAGATTATGTTGCTCCTACACATAATTAAACTTCACTTTGAAAGGAGATGATCGTGAAGATGATGAGTTTACCACTAACACACCTTGTTCCTTTAGTGGAATCTACATCAGACGTCAGCAATTCTTTCTTTTCATGTCTACACACAACTTTTAGTAATTAAACTAGTGGAGTACTCCATCTTTCTTCTCCTCCCTTAGTTTTTCTCCCTTGTAATAGTATTATACATAATTTATAAAATCGTAGTAGTAATTTATAAAATTGAAAAAAAATCACTAATATAATAAAAGCGAGAACCAATAATAACAAGAGAAACTCCCGCTTTTTTTCCCATTTTCCCTTCATATTTTCCATCAAAATAAGATTACATGAAGAAAGCCCTCATAACAACCTCACAAATATTCAAAAAAAAAAATTAGAGAGGAAGACATAGAGGAGGTAATGAGTTAGAAAAAAGGGTAAACAAAAAAGTAAATAAAAAAAGAGAAAAAAACTCTAAATTTTGACTTCCTTACATAGCGAAAATTTAAATTTTTCTCTTTTATTTCTCTTCCTTGTAATTTTTCTTCTACTTTCCAAAACAGATTTACGAATAATTTGGAGCTTCTTTGACTATGAAGGGAGGATGAGAGATTGGAACACCAATGGCTACAATAGATTTAGAATCATTATTCTTTTGCATGTCAATGTCATGGCTATTTGCAGCTTCAATGTCTTCAACAATGGTAGACATATTATTGCTTCCATTGAATTCTCCCCCACTTAGCTTCTTCACTGGTTCAACCATTGATTCTTCTGTTTCTTTCATCTCTTTGTATTCTCTGTATTTGCCCCATAGCACTGCGTATAGCCCCATTACTATAAGTGCTGCCCCTAGCAGACTGAAATATATCACAAGTTGAACCACATATATCTCTGTTACTACAATTTTAATTTACAATAAACATAAACAATTAAAGACAAAGCATATAGTATGATAAAAGATAATAGGGTAAAATATATTTTAGACTCTTAAAGTTTCAACTTTTGTCCATTTGGTCCTTGAAGCTTCAATTTTGTCAATTTAGTCCATGAAGTTTTAATTTTATCAATTTGATTTTTGAATTTACAAATCAATCTGTGATGAACTCCATTTATAAGTTCAAGAATAAAGTTGTCAAAATTTAAACTTCGTAGACCAAATTGTCAATCACAAACTTTTAAGGGTCAATTTTTTTTTTACTTAAGGTTATCATGAAAGGGAAAAAAACAAAGTAAAAATGGGAAGAAATTACGTACGCTCCAACATAGATCTTTTCAGCCAGAATAAAAGAGCCCATGATTGCAACAATGATCATCATGAGGGGACTAAATGCAGTAACAAAAACAGGCCCTCTCTTTTGCATCACTAGCCCTTGTACATAGTATGCTATGCTTGATGACACTATTCCCTGTTCACACATCAAACTTCCATACTTCAATTATTTATTCTCAGACAAAGAAAGAATATGGAGAGAGAGAGAGAGAGAGAGAGAGAGAGAGAGAGAGAGAGAGAGAATGAATGTATTCATACAGCATAGGCAGCGGCAAGAAGATTCATGTCCCAACCAATGGACCATGCAGAGGGCTTGTGTTCCATAACAAAGGTGACAGCAATTGACTGAAGAGTCCCCATGAAGCACACAAGTGCTGTTAGTGAAAGATGAGCTGCGTATCTCCTCATTGTTATTGCCTGTCAAACCAGACCAACCAACTGTTTAATATCTCTTTTACTTACACAAAGTAATATAATTATATGGGTAGTTGAGTGTGAGTACCTGAAGGATGAAGAAGAAAGCCCATGCAAGAGTAGCAATGATGAGAAGAATAGAACCCTTAACCCAATCTTTGTCACTATTTGCGGCAGAGTCAGAAGAAGCAGAGGATTTAATATGATGAATATGCTCTGTCCAGAAGAAGTTCACTACATTCCCTTTGTACAATGTCATCAACATTGCTCCTCCCACTGTCACTATTGTTCCTGCCACCTTTGCTTGACATCTAATTTTCTTCATCTCCACCTTCTCCATCCTTTTAAAAAAACGAACCCCAAATACATAAATTACATTGATTTTTTATGAATATTTTCGTTGATTTTTTTGACTTTTTTATCCATGCTTATTCATATGATTACACTTGCAGATGGATAGTAATGTCTTTTCACAAGAAAAATAAACTGAAATTTCAATTTTTAAAATATTTGGATCGAACTTCCGAAACCATTTAACTGGGGAATCTGCCGCCATGGATGAAATGGAAAGAAAACAGAGGAAATGAGAGGGAGATTAATATAAAAAATGAAATAAAATACCTGCAAATGACTGCCATAACAAAGGTCATTGCCGGAAGCATGTTGCTCATGGCACAAGAGAAGGTAGGTGATGTGAATTTAAGTCCAGCGTAGTAGAAATTTTGATCAATTACTGGTCTGTCACAACCAAAACAGAGATTTAAAATCAGGACTTAAATTTAATTAACTGGGTCTTCTTTAATTAAGCTTAGATCATCATCAAATCAAATAAAACAATTACGGATTTTGTACTCACCCAAGTAAACCCAGCACGAAAATTTGCATGAATATTGGAAATGTGATTTTGGGTCTCACTTTCCTGCACATAATAGTTGTACAAAAATTAAATTAGCCCGTTTTCACGTATTAATTAATTAATTTACGTACAAGGGCTAGTAATGCAAAAGAGAGGGCCTGTTATTTTGACATGAAATCAAACAAATATTTTGATTTACCAAGGAGAAACATATTGGTGGGTACCTTTCAAGAACAAGAGCAAAGGGAGCTATAACGGCAGTGGCAAAGGCATGCCTATAAACAACAAGCACATAATGACTCATTCCACGGTTGAGTGAAACCTTAGTAATGATGTTCATTCCGGCATACCCAAATTGAAGTGAAATCATTGCTATATATGGCTTTGCTCTCTCAATAAAACTGCCTAAACATCCATTTCTCTCCATTTTTGTGTGTGTTTTGGAAGAGGAATTTGGTACAATACCAAGGAAGACAGAAAGAGAGAAGAGGAAAATAGAGAGGAAGAACACTTCAAGTTGTGTGTCTGTCCTAAGTAAAAAATAACAACAATGGCTTGTATTTATAGGCCATTTTGGGCACGTTTAAGGAAACGGGTCTATCCAATAAATAAATAAATAAATAAAAAACAATACTTCAAATTAACAAGGTTTTATTCCATACTTTTCACGGTTGCAATATACAATTCACCATATTTTTTTTTGTTAGGAAAACTTTTCTCAAACTCTGTTTTAACTTCGTTAAATGATACAGACAATTCTTTTAATTTAAAAAATAATGTTAAAGTATACTTAGTTAATAAACTGTTAGATTTTATGAAAATCAAGAATATCCTTATCGTATAGGCTTCTGACCTAAGTGATTGTTATCTCAAAACATAAAATTCAATCCGACTTGTATGATGTAAAATAAGAAGTTTTAGAAGAAGATGATTTCGAGTTATAATACCAACAATTGAAAAAAGTAAGCGGGCTATGTTATTAAAATTTATTTAACAGTGTTAGTGTAGAAATCGTCAGAGATTTCATGTGCCAACATGATAATTTGAACATAATAAAAAGGAAAAATTAATAGAAATAGAGATCATAACGGGGCTCACCATAGACAAAATGTAAATATTTTGTTTTTTTAATGGTAAGATACGTCAAAATTTGAGGAAAATGAATAGATAGATAGATAAAAGATCTTAACTCATTGACTAAACTTCATTCGTCTAATTTTGTTATTTTAAAAAAAATTCCTAGTCTATAAAAAAATTATAATTAAGCTATCTACATGAATTATCCGGATGAAGGGTGGTGTGGGTTCCGCGTAGCATAATCAGAGAAAGTTCATTTTTGCATGGCGGGGTCCACTTTGTTTTTTTAATTTTAACATTAGTGGCAAAGCGATTTGAAAGTTGCGAGCTAAAAACAAAAACAAAGTTTTGGTGCTTGCTGATGACACATGTAGATGGAGAACATTTGGTGGTGGTGATGGTGATGATGGTGGTGGTAGAGATGGTGTTGGACGCGGTGGCTTCTCGAGAATCTAGAACCCATAGATGCATCAATAGCATTTTCATTCAAAATTGATAGAATAATTCTAGAATTATCAAATAATTGTCTAAATTTTTGAATGAGCAAGTATTGTGACAATCCTTTATATATTGATATTTTATCATTCATTAAAATGATTTGAAATTAATCTATAAATGATTATCACATCATTTATTTATTTAAAATTTGATCAATTACTTGATCGCTGTAGAAATACTCTGACTAATATGTATTAATGAAACATAATGATTATTATGCAAGCAGTACTATTAGCTTTGAGTTTCAACTAGAGACTGTTTGATTCGCACAATTTAGAATGACCATCATAATTCAATTGCATGTAATTTAATTACTTGTAAAATATGATTGTCATGTTTGTGTGAATTGTGTAGAGTGATGAGTGATAATTTATGATTGCTATGTTTAAACATTTTTTTAGTTATATACTAGTAGAAAAATACATACTTCACACGTGTTAAACTAATTAAAATAAACGTATAATTTGAAAATTGATATTAAATATATTTAAAACTTGTTGTAATCTTTAACTACACCAGTTTGTTTATAATCTTTAAATTGTATTACATAGCATTGCTCAATAATATAGAAAATAATTTTATTCAATCAATTTGTTATATTCATAAAAAACGATTACCATATTAAGATATAATTTCTCTTATTCAAAAATATATTAATTTATTTTTCTAAATTTATTTATATGAATTTTTCATGTTCCCGATATCACAAGTATTACAATATTTTATAAATTTCTAATAAAAAATAATTATTGATTTAAAAAGAATTTTTTTTAGAAAAAATCTCGAATATTATCTTGATAGATACTGATTTATGTCTACATAATAATGTAAATTTATTTAGTTTTACTAAAAACTTAAAAATAAATTGTCATTAAATAGAAAATACAATTTCATTATAAGAATTAAATGAGAAAAAAGTGAAATATCCAAAATTATACTATATTTTAGGATGCTATAAAGGTAAAAGAGAAAATCAAAACTTTCTCCCTCTTAAGCCAATTTTAATATAGTAGAGACTATGTAAACAAATATTTTGACATGCAATTTTACAATTAAATTTTATCAATATTTAAATAAATTAATAATGATAGACTAAATTTTAAAAAAGTTAATTTTTATTAAATTAATAAAATAAGATAAATAATGAAAAATATTTTGACATGAAATTTTAATATTATTTTTAATTAATTTTTATTAATATTTAAATAAATTAATAATGCTGAACTAAACTTTAATAAAATTAATTTTAATTAAATTAATAAAATGAGAGAGAAAGTGAGAGGATAAATGACTTTTACTTTATTTTATATGAGATGAATGTATAAAAGTAATTTGATTTGTAATTAGAATCATAATTACATTATAAATTAAGATTACTTTTATTTTTCGCTGCAAGTCAATTGGCTCAAAAGATTACAAACTAGGATTGCATGCAAATTAGAATTGCAGTCTAATTTGAGGATTATTCTAAATAAATATGATAATTCAATTAAAGAATAATGATAATATAATTACTAAAGAGAATAGTATGAAGCAAACGGGGCCTTAGAAAAGTAAAGGCGTGATTTTAGTATATTAAGGTGACTTCACTAAAGGAATATGTCTCTACTTGCGTTACATTGATTACCTATACAATTTTAGGATTAGGTTTATCTATTTTCGCTCTCACACTACAAAAAAAATAAGTACATTGAGATATTGAAATCTTGGATTACTGAGATGGCACTGGCATACTATGTGGTTTATCATCCCCCCTCAAGCGGAAGGGGGAGAATTCCACCTTGAACTTACATTAAGATACTCAAATCTAGGAGTTGACAAGGCCTTGGTTAGCAAAACAGCTGATCAACCGAAGATGCAAAATGAATAGCCAGCTCCTTTCTTAACACCCTGTCCTGAATAAAATGTATATCAAGTTCAATGTGTTTGGTGCGAGCATGAATTACAGGATTATAGGCTAAAGTCAAAGCACTCATATTGTCACACCATAGAGTTGGTGTTTGTGAAACGTTGAACGTCAACTATTGAAGTAGATTCTGAAACCAACTTATCTCAGCTGAAGCATTTACCATATCCCTGTATTCGCTTTCTTTACTTGACCTGCTCACTACATTTGTTTTTTTGAAGACCAAGACACCAAGTTTCCTCCAAGAAAGATGAGATCAACCCTAGTGGACCTCCTGTCATCTATATTCCATGCTCAATTTGCACCGAATATGCTTGAATGGTATGAGAGTTAGAAGATTTAAGATGTAAACCTTCAGAAATAGTACCTTTGAGATATCTTACACTCTTTTACATACCTGCCAGTGTTGGTCAGTGGGTTTATGCAAAATCTGGTTGAGTTTGTGGACTATGAAGGTAATATTGGGCCTTTTAAGAGACATGTATTGGAGTGCACCGATTGTGCTTCGAAACAGGCACATCAATTATAGGTTCACCTATATCAGCTGAAAGTTTCACATACACACAATATGGAGAAGATCTGCCACATATTTATATTGAGTGAGAAAGAGACCAGACTAGTCTCTGAAGACTTCTACCCAGGGAAAATAATGAATAGATCCCAAGTCTTTTTAGGGAGAATGAAAGATTCATGTCATGAATTAGCTTCTGAATGAGATGAGAGTTGCTGCCTGTAATAAGAACATCGTCTACATATAGCAGTAAGAAAATCACATCTCCGTCAGTGGCAAAAATGAAAAGAAATGTATCTGACTTGGAATTCACAAAACCTCACTTTATGAGAAGATTTTTAAGACTGTCATACCAGACACTCGGCGCCTATTTCAACCCATATAAAACCTTCTTCAGGTGACACAGGCTGCAACATAAACACTTACTCATGAAGCACACCGTTCAATAATGTGTTATTGACATCTAGCTATATCCCATCCTAGGGAGACAACAATGTGAAGAATGACTCTCACAGTAGTTTGCTTGACTATTGGATTGAAAGTCTCATATAATCAATGCTCAGTGTTTGATGATACCCTTTAGCCACGAGCCTAGCTTTATACATATGTATTCTTCCATCAGGATGAGATTTGACCTTAAACAATAATTTGTTCCCAATTAAGGTCATCCCATGTTGGTAGGGAACCAATTCCCAAGTGTGATTATGCATGGGGCATTATACTCTTCTCGCATAGCTTTATGTCATTTTGGATTTATGAGGGCTTGTTTGACCATTTGAGGTTTAATGGGAAGGATTGAGTCAAGAATGGGATATTTGGTTGTAATGAGAGCTTTTGGTTTAGATATTTCATGTTTGGACCTGGTTATCATGAGATGTGTAGAAGTAAGTGTCTGCTTGTAGTTTGTGCAGGTAAACGAGGTGGTTTAATAATAACAGGTGCATGTGGTGCAAGAGGCATGTTGACATGTCATTCAATAGGCAGATCTACAAATAGTGCATAAAAATAGATGAAAAATTAACAGCAGGCTAAGAGAAAGTTGTAACTCACTTGATTTTATTTGAGAAGTTATCAAGTCATGGGAACTTGCTGAAGAAGTATTTGGAGTAGACTCTGTTGACAGGGGAGTTTTGAGTATTGATATGATGTTCATTAGTACGATCAGAAGGAAATTTTACAGTAGAGAAGGTACTAATTAAAGGAGAAGAGATTGATTGATTCTGTTTTGGGCCAAACATTGACAAGTAGAGAAATACTTTCTCATTAAAAATGACATCCCTTGAAATATACACTCTGCCAGATTTATGAAGGCACCAATAAACCTCGTGTGTTGAAGAGAAGCCTAGGAAAAGACATATCTATATGAAAATCTACTTTGTGCTTGTTATATGGCCTAAGGTATGGGTAGCAAGAACACCTAAATACTTTCAAGGTTGTGTAATTAGGTATTGTGTTAACGAGCTTTTGAAAAGGTGAGGTAAACTCAAGTACTGGTGTTGGTAGCCTGTTGATAAGATGAATGGCTGTTTGAAAAGCTTCCTACCAATACGTGAGAGGTATTGCAGCTTGAGCTAATAAGGTAACTCTAGTCTCCATTATATGCCTACTTTTTCCTACAATTTTCCCATTTTATTGATGGGTACGAGGGCAATGATGCCTAAACTGAATCCCACTATTTCGTAGATATGTTTTGAATGGTCTAAATTCTCCATCCCAAACATATTGGAGAGTTTTAATTTGTTTGCTTTTCAACTTAAGTTTAGAACACCTAAAATGTATGGAGAGCTTCATATTTCAGTTTTAAAGGAAATAACCAAGTGAATCTATTGTAATCATCTAAAAAGGAGATGCAATACCTATACTCTTCATGAGATTGAATACGGGCAGGTTCCCAAAGATCAGAATGGATCAATTCTGATGGTTGTTTTGAGATATGTGAAGAGTTAGGGAATGGAAGGGCATGACTCTTTCCTTTTTGACAAGCATCACATACGGATGAATCTGTTTGATGTATACTAATATGCATAGTTTTTAGAATTTTAGAAAGAATATGTTAGGGGTTATGCTCTCAAAGCATGTGTATTCACATTTTAATATGAAATTTAATGAGGATTATATTTTTCTTATAATTTTTTTAAAATTATTGTTGAATAATTTATATAAATATATGAAAATTTCATATTCATTAATGAGACTATGACCTTATATTAGTACGAGATGATTAAGATCATAGATACTGAATATAATTGTCAGCAACATATTAAAGTATGAAATCTTTAATGAATGGTTGCAGTACAGTTCACTAAGCATTATAAATACGTGTGATCTAGACCCAGATCATTGATGTGTATATAGATATCTTAGTGAACGTACTTGATATAATCAAATTATATATGACTGGACCGATGTGAATTAATGTCTTTATCAACGTATCGTTTATCATAAAGATTTAATACACATCAATTCGATGATCATATGTAGATCAGTCTGAATTCTCAGTAGTCATGAACTCCTATGCATATCTATTGGATCTTTTGATTCACTCGTTAAGCTTTGTTTGTAAAATAGGCTAGTGACTTTGTTTTGGAGATTCAGTGATGTGAATGGCTGGGAACATAATCTTGCAAGATTTGGAATCCAAGCTTTCCTAACGGATCGTATATTGGTTTCTTTAAGTGTTAATTCTGGAACTGAATGGTTATTGAGTTCAAATTTATAATAAGATTATAAATTAGTTATTCACTAGTGGATTAATGGTACTTAAATATCAAAAGATATTTAGAAGGGTAAAACATTGACCAACTTTAATTTATGAACCAATAATTGAAAAACAAAACTACGTGAAATGATTATATCAGTGGACTACATGAGAATACTCTGTAAATACATTCTATAATCACTAAGAGTTCAATTTGATTTTTATAGTGGAGTAATAATGAAATTAATAAATAAGATTATTTAATTAAAGAGTTTAATTAATAATCATGTTTATTGGAACTTAGGATGATAGGTTCATGGTCCCCAAGTCACCTCTATACTACATACTCTAGAGTGTGAATATTTAGGACACGAGAAAAGAACTGACTTGCAAAAAAAATTTTATTCTGGAGCAAGTACATAATTATGAAGTGATTAATTAATTAAGAATTAATTAATTGAAGTCTTTATATATATAAATATAGTTTTTAGAAATTATATATAAATAACTATTGATTATTTTTAATTATCAATAAATGAGATAAAATATCTAATTTATGAAATTAGATAATTAAATTATTATTAGATAATAATTTGACTCAATTAAATCTGTTATTTATGAAATATAGATAATTTAGTTGATATGGATAATCATATATGTTAATTTTGCATTAACTAATATCTAGATATTTATCTGATTAAAATAAATATTTAATTCATAGTAATTATCATGTCTCGATCAACGATTGAGAATCATAGATCACCATAGACTGCTGTAGTGCCACGTGACACTACAACAGTAGACGTGCAACATTACAGTGCCACACGACACTGTAGCGTGGCGTAACACACAGTGCTGTGAGGCACTATGCTTGTTTACGCCAACCGCATTATTGTGTGGCACTGTAGTTGTGCACCATTATACAGTCGGTCCTACTGTATTGAAAAATTTGAAATTAAATATTAATTTTTAATTATCCCTAAATATCTTATACTCCATTATCTAAAAAAGATACATATATTATTCTACTGACCTCAGGTGATGAATAAGTTCACTAGTTTATCAATCAAGAATTGAACGGAGAACACAATTAGTGTTAGAGTAATGTTTCTCTACGATTAAAAGTCAATCAAATCTCTAAAAGAATAATCTTGATGTTCTTTTAGAGAATCGTCTCACTAAAGTCCTTCTTAGTAAATCTCTAGATCTCATGTGTTGAGTACATCTAAAGACTAAAAAGTGTCTTGTAATATTCTACGTGCTCACACGCGTCCTGATGTGTTGAGGATTGACTTGGAAGATCTTGGTATGGATCTTAAGGTCTACTGATCATTGGAATGGTTTCGTGGGACGGAGGATCGATCATATTTGCAATGGCGTTTGATATAAACTATAAGAGGTATATGATTCCTAACCTTGTATGTTGTAGATTTAAAGTATAAATTATAATGAATCCTGACTGATTGAAAATAGTTTTAAATAAAATGTTTTTATTTGATTATTGTGGTGTTGTACAAGTTTTATTTTATTAAAAGATTTGATCTTTATTAAAAATTTAACTTATTGAAAATATAATATTGGTTGTGGGGTTCCCTAACCTTTTATGCAATAAATCAAAATTGTCTGTCTTGGTGAGACTAAAGGCAATAGGTTTCCAAACAATCATATTAGTCTTAACTCTAGACTGCTCATTTTCCGTAAAAGGGCTAATTCTATTGAATTTCAGCAGCTTATCATACAAATGTGCATCATATTTATAATGCAAAGGAGTAGACAAATAAGAATCATGTAGAAAAGGTTTTGATATACTTAGATCAATACAAGTTGAGTGCTTACAAGTAGTGGAAGTAGTCAAATTAGAATATACTTTTATTGAATTCAAACAACAAGACTTAGGTATCACTGCTACTGGTATTTCAGCAGGCTGAAGAAGACAACATTGATTTGAGGAATGCTTTGGAGATGAGTATGTCAACTTGTAGAGTCCATCCTTAAGTGTCCTTTTGAGGTGCAAGGTTCCCGTGGCATTATCATTCACATGACAATCATCATAGTAAAATTCAATATATATGTCATTATCCAGAGTTAGTTTTGACACACTAATGAGATTCTTTTTTTATTTCAGGTACTCGAAGCAAGGTTTTAAGCTTAAGAGGATACTTAGTAGATGGCAAGCTAGCTGAACCAATATGAGAAATTGTTAAAGTCTTACCATTACCTAAAATAAGTCTATCGATACCTCCATATTCCTAAGCAAACAAAAGATTGTTTAGCTCAGTTGTGACACGATTGGTTGCTGCACTATCAGCATACCAAGACATGTCACTTACTGATTCAGGTGATGCTATGTAAGCCAAGGGAGATACCATATAGGTAGCATGAGTTGAAGAACCATCTTCAAAAGCATTTGAGCCATTGTACCCTTGCTATTGTCCTCCATATGAACCATCTTGATTAGAGTTCCCATAAGAGTTTAGATGAGAACTCTTTTCATACCTATAGTAGTAAATTACAGCAGTGCGCCCGGTTCAACACAAACTTGATATACAACTCCACGGCCTCTTCCTCCATGGCCCCATCCCATTTGAATGGAAAAATCCTCTATTGCCTTGAGAGTTTAGACATACCTCTCCCCCAATTTCTGTTATTGTTGTTACTGTTCTTTGACCATTGTTACTGTTGTCCATTGCTTTCTTTTAGTGATCATATTAGCACAAGTTTTAATATTCAATTCATTCTTTGATAACAGTTTTTCAACTCTACTCTCATGACACATGACAAAAGATTGGACTATTTCTACTTGCATGTCTTCTTCCCTTGAGGTGATATTCACAACCACTGAATCAAACTCAGGGCCAAGTCCATTCATGATGTATAAGATCAATATTCTTGATATGAGATTGCTTGTCCTGCAACACTTAAGTTGTCTGCAATTCTCCTTACTTTATCGTAGTATTCAGAAATTGAGAGATGACCTTTTTTACGTGTTTGCAACTGATTCCTGAGTTGCATCATTCTTGCTCAGGATTGACTTGCGAAGTTCCTTTCTAAGGATTGCCACACTTCAGCTGAGCTAGTGTACTGAGCCACGCTTCCAAGAATTGCTTTTGTCATAGAAGAACGCAACCAACTGGGAAGCAATTGATCTTTACTGAGCCAAGTCATGTAGCCTGGATTTCTGCTCTCCATTTACTTTCTTCTGTTGTAGCTTTTGTGATGTTCCAAAAATTATATCATCCAAACCATGTCCGATAACAACTGGAATGATCTGTGACTTCCACAGAATGAAATTATTTCTGTCAAATTACTCAAAGTATTAGAGAAGTCATTGTTAACATTTGACGAGTTCTCTCCCGAACTTGTCACTGAATTACTTTCAGACACCATGGATGTTTGTCCTTTATACTCTGATACCATGTAAGAGGTTGAAAGAGAGAGAAAATAAAAAATGAAGCTCACATAATCATCATGCAATCAACCTCAAACTCTGCATGGAGGAGGGTTTTTTGTATTTATACATTTTATTTTCTTACACTTAATCATTGATACGAAACGACTACTTACAACAAAAATCATTTAAGCAAACTGAAAACACAAAATTATTTTCTTAATAAAATTGTCTGGAAAACTCTTAGTTCCAAACTACGGAAAGAGAGATAAAGAGAGTGTGGAAAAGAGATAAATGAAAAAAATATGTTGCAAGAATGTTTCATGTGCATCTTTTTGAGTTTCAAAAAGGACACTCATTGTTTCTTATTAAAATATTATATTTCAAGACATGTGACACGGTGACAATAGATTATATGAATGAGTATTGAAAATATTTTTATATGATACTCTCATAATACTGTATGTATAATAACACGTATCATCTAAACTATAATTTGGACAACGAAACAGTCCAAATCAGGGAGAGCGAGCATCTCATTCCAGCACGTAGAAAGTTTGGAAATATCTGGAAATTTGGTACGATTGTGATGTACGTGAATCTTATAGGTTGTGTGCTCGTTATAGGTAGAATTTCCATCATAAGGAATCAAATACTCAGCATTCCTTAAAAAAAACTTTGGCTAAAACAGATGACGTGCTTCCTCCTTTATTAGTGAGTAAATACCAAACAAATATAAATTAAAAGAAAAAGAGAAATCTATATGGAACCTTGTTGATGCTGATTATTTGTTTTATAACATATGATTTTTTTATATATATTATGTATGTAAGAGAAGCTTTAGATATTCTAAAATTCGGAAAATCTTGAGTGGAATTTGAGATGAACAAATCTAAGATGACGCACTTGATGCTGTTGCTGTAATTTGCGGCATCCTCTGGGGTGTCAATCACAGACCACAATCTGGACGGGTACTATGGTCATTTTAATATGGATTCCGTTTCTTATCCATTGTTGCATCGTATTTTCAGGACAGTCATAATTTAAATATTAAATGGTCTAAATTTTATTGTGATGGTATTGTATTATGTTATTTCAAATTACAAACTCTTGAGTTTTATTGTATAAAAGCTTTTTAAGCCTACTAATTTAAATGTTGTAATCAAGTTATTCTATTAGTCTCAAACTATGAAATATTTATATTGTTGATTACGTGGACAACTGAAACGCACGTAGATGTTAAATATAACAATCTAGTTAGGTTATATGAGTTCTACTATAGAAGCTTTCAACGTACATCCGAGGATAAATCTTTCACTCACTGAGAAGTGAAAACCTATGACTAGATTGTCCTGAAGACGGATGCGACGGGAAGAAGTGGCATTTGAAAGTGTTGCTGACTTAACATTTAGGTAGGACATGAGTTAGCAGTAATTTTAACATTTGACTTAATGAATTGTTATTAATATTTAGGAAAAATATGTTAAAAGATACCGAAGATTTTTCTGTATAATAATATGATCACTAGTTTCACACAGTTTAAAATGAATAGACAAAAAAAACTCTATTTGAAGAATTTTCTTCATCGATTGTATATATAGGAGAGACAAAAATGCAATAAGATTAATAGTGCATAAGTGTAATGAAGTGAAACTGAAAGTAAATCCAATCATATTGATGATTGGGACGGTACATACATCTTGTTTCCAACAAAATATATTCTATCATTTCATATCCTCAATTATCATATATAATATGTGAAAAGAATATTAATTAAAATCAATAAAATGAATCTCAATAATTATTTAAAATTTGATGAATTTATCGGTATTTCTCTAAAAATAATTGCTCTTTTTCTCTATTTTAGCTTTCCAAGGACCCAATCTCACAGCGTGCACTTCTTTCACTAAATATTTGTTGTGATTATTGCTGTTGTCGTCACTCTCTATGCTTTTTCATTGGGGCCCTTAGAGAACCCTAATAGTGACCAACAATTTGCCCAAAACGACACAGCTGGTTTTTTTTTTTTATCTCAAAAATGGGAAACAAGGCTCTCCATGCCTACACCAATATAATGCAATATTTCCACTTTATTATTTTTGGTTCCAACTCTCACCCTAATCTCATTACAGATTGTATTTTAGTGACAGAAAATTTAAAATCGTTAAATTTCAATCTAACGTCGTTTAAATAATATACAATATTAAAATTATCCTTCATTTTTCTTAATTCGCATCACATTATAATCATTTTTTTGTAATATTCAACCCCGATTTATGTTTTATGTTAGAAAAATAATTGGATCTTGATCAATTTTATGGATAATCTTGTCTTTTCACATCTAAATAACATATTTTTAACGTAATAAATTTATTTATCATTTTTCAAATTAGACGTATATCTCTTCATTCAAGGACATTACATGGAGTATCTGAGAAATTTTCTCATTCACTTATAATCACCTCACAAGAAAATTGTAAAAGCAATAGGATAGTAAAAGGCCAAAAAAGAAAATACAGAAATCGTTAGTGAGATGATGAAGGAGATAGGAAATATAAAAATCCTAATACTCTTTTGACATGGAGGGAAATGACTAGTATACCCTTTCTCACTCTATTCTGGGTTCTTGAACAGCTTAAACTAGCAGAGGGATAGCAATGGTGACGTCTAAGTGGAGCACCAAAGAAGCGAAAAAATGGGCATCTAATCAGCTTCCAGTGATTGTGGCCATGGCATTGTCACATCATGCAACGTGAGGGGGGGGGGGGGGGGGGG
>QANY01010304.1:138176-364164 GCA_003255025.1 Datisca glomerata
GGGGGGGGGGGGGGGGCGCAAGCCAGGGTGCAATAACATTACACTACGGATTGTCTGGTCATTTTCTTTACATGATCGATATGGTTTTAGTCATTAATTATATTATTAACTGTTTCTGTAAAATGTATGGCGTTCTTATAAAACGTTATATCTGGGTAAGTTATATTTATCTCTCCTATATACCCAAAATACAGTCACACCTATCCAAATATACGCTTAAATAGTGAGTTCTATTTATACTTTCACATGACGACACATATTTTCTATGTTACCTTATACCAATATAGACTGACTAATGAATGGAACAGAAACTAACGTTTTTATGATATAATTAGCTATAAATGCATGGCCCATGCGAGAACGAGAAGTAAATTTCTGTTTCTTTTTACTATAATTAAAAAGATTTTACTTACTTTTTTAAGAACGAAAAGGTTTGTAATTTTTTTTTGTGAGGACAGAAGGAGTTTGCTTTAATAGGGGGACAGTGTGGAATTGGGTACAAATTAAAATGGTTCAATTGTCCCACATAATGTGAATCGTTTGAGACACCAAAGGAGTGGAAGAGATAATGGGAAGAGAATTATAGGGTCACTTGTAATCAACATGGGGTCATCAGGTGTTTGTAAGTGTTGGATCCTCAGAGGCAATTCCAAGAGATCAGAGGAGGGATTGAAACAATTATTAACTTTTCTCATTCTATTCATCCTCTTCATTCTGTAGGGTATCAGCTAGTGAGATTCCACTAGAAAAATTCATGGGGGAATCAACTAGTTCACCATGGGTTGCTGTCATCATCTATATTTGTGGCCCTTGTTCACTCACTAGGTTATTCACATTGATAAATAGTTAATTAATTCACTCTATAAATAATCTCTGCCTCTACTACAAATTATAGTTTTGAGGACCGTGCATATAACACCCTAGACGACACTTCATATATGATCTCTATCTACAAAAAAAAATGTAACATAAATTCAAAATATGAAAGTTCAATCATGAAGACTAATAGTACAAATGATGAGGGTGTTTGTATAGATTAAGGAGAAATGTCGTGTAATATGGACAATAACTTCACATTTGATGACAATATACACATGTAGTAAAAATGAATTTATAACATTTTTAGCTACGATTGTTATTTATAATAATTTTGTGTTTATGTAAATTAAGAAAAATACATATTATTTGCTTTGTGATCAAAATAAAGATAATATTATATTGTTATTACTTTTATTTATTGATATATTATTATTCAAGAACATCATGCATGTTACCAAAGAAAAAAAAACTGAAAGTGATAGTAGTAATGTACTCTTAGAAATGTAATACTTTTAGCTATGGTTGTTACTTATAATAATATTATGATTATATAAATTAAGAAAATATATTTAACAACATATTATTTACTATGTGAGTGAAATCAAGATAATATTATGTTGTTATTATTTTTATTTGTTGATAAATTATTATTCAAGAACGTCATGCAAGTTTCTAAGGAAAAACTAAAAGGATTGTGTTCTAAAAAATTGAAAGGAAAAATGACAACATTATTAAATTATTTATCGTGTTTTAATTTAAAACTAATCCATATTTTTTATTTGTATTGTGAATTTAGTTTTTATTTTTAAAGTTTGTGTAACTATATTTATGTAACATATTAATTATACTAGCATATAAAACATAAAATTATTAAAGTTCCTAAAAGTGTGTTGTAATTAATTTAATTATATTTTAATTTATAGAGATAATTATTTTCTTCTATATTAAAACATATAATTATTAGAAAGTTATAGTTTTTCTATGACTTCTTAAATAATTTGCTACAATTTATTCACGTTATCAAATTGAGATTAACTCAAAAATTATATATTAGTTACTTATCTTGTTTTCAAATTATTAAATAGGTGAAAGATTTTAGAAAATTAATGTACACTTTGATCTATCTATCATAGTTTTACATATAACCAATTAGTAAATGATACATGTAAATTATAAATTTATTTTGTGTGATATATCAATGATAAAGAGTGATAATATATATTATATCCACACCATTCTAAGGAATCTCCATGACCATATTTTCTCTAAAATTATTGCCAAGTCATGAATGCCCATAATGGTGGATTATATCTTTCTCTCATACCATAAAGAGATGAATAATTAAGAGAAATTAAGATGTCTCAGTATAATATTTCATCCTTAAATTACACAAACACTTTACAAGTCAATAGCTACAAGAAATATATCGTATAAAAATAAAAATGGAACATTTGATTATACACCAATGGCCAGAATAAAACATTTCAACCTTAAATTACACAAACAACTTACAAATATATATACATGAACTGGGGAACCGAAATAGGAAGGATATGCTCTACCAACCTACAAAAAATATTAAGTATAAGAATAAATATGGAATGAAGATATAATTCATCATTCTAAGCATTCATGACTTGGCAACAATTTTGGAGAAAATTTGGTCATGGAGATTCCTTGTAATGGTGCAGATATATTATCAAAGTAGATAAAATTATCCAATATCAAGACTACACTTGACAAGTCATCCTTACCATATCATCAAGATGCCATGTCAACACCAAAAGTGTGATTTTGGAGCCTTCTCATCCTTCCTCTCTTAAGGTTATTATTGGACAGGTGCACTAGAAGCCAAATGCTGTTATTAAGAGAATATTCATCAGTTAGGATTTAGCCAGCTAAGCTCGTGCTCTTTGACTATCTTCTCTCTTCCTCGAGCTTCATACATTCAAGGGAACTTGCCTCTATAATGCGTAAAAAAATTAGTCTGAAAAATCTAATAGAATTCAACTTACAGTTGCAAGCTTTTGGCTACTGTTTCTTCTACTATCTATCAAATACAATAGCATTTTAACTTCGTATCAGAGCACATGACTTAAGTCAAGAGTGACACAGGCAATAACAGTGAAAATACAGCTGCAACGTAGAGTGAAAATGCAGCAGAAAATAGAGGTCAAGCACCCTTAGCAACCCAATTACACACAGCAGCAACAACTTCCATCAGGTGTTCATTTCTCATATTCTTTCAACTCATCCCTTTCCATTAAGCAAGATAGGAGCAACTTTTTACTATGAAAATCACAAGTGATTCCAACTATTGTTGGTCATGGGTTAAATGAGATCTTTTTTGGGTTCACTCAGTGTCCAAATAAACTTTTAGAGAATGGTGAGATTAACTCAACCTACAAATCATGGGTAAGATGTGACCATCTACTCTTAAGATGGCTTAGGACCTCGATGACAGAGGGTGTCTTAGGTTTTTTTATTAACTACAAAATATCCAGTGAGGTTTGGAACTGGAGAGAAACTTTGCAAGCTTTTCTTAAGCCAGATTAATGTACCTGAAGAGCAAACTTCGACAAGAAAATAAAGAGAACAAATAAATTAGTGAGTACATTGATTACATGTGGTCTCTGGCAGATTCTTTAACTGTTGTAGGACAACCAGTGAGTGAAAGATCTTATCTTACATATTCTTGAAGGCCTTGGCTTAGAATATGACTCTATAGTTGTGAAAATAAATTCAAGGTGGGCTAGTATGAGTCTAGAGGATGTTCAATCCCTGCTTATGAGCCATGAAAATAGGTTGGAGAAGTTTAATTCAGTAAAAAAATGGTGTTCAAGCTAATGCCAATGTGATGACCTCAAACAACAACAATCAAAGAAGAGGCTTTACTAATTCAGGAAATGGGCAGTATGGAAATATGACCAAAACAACTTCACAGGAAATAGATGAGGCAACTTCACTAGAGGAAGAAGATAAGGTAGGTTTGGCTGAAACAACAACCGACTAATCTGTCAAGTCTGTGGTAAACCTGGTCATGGTGCAAATGTGTGCTATTACAGGTTTGATAGAAGCATCACCCCAAACCTTCTTCAGTAAGTCAATCATGGACCAATGAGTCACTTTTCAGCTAAACCTACTGCAGCCTTCACCATAGGACTAGAATCAATTCCTGATTCAAATTGGTATGTTGACAGTGGAGCAAATAGTCATGTTACCTCTAATTTTGGAAATCGAAGCATAGCTTCAGACTACAATGGATTTGAAAGGTTTGTTGTTGGTGATGTTAATCTCCTTTCTATATCACACATTGGTTGCCCAACCTATTAAACTGAACTTTATACTTCATGTCCCTGAAATCATCAAAAACCCGGTTAGTGTATCCAAATTGACAAAAGATAATAAAGTGTTTCTTGAATTTCACAAATCAAATCATAGGGAAAGTTTTACTTTACTTCAAGGGATTCTTAAATGAAGACTCTACTAACTGAAAGTTGCCTGGTGATAGGAGATTTGAAACCCTAGTTTGCAACCGTTAGTCTCTACTTTTCTAAAGTTTACTCTTTGACTGGTCATCTAGAACACTAGGTCTATAAATTAGGTCTGCAATGCTAGTGTTTGTTCTGAGTTACTTGCTACTTCAAGAAGCTGTAATCATTTTCCTGTTGATATAAATACAAACATAGTTTATTGTTTGAAATTTACTGGTTTTACTTGTTCTGATAGTAGCCTATGACACGTGAGACTAGGGAATCCTTCACACAAAGTACTAACTAAAGATTTAATTCACTTGCATAAACCTAATGTTAACTCACAATCTGAGTTCTATCATGCATGCCAATATGGCAAGATTCATTATATTCCCTTTTCATATTCTCATATTATCACTCAAAGACCTTTTGAACTAATTTACACTAACTTATGGGGTACCTGCACATACTAATTCTAGAGAAGGATTTTGATACTATATACATTTCTTAGATGCACACAGTAAGTTCACATGGATATACCCTCTAAAATAGAAACCTAAACTCTTCAAACCTTTATTCTGTTTAAACAGTTAATAGAAAAATAACTTAACCTAACCATCAAAATTGTTCAGTCTCACTAGGGGGAGAATATAGACCATTTACCACCTATCTCACTTCTTAGGGTATTATTCATAGGCACCATTGTCCTAATATTCACCAACAAAATAGTTCAGCTAAAAGGAAACATAGGTAAATAGTTGGAAAAGGCTTAACCCTTTCAGCTCAAGCCTCATTTCCTTATAAATTCTGGTGGGATGTTTTTATGTGTGATGTTTTTCTCATTAATAGATTACCGACACCAACCTTAGGTAATAAATCCCCTTAAAAACTTTAACTCATATAGTTCCTGATTCTACCTACCTTAAGGTCTTTGGCTCTAGCCGCTATCCCTATCTTAGGGCCTACAATGCTCACAAATTGGAGTTGAGGTATGCTAGATGCACCTTTTAGGGTACTCCCCTATCCACAAGGGGTATAAGTGTTTGCATCCCTTAGGAAACTTATTTATCTCTAGAAATGTGATTTTCAATGAAAAAGAATTTCCTTAATATAGTCAATCTCATATTCATACCCCCAGTTCCTTAACTCACCCAATTTCAGGGTCTATCTCATTACCTTTTGTCTCATTCCCTAGAACCGTATCACATACTTGCACTCCTTCATTTTCTTCCAGTTCTATCAAAATAGGTTCTCAATCTCTAGTGCCTACTGGGAGTGTATCACCAGGTTAAACTCACAGGCAGATCCTTCTCAGAAATCTCCAGAAGTGAGCAACTCTTCACTTGAGGTATGTCCTTGTGCTCCTTCATCTATGTCAATTCTTTTTTCTACAACTAATGAGCTTTCTCATGCCTTGTCAATTCCCATCACTATATCCAAACTTGTTCCACCTTCTCAACCTACCCTTGTTCCCAATCCACTTTTAACTAAATACATTATGGTCACCGGGTCTAAAAGTGGCATTAGGAAACTAAAGGCTTTTCAAACCTCCAAGTACCCTCTTCCTCCATCCTATACCATGAAACTTTATCAATAAAACAAGCTCTCTCAGATCCAAAGTGGTCTCAAGCTATGATAGAGGAGTACAAAGCCCTTATGCAGAACAAAACTTGGGAATTGGTGCCCTTTTCTTCATCCACGAATCTAATTAGAAACAAATGGATATATAAAGTCAAACTTAATGCTAATGGTACTGTTCAAAGACTTAAGGATATGTTGGTTACAAAGGGGTTCCATTAGACTTATTGAATTGACTTCTCGGAAACTTTTAGCCTTGTTGATAAGCATAACACAATCAGGACTGTTTGGATTTGTGTTGTCACCCTTGGCTTCTCATTTCAACAATTGGATGTGAACAATACTTTTCTCAATGGAGTTTTGTCTGAAGTAGTGTTCATGAAGCAGCATGAGAGGTTTGTTGACAGTGCTAAGCCAAACTATGTATGTAGGTTGAGAAAGGCTATCTATGACCTGAAACAGGCACCAAGGGCCAGGTTTGACATACTAAGGTACACTCTCATACACTGGGGTTGAGAAAGGCTCTCTATAGTCTAAAACAAGCACTAAGGGCCTAGTTTGGCAAGCTAAGGTACACTCTTATACACTGGGGTTTCACCAGCTCTAAATTAGACTCTAGCTTCTTCATCATGCAGAAAGGCAAGGTTCTCATCTACATTCTGAATTATGTAGATGATATCCTGATTACTGGCAATGACACCAATTCGATCCATCAATGCATCAATCATCTTAAGTCATACTTTACCTTAAAAAACTTGGCCCATTACACCAGTTCCTGGGAATTGAAGTAATCAGGTCTCACTCTGGTCACTGACTTACTTAAAAGAACAAACATGGAGGCTGACAAGCCCTGTCCTAGTCCAGTTAGCAGTTCTGTCAAACTCTATCTTCTTGATGGTGAGCCTATGACTGCTACTACACTATACATGAGTACCATATGTGCTCTTAAGTACCTTACTCTTACTAGAACTAAAATCTCCTTTATAGTCAATAGACTGAGTCAATTTCTTCACCAACCTACTTCTACTCACTAGCAAACATGCAAAAGAGTTCTAAGGTATTTCAAGGGCACTCTCACTGATGGTATCTCCATCAAACCAGCAACTCACTTTTCTCACCTAGAGACTTTCTCTGATCTGATTAGGCTAGTGATCTTGATGACAATAAGATCATTTGAGGTTATGCAGTGTTTCTTGGTGGATCTCTAATTTCCTAGTCCTATAAGAAACAATCAGTTGTTTTTAGATCCAACACAAAAGTGAACACATGTCTCTGGCTAACACAACTACTGAACTTATTTGGTTCTCTCAACTTCTTAAGGAGTTGCATATACCACTTCAATTTCCTTCAACTATCTGGTGTGATAATCTTGGAGCTTCTGCCCTTGCCTCTCATCCTGTATTTCATGCTAGATCTAAACATATAGAGGTTGACCTTCACTTTATAAGGGATCAACTATTGTCCAAGGCTCTCCAGGTTCTCTATGTCTCATTAGTTGAACAAACAACTGATATTCTTACTAAGGCTCTCTCAATTGACATATGTTTAAGTTTATGATATCCAAGCTCAAAGTGGTTGCATCCCCTTTAAATTTGAGGGGGGATATTAGGACTACACTTGACAAACCATTCTTGCCACATCATCAATATGCCACGTCAACACCAAAAGTGTGATTTTGGAGCCTTCTCATCTTTCCTCTCTTAAGGCCATTATTGGGCAGGTGCATTAGAAGACAAATGTTGTTATTAAGAGAATATTCGTTTGTTAGGATTTAGCCAGCTAAGCTTCATGCTCTTTGGCTATCTTCTTTCTCCTTCAAGCTTCATATATTGAAGGCAACTTGCCTCTATAGTGCGTACAAAAATTAGTCTGAAAATTCTAATAGAATTCAAACTTATAGTAGCAAGCTTTTGGCTACTGTTTCTTCTGCTATTTGTCTAATAGAGTAGCTTTTTAACTTCCAAAAACAATTTTTAAATTCTCTACACTTTTAACATATTATAACTGACAATTATATTTCATTTTCTAGGATGACACTTGAGTCCCATCGTAAAACAAAAAGGGAGTTTTGATGAAAGTATGTGCCTAGATTTTAAAGAATGAAAACGTGACTGAATTTGTCTCAGTCACTCTTCGAGACGAAATGGAAGGAGAATGGAACTTAAATCTAGAACTATCCAATTGACTACTTGAAATGTGTAAAAAGTTTTGAGTGGGTCAAGTTAATTGTTTGAATGGATTACGTAATAGATAACTTGAACATGAGTAATTTGAACATTTGAATAAATAGAGATAATAATTGATGTCTTTTTACAAGCAATGACCAAATTTTCAAACTTTGGAAAAGCAACTTAATTATATTTTTGATAAAAGAGGGCCCCCACATTTTTCCCTAATAAAAGAGGCAGAGAACTCTTATTTCAGTCTTGCTACCGTCGATTTTTTGGGAAGAAAAAGATATTGTCATGAGTTCACCATATATGTTATATGTTATACAAATTTTATGATGATCGAGGAATTCTTCAGACCCTCCTAATTTATAAGCCACTTGGTATCCAGAAGAAAACTCTAAACTTATATACAATATTTTATATCGCCCAAAAGCAGAAAAAGAAAACGCAAAGCTGCTTAGTCCATAAAAAACTCCTAATTTATGTCTTGTATCAGTGATAATTTCATGGAAAAAAAGTTTTCGTGATACTTTCATTTCTTTTGATAGAAAAGGGGTCTGCCTTCTTATTCCATTTTTTTATATTGGTAATTTCAAAAACTATTCATACTATGATACATGTTACAAATAACATCCTGCTGTTATATGATCGGAATGGGATAATCCGTCCCATGATTTTCTTTAAAATAAAATAATTATAATTAAACTCGGTCAATTAGAATGTATGTTTTTTATATAGGAGATGTTTCAATGGAGAAGATCATCTGAGACAAAGAGAAATTGCTATCTATTTTATTTAGTTAGATTACTATATATCGCCCAAAAGTAGAAAAAGAAAAACGCAGAGTTGCTCCATCCATAAAGAACACTTGTGGTCATGCACACAATCAAACTGACTTGCTATCTCGAAAAAGTCACAATATCTCAGTCGGCCATTCTGATAAATTATTATTGTTTATCTCATTCTTATACGTACAGGTAATCAAAGAGAAGAACCGTTCATTTTTCTTTCTATATTCTTCTTTTACACCTACCTTTAGAGAGAGATAGTGTCCTTTAAAGAGATCCAATATACAAGGAGAAACCATACATTAAAAATTGACATATTTGTTTGGCTTTAATTCGTATTTTTTCACAAATGTCGAAACTATAAGCTTTCTCCTTTTTCATATTACACTCTTTCGTATTCCTATTTTATCTTTTAATTCCTTGACGTGTTTCTTTGTTCAAATCACTATGAGTATTATCACACACATGTCATTCTTCAAAACAAAGTTCTATACCATTTGAACATTGCTATCTTTTCCGAAGAAAAGATTAAATAAAGAAAAAAGGTATTAATTTGGAATGGGAAAGGGAGCTCTATAATTGTAAGTATGTGACATAATCACTTCCAAAAGGTGATGGTCAAAGATTCAATTAGTATGATGAATAACGTAACCAATGAAATGTTGTGCTTTTTAAAGGCTTTTTCTTTGGTCTTTTTTTTTGCATTTGAATCAACAAATCACGCATTATTTTGATTTAATTACAAAACTCATCATGCATCACCTTTTGTTTGAAAGCTATGTTTTATGTTATTGAAGGAAATCAGAATTATTAATTTAACTTTGAAATAAAAATAATCTCCATAAAAGCCAAATTAAGCTTCTAAAGATATAGATTTTTTTAAAAAAAATACTATAGTTTTTGCGTGTTTAGGAGAAGACCATCCAATAGAAATGAAGATTTTTGAAATGAAAAGCTGAGAAATGCATAAAAGAAAGTGACTGCTAAAAAATAAAAAGGAAAAAAAACTTTGGTGATGAATTCATAGTGAATCAAATTATTGGAAATGTAGCTGACAAAAAACATTATTGAGAATAAGAATCTCCTTTTATGTTTCTAATTGTATATTATTTAATTATTTTGGTGGGTTTCTCATTACGTGCTCATTGCATGGAGAGCTCACCTTTCTTTTCGTGAGAACTACAGGAAAAAAAAAGAAATGAAAAGAAAAGGCAAAGCTTTAATAGGTTGGACCAGCATGGTGTTCATGGCCTTTGGAGAAAGAGGTCAAATACTAACTTAGGATTTTGTGAATTCAGTGAGTTTTGGAACTTTAAGATGATAGTTACATAAAAGTGTTAAGTGATTGATTCAATATGGCATAGATTAAAAAGCTAATAGGTCAAAAATCGAGCGTCAAATTGTGAAAAAATTGGACGTTAACATTGCTTTTCAGGCTTGTCATTGTAAATTACTTTTAAAGCTAAAACATAATGGCTGATGAACACTAAAATTCGGGTATTATTCCTAACGTGGTCGAGATTGTTCAAAAATTAAATTTTTTTAACGATTTCGTCATACGTACCAATAATAGAATTGAGATTGAGAACATAAAAAGGTGAGTCTTCGACCTAATTATTTCATTGACGTGTGAGGGTCGTGATCAAATTAAGATAAACATATAATTTATAACACCACTTTGTGATCCCAAAAAAATTAGGACACATTTCATTGTTAGAGTCGTGATCAAGCTGACAAACAAATCCACTACTCGAAATAATTTTTTGAAATGGATGTTGAGAAAGCAACTAAAAAAATATCAACAGACTTAAGCTTCATTTTTATTCATTAAATGACTAAGATTAAATGTTGAATTATCGACAGAAATATTTCTCCCTTTCTGCGGATAAATTACAAATTTCATTAGATTAGGGAGTGACCTCTTCTTAATACTATATAAGAATCACTACTATAGGATTCATTTTCCACAACGGTGGATTGAGATATAATTGAATAAGTCAGTAACTTGGGAGGATTCTACCATATTGCCTTAACATCCCTTCTCAAGCTAAAAGGAGAGATAGCTATATTTAGCTTGGATTTGAGGTAGATAAATTATTGTCCAAGATTTCATAAACAAGTCAACAATTTGATCATTGGAGGGGATATACCTGATGTCAAGCTGCTTAGCTATCACTTTGTCTCTTACAAAGTATATGTCAAGCTCAATGTGCTTTGTCCTGGCATGTATACATGATTTGAAGCAATGGATGCAACCCCTTCATTCTCACACCAACTGACAAGAATGGAAGTAGAATGACAATACATTTCATGTATAAGGGATTGGATCCAAAAAAATTTAGTTGTAGTGTGAGCTAAGGCCCTTTATTCACTCTTTGTACTGCTTCTTGCCACTACATGTTGCTTTTTAGAAGACCAAGACAATAAAGAGGGACCAAGATACAAGCAACACCACAGGTTGATTTCCTATCATCAAACCAGCTAGCCCAATCAACATCAGAGATTGCTTCAAGGTTGAGAGAATGAGCTGGTTTTAGGAGCAAACCTTTATGATAGTGCCTTTAAGGTATCTATGGAGTCTTTTACAGGCCTACTAGTGAAGATAAGTTGGACAATGTTGATATTGAGTTAACTTATTTACAATAAAGGTAATATATTGTCTAGTGACTATGGAATATTTAAGTGCCCCAGTGATACTCCTATACTGTGTAATGTCAGTCAGTGGTTCACCCCATCCTTTGTGAGCTTTGTGGAGATTATGGTAGGACTATGACATGGTTTCACTGATACCATTTGAGTTATATGCACCAAATAAGTAAGGTACCTAGTTTGAAACGGATGCATGCTAGAGGAAGAGGTGGTAACCTCAATTCCAAGAAAATGATTCAAGGGTCCAAGATATTTCAATGAAAATTCTGAATTGAGAGATGAGATCAGTGTAGCAATATAAGATGTATCACTCCCTCTGATTAGGATGTCCTTAACATACACCAGTAAATAGACAATCATGTGAGGCTGATGGAGAATGAATATGTGATTGTCTGGCTTAGATTCCTTGAACCCTTTATGTAAGAGAGTGAACCTCAGCTTGTCATATCTGGCTCGTGGGGTCTGTTTGAGGCCATAGAGAGCCTTATTGAGGTTGCAGAACTTGGTTGGCCCAGATGAGTCAATGAAGCGACAATATGCTGCATATAAGTCATTTTATGAAAATATGTCCATGCAACGATGTATGTTGACATCTAGTTGTCTGGTTATCTAAGAATTGGTGAAAGCAAAGTTAACACAAGTCTAACAGTGACTGGCTTCACCACTAGACTAAAGGTTTTAGAGAAATCTAAACCCGGTGTCTAATGAAAGCCTTTAACCACCAATCTGGCATTATTCCTCTTGATGGTGCCATCAGGGTGTAGTTTGAGCCTAAAACCCATTTATTCCCAATAACGTTCATGGTAGGCTGTGATGGAACTAAGATCCAGGTTTTATTGAGTTGGAGAGCACTAAATTCATCATACATTACCTTTTTCCATTGAAGTTGAGCAAGTTCTTGCTTCACTAGCTTAGGTTCTATGTGATCTGACTAAAGATGTATGGTAGCATAGACTTTAGATTTTTGGATGCCTACCTTGGCTCTTGTGATCATGGGATGTGTGTTTGGGACAATATAGGAGGTGAAATCATGTGAGCCACAATTGAATCATTTTCTTGCTGATATATAGGACGTATCATGATTAGAGGAAATAGGGATGGATGTGGGGTAGGGAGAGACTATATTACATGAAAAAGATATTTGAGGCATTCAACTTGCAGGAGCTATTGAGCCAGAAGATAGAGCACCTGCAGGAAACGTTAAAGGCATGGAAGGTATAATCTAAGAAGGCAAAGCATTACTACAGTGGGAGTTACTGACGTAGATTTGTGCATCAAACTAGTTTGAAAGGTAAGCATTTGTTCATCAAAGAAGACATTTATAGTAGTAAAATTTTTGCCAGAAGAGTGAAGATATAGTTGCCCTTATGTAAAGATAAATAACCAAAAATGACAAATAACGACGACCTAAAAGTCAGTTTATGTGTGATATATGGTCTCAGATGACGGAAACAGTTCGAACACTTTTAGAAAGTGATAACCAAGTTTAGTGTTGAAAAGTGCTTGGTAAGGTGAGAGATGATTGAGGGTGGCTGTGGGAAACCTTTTAATTATGTAAGTGACTGTTTGGAAAGCATACCACCAATAATGGAGAGGCATGGATGCTTAGGCTAAAAGTGTCAGTCCCAATTCAAGAATGTGCATGTCTTTTATTTCTACTTTCCCATTTTAGTGATAAGCTTATGGGCAAAGGTGTCTAGAAGTAATGCCATGAGTTTGGAGATACTGATTGAAATATTTGTACTCACCCTACCAGTAAACCTATTTTATAGGTAAAACTAGTTGTTTTTAAACAGAAGCTTTAAAATGGAAAAAAGTTTGGAATGCTTCATATTTATGTTTTAGTGGGTATATCCAGGTGTAGCTAGAAAAGTTATCCAAAAAGTGTATGTAGTTTCTAAAACCATTTGAGGTCGTTAGTGTTGGACTCTATAAATCTGTATGAATAAGCTCTAAAGGCTTGGTGGTTACTATTTTTAAAGAAGGATAAGTTGGTCTATGACTCTTTCCTAGCTGATATAAATGACAAACAGTTAGACTTTCATTAGTGTGGGGAAATTTTAGTTGGTTTAATACACAATGACCTCATCTAGAGTTTGGTTGATTTTTTGAGGCATAATTCAACTGACATTGTTGATTGTTCCCAAATTTCTTACTGAAACCACTATAGTTTGCTGAGCTTTGCACCAAATTCGCACAAGCTTTTCAGAGCTGCTTCTCTTTCTAAATTATGCTTCTCTATCCTTGATTCATGTATGAGAATAAGAGATTGCACTTCTTCAATGGTAAAATTATCAGTCCCAGATATGATTTTTACCTATGGGATAATATTCTAAAGGGAGACCATTCAGAATATGCAAAATGAGGTCTTGTTCACTGATTGCATCACCAAATGCTATGAGTTGATCTCAATTGTTCTCATGGTAAAAATATATTCAGATACACTTTTATCATCTTTCCTTGTTATATACAATGAATTTCTAAGGCTTAGAAGCTTTGCTCTAGACCTGTTGGCATAAGTTCTTTCCAGTGCAAGCCATAACCCTTTTGAGGTCTCATATTGTAGGACTAAACCAAGTTTCATGTCACTCATGGTTGACCTTATCCAACTGAGAAAACGTTGATCATTTCTAACCCATTGTATGTAATCAGAATTGAGGGTTTCATGTTCTAGATTATGTTCTGGTTTTGTTTGAGTGTTAAAAATATATTCTCTCTGACCATGCTCTATTATGGCTGGTACAACTTGAGCCTTCCAAATAATGTGATTGTCTCTATCTAATTTGATTGAAAGTATAGATCTAACTGTGTTTGCAAAAGGGTTTTAATTAACATGTGGTTTTGGCTGTGTTTTTAGATTTTTCTCTTCTTTGATGAGAGGAATTAGATGTGGCCATTGTAAAGCTTTGATGTCAAGTTGAAGAGTTAAATAAGAAGAATGAAGATTGATAAGGCAATGTAGTAATCAGTGAAAAGGATCGAGCTTAACATTCCATTTCAATCAATACAACATATATAGTTTACATCACCTAATCGTTGAGCAATAATAGAAAGAGAGAGAATGAAAAATTGTTTGTTACAAAGGTTATACCAGCTGGCATAACCATAGTAGATCGTGTGTAGGATAAAATTTTCCTTCCCAACTTTCTAACAATGCTGAGTTGGCAAATGAGCTGATGCAGATGATGATATGTTATGCTAAGCTGATTTAGAGGATGTCATGGCTACCACATTGGACTAGGAGATTAGTTAAGTTAGTAGGTTGAGAGGATTCTGATATACGACTATTATGAATTCGCATATTTTTTGTTCTTAAAAAGTTATGTTTGATTAATAACTTTTAGCAGGAATCTCAGATTGACAAATCGTGTGCTGCTTGGTGATCTTGGTGATAAGTATTTTTCAATTTTTTTATTGTTTCAATATATTTTTTCTTTTTTTGTAAATAAACTATACATTTAGTATTTTTGGTAACTTAGGGCTTTTTTTATAAAAGTTTTCCTATTTAATTCTTGTAGCCCTTGAGGCAGCTCATTTTTTATCAGACTAATAATATTCACAGAGTTCCTTTTCTTCTAAAATTTTTAGGTTCTTGTGAGAAAACAAATTTTTGATGCATGTCTCTCTAGTATTCCTCTGTGAGTCAACGGACTGGTTGAAGGTTGTATCTGATTTTCGTGTGAGTCTTTCTCTGAGAAGCTTGTATACATCATTCAACAAAAGCATGTTGTGCAAGAGTGGACTCTTGCAATCATTCAACATGCACTTCATGTGCTTAGCAAACAAATTCGTAACTAACTAAGATCTCTTTTAACTAATTTTATAAACCTAATTGTACACTATACTTAGATGTAAAGAAAGATCAATATACTAGTTCCTCTTCTTTCTATATCTTTGGATCTAAACTAAGAAATCTTTAGTTCTTGATAGAGAGTTGTTTTACTTAAAACGTGTGCTATATAATGTTCGTCATATATCTAAAAAGTGTGATTATATATGTCATTAATTAACACTAATTATCATTGACTTTGTTACTATTACTGACCATTACATGCAATGATTGTATATGCCATTATTAATATTAATTATCTTTTTCAATTCATAAATCACATATATAATTGTTATTGTTTTGGTAACCTACTTGCTGTAAATGTTTTCTTCAATCTTATCAAGGACGAAAGTCGTGCGTGTTTCCTCAAGCACGCAAAATATGCCACTTCCTAGACAAGCCTCCTGAATGAAAACAATGTTCCTTAAACATGAGAAAGGGACAACGTTTAGTATATTACTACCCAATTAAAATAATTTTTGAAAAAATGAGTTGGTACAGTTGTTAAATCTGAACCATACACTATAAGAACGTAGGTTCGAGTATTCACGATCTCTGTAGACTTCATAATTTTAACAGGAACCACTAGAATAACTTTTGACAGCCCGTGTTTCAAAAAGAAAATATTTTGGCAGTGTTATTGAATTACGCAATGCCAAAAAATATGAGCAAAAATTTAATGAATGCATTCACATTTTCTAATTCACAAAACCATTTTTTCAACTCATTGTAGCTTATGAAATTCTAGTATGAGATATGAGAGGAATAATCTCATCACACTTTCATTGTGATAATCTGATGTATTATTACATACATAGGAGCCTCACAATCTATTACATTAGTAACTATAATACCAAAAGATGTTAATCAATTCTTTCATAAATTGACTTCAAAGGTTTCCCTTTTGTGTGAGTGTAATGTTTGATATTCATGCTTAGATAGGCGCAAAACATTGGTTGTTGATGTGTGGAGAGGATCACTATGATTATGATCTAGCTGCACAACATTGGTTGCTGATGTATGGCGAGGGTCATTGTGATTCAATCTTGACCGAGTACTTAATAGCTTATCATCCCCTCTCAAGTTAAAGGGGGGATAACAACCTTGAACTTGGACTTCAAATAATGTAATCTTTGTGCAAATAGGATCTTGATAAGAAAATTGGCTAATTGATTCGGGGATGGGACCATATCCATCTAATTCTCTTCCTAAACCATTTGTCTCTACTAAATGTACATCCAATTCAATATGATTGGTCCTAGACTAGTTATAGCAGATATTGTAAGGCCCCTATGATATTTCTATCAAGTGTAACATCAGATAGTGGATCACCAGCAACATAGTGTTTAATGGAAGCACAAACTGTTGAGGTAGCATGCGTTGCTCCATCCATATTTTCTTTTCTTAACAAATCAGTGATATACATTGACTGAGACAGGTTAAAACCACATGCATTCATGTGAACTTCAATTCCCAATAAGTAATGAATATAACCCAAATATGTGAGAGCAAAAGATTGATTAAGATCGTGAACAACTTAGAGCGGAGAGATTGATCGTTACATGTTATAAATATATCATCAACATATAACAATATAATTATCATATTCTAACCAGAATTGTGTAGAACAAAGATGCATCAATTTAGAATTTTCTGAAGTCCATTATAGCAGAGCACTTGAAAGAATCCTTCAGGTTGTGTCATGTCACAACGTACACGCGACGCGGAGCGACGATTAAAAAAAATCATCTTTGCAAGAGAAATAAATTTGAAGTCTCCACCAATCATTTTTAAGGTGTGATTGGTCACTCAATTTTAAGATGGAAATTTTGATCTACGAAAACTCAAAGTTGGTTCAGGAGCATTTTGTTTGTCTGATGATGTATCTGATACGATTTTCAAAATTCTTCCATTCTTTATCCCGTACTCAATCCTTTCACCGATCACAATGATGTCAGAGAAGTTGTTTGAAGCGTTTCCAATCATCCTGTCATCGAATGGAGGTCTCAAGGTGTTAATAAACATTCCATCCATCTCCTTGTCTGATAATGAGGGTGTAACTGAGCAGCTAATTCCCTCCATCTTTGTACATATTCTTTAAAGCCTTCTGTGGGCTTTTTCTCCATCCTTTGTAAGTCCAAACGATCAGTGGCTATGTCTATGTTGTACTTATATTGCCTTGAAAAAGCATCTGCTAGATCTTTCCACCTACGAATATGTTGGTTATCCAATTGGATATACCAACGAGATGCGGCCCCCATCAGGCTATCTTGAAATAAATGAATCAACAGCTTATCATCATTTGCACAAGCAGCCATTTTTCTGCAGTACATAATAAGGTGACTTCTGGGGCACGTACTACCATCATATTTTTCAAACTCAGGTAGTTTGAATTTATGTGGGATGTTCACATCAGGAACCAAACATAATTGGGTGGCATCAATGGTACTGTATACATCAGATCCTTCAATAGCACGTAATCTCTCCTCCAGAAAGTCTAATTTATCTTTCAATCGTGGGTCGTCACTTGGCTTGGTAATAGGTTTCTACATCTTTGGGTCATCAACATCATTTATGATGATTGGCTCATTAACGAGTTCACCTTGTGGAGTGAAAGTTTGGTTGTGACCACATGCCATCGCGGATGGGTTGTACCCAGTTTTCCCTGTCTGCATTGTTTCCTGGATATTTGGAAATGGATTATGCTGGATATTTATTGGTGGTGAAGCATGCTGAAACTGGTCAACTTGATGACGTTGATAGGTTGGAGTGAACCCAGGAGGGTAAAGTGGAATATCGTTTGGCAGTTGATTTTGTGATGATTGAGCCCCTTGCAGATTTTCAAAACAGGCATTTCCCTTACTTGCGGCGAGGAGTTCGAAGACTTTAGCCATTTGCTCTTTTAGCTCCCTAATCTCTTCCTTCATTTCCTCTCGTGATTGCTCTCTTTCTTGCTCATCGATGACCCTAACTTGAGCTCGAGTTCAATAGGGATGTCAAAGTTGTCGGGCTAACTTTGGAAAATTTCTTAAAATAAATAAAAATAAAGCACTGAGATGTAGATTTTTGCTAATAAAAAGAAGAAATAATGAGAGTAAATTTATGCATGAGAAATGATACTGCGCAAAGTGAAAATTCTGAAGTAATCAATTTCATTCAATTAGTAGAGCCATCCACTAATTTGATTATGTAGGAGTCAATTACATTACTTCAAAATATGAGTTCATACAAGACGACCAAAATGACCCAAGTCCCAGTTGACTTCTTCTAAAAACTTAGACAAGGTCTCCCTATTAGGATGAATGGGCAAGACATTTCCCCTAAAAAATGAAGCTTGTTCTGCCAAATGACCCGCTCTCACAACCATGCCTTTAAGCCATTCCACAGCCTGCCCAGATCGTTGTTGAATCGAGTTGTACTCTTGTTGTAGCAACTGATAATCATATCTCAGTATATCAACATTAACATCATTGTTTCTTGCCAACTTCTCTGCCACGTTCTGATAAGCTCTAATTTTGTGCTTAAAGCTTGCGATGACTTTCAATAATTCTTCAGAATCATTTGTTGATTCAGTCTTCTTAACTTTATGATTCTCTAAATCAACTTACAAATTATCAGCGATTCGTCGTAATTCATCATATTGCTCTTCTAACTCAACGATGTACGCATTTTTCTTATCTACATTTCCCTTCACCTCTTCTAGAATTTCTCGTACCAGTTTATTTTTCCTCTCTAACTTCACGATTTGATCATCTTGTTCATAGATTACCCCTCGCAAGTTCTCATTGTCTTCCGCCATCTTTCTAATTTTGTTGCTCAATTGGCGAGTGTCAGTTCCCAACTCTGAGTCTTTTCGCTTCAGATACGCCTGATCCTCAACCTTATTTCTTAACTCTTTGAGTCGTTCTTCAGCTTCGATTCTGTGTTTCTCAGACAAATTCACCTCGACTGCTAGTCGTCCGTTTTCTTCCAAGAGGGATAGAACTTTTTGACGCTCCTCATATAACTCATCTAGCTCCTCATTTTTAGCAATCTTTTGATGAACTTCCAGTGATTTGGCTGATGGTACATCCTCAACTAGTAAGACAATAATTATTTTGTTTCTACTCTCAAGCCATGCCTCATACTCCTTTGTGCAGTTCATGCGATTCTTCTAATTTCGCATCCTTCTTGTTATTTTCCAAGCTCCAATCAGTTGCTGCAGTTTTTGTTCAATTTCTTGAGAATCGTAACTAACTTCAATATCCTTCAATGCATGCGTGGTGGGGACAAACTGTCTCATGTATAATTGACGGAGTGCCATTAGCGGAGCATAACTAGTACAACCCAATGGTCCTGGGAGAGGAACCCATTGAAAATCACCACATCTGTAGATCATTGGTGTTAATGGCATCCAATGGGCTTTCCAAATAACATCTTCATCTTTCAACTTGGATAGGTATGAGAGCCAAGCCCCTTTTGTGGGAAATTGCGGATTCCATTTGGCCATTCCAAATTCTACAATAGTGATCCTCGTTTTCATCCATGAACTTGAGAACTTAACTTGAGGACATTTGAAATCTAGCGGACACCTTATATGGCTGAGAATCCAAATACACAAAAGAGTTGAAGAGCCGATGAACTTTCCTTTTCCAGACACTCGTATGTGATTCAAAAAATGGATAGTCTCAGCGAGAATTGAGATAACAGGGTTAACACCATGTTCGACTTGAAGGAACATTTTTATCACTTTATCATCCATATAACCTTGGATCTTTGGAAATAACACGGTGCCATAAATACACAGAGCATAAAGAGTCATGCCCTTATCCTCTTTCAAGAAATTTTGTGTGAGATCTAGGAGGTAATCCAACGGCACACACTCATTCCCCCTTTAACTTTCAACCTTTTCCCAATCTCAGACGCATGGACAATACCCAAGAGCTTAGACAAAGCTCTCTTCAATGTGAGCTTTTTGTCATAGTTATAAACTTTGTCTGCATTTTACAACGGGACATTCAGTAGTGCTTGATATTCTTCAATTGTGGGAGTAAGATCGATTATTCCGAAGGTGAAACATCTATAATGAGGGTCCCAAAAATGCATTAAAGCTTCAAGGACAGGAACGTTGACTACAATATACAACAGATAAGCTATGTGACCATATTTTCCGACAAACAAACTTTTTTGCTCTGGTGAAAAATCCCCCCATATCTTCTTCAACCTCTCCAAGTCAGTGCATGAGAACTCTATCTTAGTGATTGATGGTAGAAGAACAACATCTTCCTTTTTCAGACAATCTCCTTTATGTTTCTGCGATTCCTCTGACCATTGGGCTACCGTAACTTGATCTTCTATCATACTCGAAGTGGGAGTCATGATCTCTAAAATATGAATGAACTGAATACTTCTTTACAATCCCATTACGCAACATGATGTGTGTATGCAAAATAGCAAGATGAAGTTAAAAGCAAAACAATGAAGAAACGACATGTTTAAGTGACACAAGACATATATACATGCACAAAATTAATAATGATTTCAGTAGAAATCTAACGTTGGTCATGATGTGGGCTCTAAAAATATAATACATATGTGATTGGGCTCTCAAAATCTCTTAATAGGCCCTCAGATTGTCCACATTGTTATCTGAATAGAGTAACAAGGGGCCCCAAACGGTATCCCGAAAGGGTCGACCTGAGTGAGAACTTTCATGAGCCTGCACAGGAACCGTAGTTCCACGAAGGCATTCCACTACTCATTCTCGCTAATCCTAAAGGGAAAGCCTGGGTATAGGGCTAGTGTGTATGTGTGAAAGTAGAAATTATATAAAAAAATATACTTTGTAAAAAAAACTTATGTACAACTACAGTCACGAATTAGAAAAAAAATAATAAATCATATAAACGAACCAAGAAACCAATACAAAAGGATTGCATACGATGTAATTTTGGCTTGACTCTCTATTGATCTAAAGATGGTTAGACCAATTGTTAATCCCCACTGGAGTCTCCAAGCTGTCGCAACATGCACGTGACGCGGAGCGGCGATTAAAAAAAATCATTTTTGTAGGAGAAATAAATTTGGAGTCGCCACCAATCATTTTTAGGGTGTGATTGGTCACCCAATTTTAAGATGAAAATTTCGGTCTACGAAAATTCAAAGTCGGTTCGGGAGCCGTTTATGTGTGGGGAAGGTATTAGCACCCCATAACACCCATATAAAAATGGTCACCAAATTTAATCAAATGCTATGCAATTTTTTATTTTAAGGCAAATGTTAAAGAAATTCATTTTTGAATGTCCCATTTGGTGCATTTTGCATCATAAAAATGAACAAAATAAATTGCCTTTAATGGGTGGTTCAAAGACCATTGAAAAGTTATTTTTGTATTCTTATATCTTTTAAATCAAAACATAATTAGAGTTATTCTCGGTATCCCAAGTATAACTCATCACCTCAGGAGTTCGAGAAGTTTGGTATCCCGAAAATCTCAAAATGAAAGTAACAAAATTTAAATCTAATTGTAAAAATTATAATCCACACATACATGAACATTGACTCTAGTAATGAGGGAATAATGCAAGAATCATATTATAAGTATGACGATATAAGAATGCTAATTAAATAAACATGTAAATGAAATAAATGTTAATAATTACAACAAAAGGGAAGTAAAAGAATAGAGATAAAGTTATAGGATGTCAAATTATAGAAAATATAAAATGTTGAGATTATATAAAACATGCACAAAAAGTAATACATGCAAGCGTAAAATAAAAATAATACTATGTAATAAATGAAAGGAAAAAAGAAAAGAAAAAGAAGACTTTCATCTGTTGCAACTATGTGCAACAGAGGAAAGCTTCATCTGTTGTGTTTTTTTTCTGTTTTTTATAATATAATATATTATTATATAATGATAATAATAATAATAATAATAATAATAATAATAATAATAATAATAATAATACATAAATGATAAAAAAAATCAAAGAAAAATAATGAAAAACAATAGATTTTTTTTAATATGTCCATTTTTTTTTATTTTTTGACTACTTAGTCTTCTAATTATCATTTTTCCTTCATTCACTTATTAGTCATTGCTAATCAAATAGCAAAGGGGATGATCATGGATGATAATTAGTTCAAACAAGTGTCACAAGAGTGATGAACATAATTTTTTTTAAAGGAAAAGACTTGTAGGAAATTTAAAAATTTCAAAAAAACTTAGATATTTGCATAATCTTGTAGAGAGGATTTACTCTCTATTTTATGCATTGTTATGTGTGAGAAATTATCCTAGGGGATCTTTGCATCAAGTGTACACTTTCAATTCATTAAAGGGTGTTTCACATTGAGTTAATTTTTTCACCCATCAAAAGCTTTATACTCATCCTCATTAATTGAGTTGATGACAAAGACATCTCATTGTTTAACTTGTAAAAAAATCATCAATGCATGAAATTAAAGGGTTAAGATTTAAAGTAGGAGAATTGATAAAGAATAAACAATCAGCTTATGTATGGAAAAAAAAGATACAAAAGATATCAACTACATGAATATGAAGAGAGAGATGAACAAGATATATTATGAGTAAATGTACAAGACATTTAAGCTACCTTAAGAAAAGAATGGAAGAAGATGAAAATAATAGAAGTGTAGAACATCTTCCTTTCTCTAAATCACCTCTCTTTCTCACTCCAATCCCTCGTTTTCTCACTCTAAGAAATGACTGCCTTTTCACCACTCCAAAGAGACCCCCCTCTCAAGTGAAGACCTCATCCCTATTTATAGGCAAAATTAGGGTTTGCCTTTTTTACTTTTAGTCTTTTTTTCAATTTTTATTTTTTAGTCCTTGAACCACTTTTCTTATTTTAGTATTGGATTAGTTTTCAAATTATACATATAGTCTTGGATTATTATATGAGCCAATATACAAAGTATGTATATTTAATGTATTAGACCGAATAAAATACGGTAGTTACATGTCATATAAAATGTTTCTTATAGATAACCATTTAGAAATGCATTATGTACATCTCACTATTTCACATCACATCTAAGAGACAAAACAAGATGCAAAATGACTATAGAGCTAAATGTTTCAGAAGTGCTTAGAGATTGATGAAACCCCTTTGCCACCAATCATGTTGGAATCGATAGCGTCGCTCGGCGGATGCGTGGTGGTTTTAAAAAAAATTAAATCTTTTAAAAGATTATTGATTGAAAACAAAAACAATTGTGATGCCGCGGTTTCTAAAAAAACTTTTAAACCTTTTAATAAAAAAATACTCTTTATTATCATATCCATAATATATCTATACATTAAGTCAAAGACATACAAAGATAAGAGTTATACCTCTTGTAGTTTTATCAAACGTCCTTGCAAACAACGAACTTGTAATCTCACAAATAATAGACTACAAGACGCACACCAAGATCTTCCAAGTCAATCCTCAAATATACTAGGACGTGTGTGCATAAATTAAAGACATTTTTATGTCTCTAAATGTACTCAACAACACATGCGATCTAGAGATTTTATAAAAGGACTATTGTGAGACAAAGCTCTAAAAAATTAGGAAAACTCACAGAACTTTTTGATTTACCTTTATTCACCTAGTTGCACACCCTGAGGCCAAAAGAATAATATATATATTTATATCTTCTAGGTCAAGGCTCATCTGATTTTTAAAGATTTACAAAATAATAAATTAATTATAAATGTGTCATTGAAATGGGATCCACTACAATTGAGCCAACACTACAGTGCTTATTATTTATACGAATTAGATAAATATCTAGATATCAGTTAATTCAAAATTAATTTATCTGATCTCTCAATCAATTATATTATCTGTTAATTAACATATTATATAAACCAAATCAAATCATTACCTCATAACGATTTAATATTATTTAATTTCATAAATGAATTATCTGTCTCACTAATCGAGCATTAAATTAATTGATATTATTATTTATTTATAATTTTCAAAAATTATAATAAATAATATTATTAATTAATTTATATCACATAATTGTCTCATAATTATATATTTACCCCATAAATTTAATTCCTTATGCAAGCTAGTCCTTTTCTCATGTGCTGAAATATTCACATCCTAGACTGTATAGTACAGAGGTGACTCGGGGACCATGGACCCATAATTCTAAGCTCTATAAACTAAATTATTAATTAAACTCTTTAATTAAATAATATTATTTATTAATTTCATTATTACTCCACTATAAATATGAAATTGCACTCATAGTAATTACAGAATATACTGACAGAGTATTCTCATGTAGTCGATTGATATAATCACTTCATGTAGTTATGTCCTCCAATTATTGGTTCATAAATTAGAGCTGCTCAAAATTATCATTTTACCCTTCTAATTATCTATTGATCCTTATGTACCACTTATTCACTATTGAATGCTTAATTTACAATCGTATTATAAATTTGAGCTCAATAATCATTCAACTTCAAGATTAACACTTAAGAAAACTAATATACGATCCATTCGGAAAGCTTAGATTCCAAATCTTGTAAGATCATGTTTTCAGTCTCCATATCACTGAATCTCCAAAACAAAAGTCGCTAGTATGTTTTACAAACAAACCTTAACGAGTGAGTCAAAAGACCAAATAGACATGCATAGGAGTTCATGACTTGTTTTGATGTGTATTAAATCTTTATGATAAATGGTATATTAATAAAGATATTAATTCAATATAATTATATAAAGTAACTTTCTTAAGATGTCTATCCACATCAGTGATCCGGATTTAGATCACATGCATTCACAATGCTTAGTGAACCGTACTACCAACTATTCATTAAAGATTTTATACTTTAATATGCTGTGGATTATTTTATTCATTTTTTATAATATTAATCATCTCGTACTTATACAAGATCTTAGTCTCATTAATAAATATAAAATTTTTAGATATTTATATATATAAATTATTCAACAATAATTTAAAAGAACAATTATAAGAAAAAATTTATTTCATTAATTTTGTATTAAAATTATAAACACATGTTTCGAGGGCACTATGCCCAACAAATTTGGCATTTTGAATGCTGCTATTTAGTTTCAGTTTAACTTTGAAACTCCATTTATTTCCAAAGATTGACATGTTAGATGAGTAGGAAACAAGACCCCTCATATTGTTTCATAATAAGATATTCATGAATTGCCTGTTTCTAATTGGGATTAGTAAGAGTTTACTTTATTGATACTGGCTCAAATGTGGGGATGGATATTGAGATATGATTTTTAGTAGCTGCCAAGGCTTTTGGTTTGACAATGTCATTTTTGGATCTAGTGATCATGTGATGTTTAGATGTAGATATCGGTAATTGAGCAAAGATTTAGTAATTTCTAAATCAACAAAAGGTTATATGTTATATACGGAAGATCAAATAGGTGCAATGTCTCGTTGTCGGAATTGGTAAAGAGGTAGGAGAACTTACACTGCCATGCTGTTGTGGACAAACAAAACTAGTGGAAGATAAGGGAAACATGAGGAAGTAGGAACACAATGATTGAGATGTATCAATAACATTGAAAGATAAGGGAAACATTCCTCGTTAAAAATGACACTTCTTGGTATAAAAAGTTTTCCAGTTGAGTGTAAACATTTATGGTCTTTGTGATTTGCGAAATATACCAAAAGTAAACACAAATCAGAATGGAAATCTAAAATGTATGAATTATATGCCCTAAGATTGAGAAAACATGCAAACCCTAAATCTCGAATCTTATGAAAGAGTTTCTAATAAGGAGAGGAAAATCTTCAAACCTTGAATAGGTAACCTATTAATCAAGTGAACTAAGGTTTGAAAAGCTTCCCACTAATAATTCAAAGGCATAGGGACTTGACTAAGTAAAGTGAGACCTACGTTAACTATGTGCCTATGTTTTCTCTCTACTTTACTATTTTACTGATGAATGTGGGGACAATGGTGCTGAAGTATAATTCATGATCTTGTAGAAACTGACAACCTCGTGTGATTGGAAAGATTAAATAGGTAGGTCAATTTTTTTTTCCATAAGGGCATTGAAAACTTTGAAGGTTTGTAAAGTTTCAGATTTGAGTCTTAAAGGGAAGATCCAACCAAGAAAATATGTTATAATCATCTAAGAAATAAACATAGTATATGTTTATCTTCTTCTTTAGATGCGTAGGTGTTGGTTCTCATAAGTCTGTATATATCAGTTCTAATGGTTGAGTTAGAATGGACGTCGATATTGAAAATGACAAAACATGATTTTTACCCTTCTAACATGAAATACATAACGAAGGTAGTTTGTGAGGTAAAGGTGTTTGAGTGGTTTGTAAGAAGACTTCAGTGATAATCTGAGAGGTTGTGTGTCCTAGCCTTTTATATCATATACCCACATTATCTATTAGCTAGGTATTAAAAGCAGTAAATTTCCACTTGCTTTGTTTATTTTGAGATGTAGTATAGCTATTAACAGAATTCAAACTTTCAACAGGTAAACTAGCAAACTAAAAACTATTTGAACTAATATCATATCTTTTGACATTCATGAGGCTCCTATATGGTAAATTAGCAGAATGACAAGAATTCTCAATACAGATATTTGTTCTAGCTAGCATCTTTTATGCTAGGTTTTAATGAATTCAAAGTAACATCAGAAACTGGAAACACAGACTTAGACATTAGATTAGAGATAGGTTTGACACAAAAAGGATTGACACTTTGACCAAACATGTTAAAGCAGTGGGATTTTTCTTTGTTGAGAATGTCAACAAGTATAACCCATCTTTAACTATCCTTTTGAGCGGCAGTGTTCACAATTTTTGTCCTTCACAAAACAAGCATTATAGTGAAATTCGATATAGATGTCATTATCTCTAACTTTGATACAATAAATAGGTTTTTCTTTATTTCAGGAACATGAAGCAATGAAATTAGGTTGTAAATGATTATTTTTAGAGGGAAGTAATCAATTAAGTCAAACTCGAGTCGTAGCCCATTCATGTTGTACATAACAAGTTCTTGTTCAGAAAAAGTTGTGGTGTTGCAGCCAGGCTATCTCCTACTAATCTCCTCATTTTATCACAAAGTGCAGAAATTATTGTATAACCTTTCTTGGAGATTTGTAAAGCACTTCCCAGTTGCATAACTCTTCCCTTTAATTGGTTGGCAAAGTTTCTTCTAAAGAATTCCACACTCCAACCGAGTTGGTATACTGTGTTACATTGCCAAGGAACTCATTCGGTCGTGGAAAGTCTTAGTCAACACAAAAGTAATTGATCTTTCCTAATCCAAATGTTGTATTCTTGAATGATTATTTCACCATTTTCCTGTCAATTTTAGAGGTTTTACCCCAGTACCAAAACAATCTCATCCAAACTGCGTCCCATATCGCAGGTATCATCTGAGATCTACCTAAAGTGTAGTTATTTCTTTCTAACTTCATTGAAACAACATTGTTTAGCGTGTTTGAGAACAAATGACTCAATTTGCTTGAACTAAAATCGGTTGTAGAGCTACTGCTATTTTATGGGGTGAACATGAATAATTTCATATGACATGTGATAAGATCTAGATCGAAAACTCCATCGAAGAGAAGATAGAGCGAGAACTGACCAATCAGACGAAAATACATGGATTGCTGACGTGGTAATCCAAAGAGAAACTAATCAAGACCATTGAGTTGATCAGATGGTCAAGATTCACTTGGTTGTTATTGTTGATAAGCTAAATCTCAGAGAATATTCTGTTAATCTTATCTTTAGATAGAATCAGATAAATTGTATCAGATTTTATGTAACCGATTGAAAGCCTATAAATAGAGGCAAGATGTAACCCCAAAGGGGAACACCACACAACAACTGTCAACATCCAATAGCCTTGAAAACCCTTTCTCCATAATGAAATACTATCAAAAGTTTCCTGTGATTTTTCTTTCATTTAAGAGTTTTTCACGTACATTATAGTGTCATTGTTATCTCATTCTCTCTCTTAATTATTTTTTATATTTTTCATATTATGATGTAGAGAATTCACGATCGATTCTCAAAGACCGTGAATTTTTTCCTTTACATTTGGTGCTTTCATTGAGAGCTGAAAGAAAAACTCAAGAAATCCCTCCTCAAAATGCTCAAAACTAAATCAAACGCCCCCAGAACAATGGAAGAGGAAACGGAAGCCGAATCAGAAGCAGGAACAGAAAAGATAGTGAGACGAAAACACAAAATAGAACAAAAACGGAAGCGAAGAGCGATAAACTTAATCATATTGTTTTAAATATTTCTTTTGAACAACTATTATTTAAAATAAAATCATTAACTCTATTCGTGGAATCGAATCTAAAAAATTGTGGTAATGGTACCCGTCGTCATCACCAATTGCGAGGGGTAGTATCACCACCATGGAAATGTCGCCACCATGGAAGCTTCAAGCCAAAAAAAGAAAAATTGAAACTGCCAGTGACAATATGGACAGCCTCGAAGCACGACCAACATCGACAACAACCAGTCAATGGCTAAAACTTCTTCCAGGTCATCAGAATTACACCATGGAAGGCTTTCATGCCGCCCACAGCCGTCGAGTACGCGGAGGAGCCGTGAAAAACCACCTATTTTGGTCCAAAATTTATATCTCAGGTCTACATCAATAGGAAAATATTTCAGACCCAAAACTCGCATATATATGTTCAGACGTAAACCTCCATCATTTTATAGCCTTTTCCGACAGAAAACTGCAGTCGGAGACCACTGCACGCGCCCCCCCATGCACCACCACCGGCGGCAGTCATATTCTCTACCCGTTTTCCAATTGCGAGGTTAACCTACCCGGTCCATAACCTGCTGGTCAATAGCCCACACCCAAGGGAGGGCTCACTTTAGGTGCCCAATGAAAGCTTTCTTAGCCTGCGGATCAACCCAGCGAAGCCATGACAAGCCCAACCCGCGCGCGAATTAGGCCTATCTTTTGGGCTGTGAATCAAGGCTGAGCCCAAGCTCTCCATAGCCTCCGCACATTTAATTCATGTCAAGCCCAATGTACTTCATAATTTGGCAGATTTAACCCACGAGCTTGCAAATCCCTCATGGATCATCTTATGCAAATAAATGGAGAACTTCAAATCCGAAGTGAAATATTTATTTTTAAATTAATATTTTATCTTTAAATACATGTATTATCTGTTAAAATTTTGAATAATTGTATGGACACATCATATAAATGTCTTGAAATATATTTACACATCATATTTTAATATCTGTTAAAATTCTAAAGCTATAAAAAATCATTTAACGGTAGATGAACGGAAGCATTAACTCTTATATGAGTATTTTTTTTGGAGACTAGTTATTTCCTGTTTTATATGTAAAAGTGCAGGAAAATAAAAGATGAACAAACGACGAAAATGGATATGTCCTGACTATGGGAACGGGGACTTCGTGATTATGTGAACAGAAATAGCGTGACGTCGAAAATGAAAAAGGCATGGCTACTAGAGTGGAGAACATTGAGAACGGAAAAGACATGATGACGTGAGCTAGAAATGTCGTGACAACGGCAACAGAAACTTCGTGGCAACGGAAGTTGAAAAGTCATGGCAACGAGAATGAAAATGACAATGGGCACGTTACTAGAAACAGGAGCGTAATGGAAGCCGAAACGGAAGCGGCATGGAAATGAAACTAGAAGTGAAAATAAAAGTAAGGGATGAACAAACAACATATATGGAAATTGGAAGCCCCAGACCGAAAGTTCCAAAAGTGTAAATCTCGCAAACCGAAACTAAGAATGATGGGGCATGAAGGAAAGTGGAAAAATGACGGACGAGGAGCAGGCAACAATATTCAGAACTTGTAAATGACATTTACAAAAAACACATTGAACTCAAAGCTAAGTATTCACTTTTTATTTACTTTGCTTCTCTTAAATATGTCGTTTTATCCATTAAAAATGTGAATTTATCATTTGATGCATAATCTCAAAAATTTAAGTGCATATGATCATGTTTAATATGTGTTAGCGTAAAGCACATTTATAATGCTTGGATCGACTAGTATACTCATATTGATAGCTCAACCAAATAAACATTAGCATGACACAATCTCATAATCGAGCATCATGAAAATAATTTATTATGTCATGTCTAAATTGATTTGAGTTATTAAACATTATCAAACCGAAATATCTTTTTTTAAGATCATGCATCTAAATCGAGACACTCAAACTAACGTATTTTACTTGGCCAACTTAACACTCGATTATCTTACCAGAGTGGTCTTTAACGTTGAAACCATTACATATCAAATCAGATTCGGTGTTTAAACTGAAGAGAACGAGAGAGAAATATACATCAAATCAGATATCGTTTAAAAGAGACGGAAATTAGCTTCTTGAAAAATTTTGTTAAACTCAATTTAGAACTTTGAGGTAAAAGTTATGGCAGTTTTCATACAAGCCGTTCAGAAATGAAGATTACATAGAATAGTAAATTTCAAAACATATACTGTGTTAATTGGGAGCTAACACATGGGGAATCATATATTATTATGAAGATATAGAAGTCTACTTCCTGAAGAATTTTATGGAATTGATTTTGGAGCTCACAACAAAAAGTTATGATAATTTTCGTGAAGGCTATTGGAGAAAGTAGAATACGCGGAATGGTCAACTTCATAAATTAAACTGAATTTAGTAGAGTCAATTACATGGAAAATATTATATCAACGGAAAGATATGGAAATCTACCTCATGAAAACTTTTACGGAAATCAATTTGAAGCTCACGATCAAAAGTTATGGTTATTTTTGTTGGTGTCGTTCAAGAAAGTAAACCTATAAATGCTTTTCAAGTTTAATTTTTAGACTGTATCAATTTTATTATTACATAGAAAATAATATATCTTTAGAAATATATAGATGTCTACTTCTTGAAGAATTTTACAGGACCTAGTTCGAAGCTCCCGAGGAAAGGCTATAATATATTTCATGAAGGTCATTCAGAAAAATAGATTATGCAGAACAGTAAATTCAGAAATTCTATTCTATTGACTGGGGGACAACTACATGACGAATCTTATATCAATGGAAAGATACAAAAGTCTACTTATTGGAGAATTTCACGAAATTTAATTTGGAGCTCTCAATCAAACTTATGGCATGATATGAGCATGCAATTTACAAGATAAAAAGCTTGGTGTCAACTCTCTCTTCTTCGGTAACAGAACTAAGGGCATAAGTCATTGGAAGAGTTAGTTCATAAGTCTCATTCTCAGAAGGAACTAAGAGCGTAAGTACTTAGGAGGGGTAATTAGGAGGGACAGTTCATAAGTCTCATTCTCATAAGGAACTAAGAGCGTAAGTCCTTGGGAGGGATAATTCATAAGTCCTACTCTCAAAAGGAACTAAGGGCGTAAGTCATTGGGAGGGGCAGTTCATAAGTCCTACTCTCAGAAAAAATTAATGGCGTAAGTCCTTGGGAAAGGAAATTCATAAGTCATACTCTCAAAAGAAACTAAGGGCATAAGCCCTTGGGAGGGACAATTAATAAGTCATACTCTCAGAAGGAACTAAGGGCGTAACTCCTTGGAAGAGGCAATTCATAAGTCCTACTCTTAGAATAAATTAAGGGTGTAAGTTTTTGGGAGAGGCAATTTATAACTCTTACTCTCAAAAGAAATTGGGTAATTCATAAGTCCCTCTTAAAGAGGAAACGGGGTCATGATTTTTTATTTGAACATCAGTCCTCCTCTCAAAAGAAAATGGGCAATTCGTAAGTCCATCTTCAAGCGGACACAGGGCCATGGTTCTTTATTTGAACCTAATTCATTCTCGCAAAACAAAATGACAGTTCGGAATTCATTCTCTCAGAACGAAGATGGGACCATGGTTCTTTATTTGAACCTAAGTTCTTGAAAAAATAATTCAACAAAAAGGGAGTTCAATAGAAGAAAAATTGCACAAACAAAGTGACTGTCATTGGACGTTTATCTTTTTATAGCACTGATATCACGTGAAATTCTAATATGCAATATGAGAGGAATAATCTCATCAAAATTTCCTTATGATGATGAGATGTATTTATATATTATTAACATTTTACATATGAACTTTACAATCTATTACATGAGTAACTATAATACCAAAAGCTATTAATCAGTCCTTTCACTAACTAACCGCGAAGGTTCCCCTTTGTGTGAGTGTGAAGCTTGACATTCATTGTTGAAGCTTGACATTCATTGTTGAAGCTTGACATTCATGCTTGAGATGGTTGCACAACATTGGTTGCTGATGTGTGGAGATGATCACTGTGATTCAGATCTGGCTGTACAATATTGGTTGCTGATGCGTGGTGAGGATCATTGTGATTCGATCTTCACTTAGTACTTAATAGCTTATCATAGTTGGTATATAATAATAAAATATTTTGTTGGTTAAAAGGTAAATATATTAACCAAGAAAAACACAAAATATCAGGGCATACCCAGGAAAACAAGACGAAAAAAACCCTAAAAACAAACTAAGCTAACTGGGGCCCCTAGAAACCCTAGTTTAACCGATCTTCGAGAAAATCAGGAACACATTTCTATCTTTAAGAAGGAAGAGAATTCTATGTCTAATCATCCTGGTAATTTTCTTGGAGATTAGAGAGGAATCCATAACTTTTCCCGAAACACCATCATGTTCCTTCCTATCCAAATACAAGAGGCAAAAATAGAGAAAACAAGTTTAATACAAACTGACACAAAAGATCTAGCATGAGAAATAGTAAACAGCCAGTGCTGGAATGAGTTGTGCAGTACACTCCAGTCCGCACCTGTCCAGAAGAGAAAACAACAACTTTCTTGTAGAGGTACAATAAAAAATAGATGCTCTAAATTCTCCTTAGCAGAAGTACGAAAAACACACCCCAAAAATAAAATTTTATTTTACAGTGTCTAAAGAAAGTAAAACATGTTTCTCCTAATTCCTCGCAGGATTGTATTTTTAACTTTGAAAAAAAAGTAAAAAAAAAAAAAAGAACACTTCGGATAAAAAATTTACTATATAGAAAAGTGTAGAAGTAGCTATTATTTTATAAAAGTAGCTACTATATTGTATATAAAAGTGTAGAAGTAGCCAGTATTTTGTAGAAGTGGCTACTATTTTTACTAGTATATAAAATCTAGTAGAAATATTTTTACACATTACTACCTTCAATTATTTTTTAAATTTCCTATATTATCTTTACAGTGTATTTTATTCAAATGAAAAGTTGTTTAACTATTTTATATATATTATCTAAATTATTCATATGAAAAGTATTTTTTAACTATTTTGTTAAAATTGTTATCTTTAAATAGGCATTCTCTCTCCTTTTTAATCAAAATCTTAAGGAGTAATTATATGTAACCCAATATTTCTTTAATTAATATTTTTTTGTTGTCATTTTTATGTGTAAACTAATCTAGCGAGCCATAAAAATAAAAGTGAAAAAGTAAATTTCATTGAGCATAAGAAATCTAAAAACTCTTCATATATTGCTATTTATTTTATTTTATCATACTATTTCTAAAAATAAGTAAAAAAATATTTTTAAACAACTTTATCCTTGCATTATAATTAAAGTTTCTAAATTATCCTTAAATTCAAAATTAAATGGCATCATAGTAATGAGCTTCTTAATTAATTAATTAATGGGCATTGTTAGATACTTAATTATATTAAACTTTTTATATTACATTTTACAATAGAAATTATGATTAATTATCACAATATAATACATGATATATAACAATGATACATAGTAAATAAATTTTATAACAGAGAAAACTAATTTAGAATTAGAATCGAGTAAAATTATTAATTTACATATTAGACAAATTTAATATACTTTTACAACATTTTATTATATTTATTAGCTTAAAAAATTCAGATCTTAAGAAAATAGCTACCGTGACTTATAACTTCTTATAAAAAAATTACACATATCTAGCTCTTTGTATTTATGGTTTACCTTAAATAAAAAAATCTGTAAATTACTAGAATAGTTATTGTAACTCTATCATTAATTTTGTTCATACTTGAATTAAAAAAAGAATAGGATTCCATGGTTTTATAATCTTTTTATTTAAAATTTTTAGCTACTATCTAATTGTACTTGCACCAAACTAATAAACTTCCTATATCCTAATAGAAAGCATTTTATAATAGTAATAATTGCAAATGAAAGGCTGTCTTTTATCTGTATTTTTTAAATTAACCTCACAATTAAAATGCATATATTAAGGAAAAACAGTTTACATATACTAAAAATATGTATTAAAAAATTAGTAGTTATAAAGGTGCTTATTTAATTAGAGAAGGGAAAAGTCATTGATTTCACAACTAGCTTTGTTTTTGTGGACTGAATAAAAATCCCTTGCTTCTGCCAATCTTTATCACTGAATTGTTTTGACAAGAATTGACAAACTATAAATTTTTATCGCATGAGTGAAATTTATATTCCTTTGTTTTCTTCTTTCCACTTCGTCGGAGCTCTTCAGTTTTATTGATTTGGCTGGATTTGTACATACAATACGTCGATTAATGGGCATTGTTTAATATAAGAGGCATGTATGTGTCCTCCTATACTATTGCTTATTCATTGGACATATAAAACTAGCAAAGTTGTAAACATACTTGAAGATAACTATAATATCGTAAAAAAGCAGTTTCTTTTTTTCACATCTTCAATCCCTCAATCCGCCACACCTAATATTGTTTTTCACTGTTAGGATTGAAGAAGAAGAGCCAGCCCAGCTTGCATGGCTTCTCCCGTGGCTGTCATACGTCTGCATGGCTTTCCACTCTCTTGGCCACCTCATCTTTGCTTTCTCTCTCTCACGTGTGCTTGGCCAGCTCAGCAAATATTCCTCAATGATTGTTGTCCATTTTCTGCTATGCTTGTCCCCTTGTGAGAGACATTTGTATGAGAGTTAGTTACATTAGTGCTAATACTTTAGTGATAATCTCGATTATGTCTTTGATATATATTGTTGTAATTGTTCTAAATCCTTGGTAATGAAATTTCTCCTTTATCAATTACGAGCAAATACACTCTTTCTTGGTATCAGAGCCACAGACCAAAGCACTCTGCTGGTTCTTCGTAAAACAGGTATCATGCCAAAGTTTTACACTACAAGATATATGACATTCCACAAGAAGTAAAAATCGTTGTGAAAAGTAATTCACAGTGTTCTCCCGACTCCTATGACAGCCCTTCATATTAAAAGTCTATTTTTTTCGCGAGGCTCAATTCCTCCTATGAAGAACCCTGGCGTCTCTCGCTTTTTACAGAATTTTTTGACTCTCATAGATGTTTAATAGAGTTTTCGGACCCTTGTTGATTATATTCAACAAGTGTTCTTGATACTTGTGAATTAATTAGGGTTTTTAATATTTTAAATAGTGTTTTATAAATGATATTTTTATAGTTAATTTACAAGTACATAGTTTACATTTATATATAACACATTAACAATTATATAACAATGTCAATGAAACACTTAATTACATTAATATATTATTTCAGTTGCACAAAAGTACAATACAAAACTAAAGAACATAGAAAAGTATCATCACTAAATCTTATCAGCCACATATCATAATCATTTGTTTTAAAAAACTAAAATCATCTAAATGTTTCACAAAATACCCTCAAAATTTCACTAAAATATCCTATAAAGGCTAAAGTTTAGTTCTTCAAACTTTAGACGTCCATGTTTAATAGCCTCAAGTCATTGTAGGTCCTGCATTATAAAGAGAACTAAGTTACCAACATTGAACTAAGTTAAAAAAATTAAAATTTAATGCTAGCTAATCTAGTTCATACCAATAACCAAATAAGCATATAAATAGCTAACAAAGAAGCAATTACAAAATTTCTCCTGGATAGCCACGAATTCAATCTATTTTGATGAATGAAACCCAAAAGGCAACAACAATCATGGAAACAAAGAAGCAACATGGGCTAGTGAAAGATAGTACGAGACATTCCATGCAGACTCAAAAAAGTCTGAATGAATAAAATGAAAGCAGGGTAGACGAAAAAAGACATACAAATAGCTCTTAAATCATGAATTTGGTTCTATTTGATATTATTGTTCAGATAGGATGTTTCCTTCATTGAGGATAATGTTTTACCAAGCCAAAAATAACAATAGAACGACCATTTGAAACTATAGCTGGCAAGGTAGCAAACTCATCATTTAGAAGGAAAACGAAACTTGTAATGAAATTAGTAAATGCCACTCACAATATTCAAAGAATTCATATAATAGATAATGATAAATACAGCACCTTTGCCATAAAAATGAATGGTGTGCTATGCGGACATTCCAAAGCAAGGCTATATTAGGAAACAACACCCAAAGAATCAATAATTTCCTCATAGTTTCAAAATTGATTTTTTTAGTAGTGGTTCAAACTATGACTAATGTCCATTCATAAATTCCTCCAATCCACACAATCCACCTTTTGATAGAGCAAGTAAAATATAAAATTCTCTAGGACAAACCATGTGTGCTTGTCAAGCTTTCTTAATAAATGTAAATAAAAAATCCAACATTATTCGTAAGCCTCACTTGATTCATTGAGACTTTCATCATAAAATGAAAAGATAAATCATTTCTCAATATCACAGTCCACCATCAAATAAGGGAAGGTAAAAAACCATACTGGTTATCCAGCATAAGCAAAGGCAATTCCACCACATGTGGCAGACACAATAACGACAACCAAATCTGAAAATATTGTGAAGCTGATGGCAGCTAAAAACTATCAGAAGTTAATATAAAACACTGGGTTTCACTTTTGGTTTCCAGTTTTTCTTTTCTTAATTTTCTCTTCATGTATGATTTCGTAGTCTTTTCCTTTTTTAGTAGCAAGAATTTTGTACTTTTATAAGGTAGTTTCATCATACAAAACTAAAACAAGTGGGCATGTTTAGATGAACAATCAAATCTTGGGCAACAGCTAAAGGAGTTCAAGTTATGAACTAATTTACTATATCAGTAGAATAATACCTATGGCAGCATATGGTAAGACTATTTAGTATTAAGTGATGTGAAAGTATACGTAAGAAACATTTAACATCATATAAATATAGCTTCACCAATACGGCATGTAGGAAGACCATAGAATAACACCTATGGCAGAATGTTACTAAAAAAAGTCAACTATATCAACATCATATAAATATAGCTTCACGAATAATATTCCCTTACATAACAGGGACTTTGGCTCCACAACACCTAAAAGTTGATTTTGTCATAAGCAAATTAATCTTAAATAAAAGTAAAATGTAAATCAAAACCTGAAAGAGTTCTCTCAAGTCATACATGTAGGTGGGTCATATATAAAGAATTACAAAAGTTAATAGGGGCCTAAATAAATAAGAAGCTACAAATCATAGGTGAAATAATGGCTCTTAAAATTCTCGAATGCAGCATGGTGACAACAATAGGAATAATGAAGTATAACTATTTTGCAGTTTTAAAACATAGTTTGTAGAGGAATAACAAGTTTCCACAAAGAGTATACTTTATAGTCTTTCATAATGAATTGGATGAATCTATGTTCTGAACCAGCATAATATAACTTGATACCTAAACAAAAGTATGAGACACAACACAATGTCTAAATTTGTACACTAAGACTAGTAACATGAGATACAACATAGTTTCTAAGCAAAATAATTTCTAACTATGGTTCCAAGAATGAAGAACCATTGCCAACTATTTGCAATCATAGATATGGCATTTACTCCTAGTACTTATTTTCCTCTAGCAGTTATTAAACAAGACCTCATACATGAGATTAAATACTCAATTATAACATACGAAGTTAAAATAAATATTGATATAACATATCAAGCAAGCATTGGCAAACATAACAAATCACATATCACAAAAAGTCATTTATAAGAAAAGATAATTTCCTATCTTACATTATAACATAATGTAGAAATATGATTGCAGAGAGGAAAATGATGAAACTACCTTGAGTGGTTGGCTCTTAGGTATTCCTTAGATTTGAAGAGTAAAAAAGGACATAAAATTGAACTAACCTAATGAAAATAATAGCATCCGTAACCTACAGATAAGAGATGATACAAAATGTTAATGATGCCATAAATAGAATTCAAAGGCTAATTAATATCATTCGAAGCCAGTTGATAACATCTGACCTTCACGCTAAAATCCATTATAAAAGCAATGTTATAGACTTGAATCTTTCAGAGAAGTGGTGGGATGCCATCTGCAATCAAAACCAAAGTTCACATTTTCTTAAGTCAACCAATCAAGATGCAATTACTGATAATTTCACATACAATATTCCTACCTTTCTGATTGGACTATGATTATTTCATAAGCTTAATGTTCAGATTAATGTAAGAGAATTTTTACCCTCTTCCCTTAGCTAAGAAACAAGCTAAGAAATAAAAACATAGTATGCATTTGTAACATTGCACTTGCTTTGTATGAATTTCTATCTCAGATTGCTTGTTCACACAAAGTGTGTGTGTGTGTGTGTGTGTGTGTGTGTGTGAAAGGAAGAGGTCTAAAATAAATATAAAAAATCATTTTTTCAAGAATCAACCATAATCTGTAGTTTTGTAGAACACAAAAGTGTAACACTACCACTTAACATAAACTTCTTATGATCATGTATTTGTATGACAAAAATAGGAAAAGACTAGGTACTTTTTGCATATAGTGATCAATTGAATACCGAACCTCGCCCACTTGGAAGAACGCAACCCCGACCAACCTGAGACTTTCATGGGTACTATCTGAAGTACAAGCACTCACAACATAATGTAAATATATTAACTTTCGATGTTCAAGAAAATCTGAAAACTTAGCTTTGATAATAGAGAAACGGAGAAAACCCCCAACTCAGAATCTAAGCTCGACTTATAATGTTGAACTCAATGTGATGTTTCTGTAAAGCTTCAAGTAGTCATGAAGTTGATGTTCCTCTACTTGGTAAAAATAAAAAAATAATATTGAAATAAAAGCAACAAAAACACCTGAAAAATCAAATGGAAAAAGGTCTTGAACTAGAAGAACAACAGAAACATACTATTGATATGTTTTTTACCTGTAAACCCTCTAGTAAAAAATTGTAAACCCTCTACTAAACGGAAAACGGTCTCGAACAAAACCAAAATCCACAACCCAACGAAACTCAAAAAAATCAAATAAAAAACAAATGGATTTACAAACCCTAGGAAATTGGTTGACAATAGAAATCCTAAGTATTTCAAAAGATTCAGAAACTTAGAAACCCTAAGTATTTCAAAAGATTCAGAAACTTAGAAACCCTAAGAATGAAGACATGTTGAAGACAATTGCTTGAAAGAGAAAGGAGTCGCGAGAGAGTGGAAAATGACGGAGAAATGGAGCAAGAGGCGAGTGAGGAGTCCTCTCCGAGTACTGAGACAAGTGAGGTAAGAGGGAAGGAAAGAGAGATCATGAGTGAGAGGATAAAGTGTAAAAGCCTATGTTTTGTTGTCTATTGCAACAAGATGGAAACTCAAGAAGGAATGAAGCTTCTCGAGAAGAAATCGAGAGAGGAGTGAAGAGAGCTAGTAGGAATGGCGGGGTTTCGCGAGAAGAAATTCAAAGAGAAGACTAAAGAGGGAAGGATTTGGGCATAATCGAGAGCCTCGTAAGTAAAACTTTCTCCCGCACTTTTTTTTTGAAGTCCTGCTTCTCATAAAATTCATTCCCGCTGATTAGTTTTTTTAAGTTTTAACATGAATTTTTTTTTGCTTTATAAAAAATCTTATTGTTTTGAGTTTTTTACAGGAGGAGACTATGAACCATGTACTTTAATCCTGTAAAATTTCATATTTATTATAGTGACATTGGTAAAATGAAGATCTAAGTCTGTTTGCCAATACCCTACGCTCAACACTATAGATCAAACTCGACAGAGACAACTACATTCTGTGGAAATCATAGGTTGTCCTGGCCATGATAGGTCATGACCTTACACATTTCATTTCTAATTCATAAACAATACCAACAAGATTATTGGAGGATGGCACCACCAATCCAGATTGCATGGGGTGGCTAAGACAGGATCATCTCTTACGCAGCTGGCTAAGATCCACGATGAGTGACCGTGTATTAGGCTTAGTGTTGTAATTTGAGACCTCGAGCAACCTCTGGTTTGGCCTTGAAAGATCATTTGCCAGTCAAACTCGAGCTAAGATACTAGAGCTAAAAAGCTCTCTGACAAGACCACAAAAGAAGATAAGTCAATCAGTGACTATTATGATGCCATGAGAAGCATCAGTGATAATCTCCTTGTAGTTGGAGACCCCATCAGTGAGCAGGACCTTATTTATCACATTCATGATGGTTTAGGACCAGATTTTGACCCTGTAGGTTAAACATAACATCAAGGCATGATAATCTCATTGTAGAAGAGGTACAATCTATGGTTTTAATACATGAAGCTAGATTATAAAAATTTCTGTCTGAAAAAGAATTAAGCATGAGGGCAACAACTCACTTAATTGAGAACAATGCTGGGAACAAAAAATCTAACTCCTCCCTATCCCAAAATCAACAATGGAACACCGATAAAAGCTTTCAAAATAGAACTCCAACTTTAACGGAGGAGGGAAAAAGAGTAGAGGAGGTAGGTTTAACAAAAATCGTGTGATTTGCCAAGTCCGCAACAAATCAGGCCATATTGCCACAACCTGCTAGTTCAGGTATGAGAAGAGCTACACTCAACCTCCTCCCCAAGCACATCTCACCAATTATTCCTTTGGCAAAACTTCCCAAATCAGTCCCCATCACTCACACCAGTATGCTGCTAGATCTGAGAATGGTAGTGAAGGATCTTGGTTTGTTGATAGTGGTGCCACCCACCATGTCACTAATGACCTTGGGAAGATGAGCATCAATAATGAATATTAAGGGATAGACATTATTTCACTGGGTAATGGTAAGCAACTCACCATTTCTCATACTGGTAAGAGTATTTTGCACACTAACTTGTACCCCATAAAACTTAACTCTGTGCTAAGGGTTTCGAAAATTAGAAAAAACTCAATCAGTGTCTCTAAACTCACACACGATAAATCTATTGTGGTTGAATCTTACTAATCTATTTATCTTGTGAAGGATCTATTTTCAGGGACCATTCTTCCAAAATGGAGACTTAAAGATGGGTTATATGAGTTGTTCCTTCTAGGGGCAACAAAGAGGAGCTGAGACTTGCCATCTCCACCTACATAATGACAATACTTCCAAGAAGTTTTCTGTTTTCTTTGTGACTAATATTCTCTTTGTTCATACTATTGGTTTTTCTAATAGCAGTATCCTTGGCCTTAGTAATACACTAAAATGTACTTATCCATTTTCAACCAAGTCGTTTCCCAACTTCAAGAATGTAACAATCGGTGATAATGAATATAAATTCTTTTTTCCTAGTATTCTTATTACTTATGTCCTCCAAAGCACTGACTCTAGCTCTCTTCATAATGTTAAATCTACAAACACTACATCATGCCATCAAAAACTTGGCCATCCATCTCATATTACTAATAATGTTCTAACACAATTAAAGTTACCTCACAACAGTAATCACAATATTATCTGTTATGCATGTCAACAAGGCAAGAGTCACAAACTCCATCACCATCTTCTTCATCAAAGTCTTCCAAGCCTTTTACGTTAGTTCATATTGTATCCGAGGTCCAGCTCCAATCTCCTCTTGTGGGTACATATACTGCATACACTTCATTGACGATCACACTTGCTTTACATGGATTTACCTGCTCAAACTTTAATCAGAAGCTCTTTCTGTTTTCAAACTCTTTCACAGATTTATAGAATCTCAGTTTGACTACAAAATCAAATGTGTTCAATCAAACTGAGGAGGGGAATAAAGACCATTTGCTACATTCTTGGAGTCCTATGGGGTTCTATTTAGACATCCATGCCCTCACACACACCATCAAAATGGTGAAGAAGAGAGAAAACACAGGCATCTTGTTGAGACATGACTCATTCTTCTCTCTCAAGTCTACATGCTAATGTCTTACTAGTGGATTTCTTTCCAATTTACCACCTACCTCATCAATAGGCTTTCCACTCCTATCCTCTCTAATCCTTCCTCATTTCAAACCCTTTTTCACAAAGCACCAAACTACTATTTCCTAAGCATCTTTAACAGTTCTTGCTTTTCCTATTTAAGGTCATATAACAAACATAAACTTGACTATAGGTCCTCTCTTTATGTATTTCTAGGGTACTCTCCCCTGCAGAAAGGCTACCTATGTTTACACTCCTATGGGAAAATTTATATTACCATAAATGTTGTATTTGATTAGTGTTATTTCCCCTTTAAGCATGGTTTCTTTCAAATTTTGTCTCCTCTACTAACCTTGTAGGTACCTACCTCTCTTGCCCTATTCCTCTTACCTCAGGTTCTTATGCTCCCTCTTTACAGGAATCAGCAGCTCATACTAGCATCAACTCTCACAGCTCTCTTTTGGTAATTCTCAATCTCCCTCTCCCTCTCACTTTTCAATTTTACATGGTTTACCTCCTAACAATGCATTCTCCCTCACCTCCTTTGTCTGGCTCCCCTTCAATCAGTGCAAACTCCACCTCTGCCTTGCCATCTATCCATCCTCCACCCTCAAACACCCATTCCATGGTCACCATGTCTAAAGTGGAGTGTTTAAACCTAAAACCTATGCTCTCACCAATACTCACAAACTACTTACTACTCCATCATCCAATAAAGTAGCTCTAGCTTACCCACAATGGCACTCTGCTATGAAAGATGGGTTCCAAGCTTTCATGCATAATAGAACATGTTCTCTTGTCCCCCATCAGCCTCAGATGAACATCATTAGCAACAAATGAGTCTACAAGTTGAAACCCTCTCCTGATGGTTCCTCTCATAGGTTCAAAGCACAATTAGTGGCTAAAGGTTTCTATCAGACCCCTAGATTGTACTTCTCAGAAACATTTAGCCCTGTAGCCAAACCAATTACTATCAGGACATTTCTTGTTCTGACTCTTACTATGCATTGTCTCTACGGTAGCTTGATGTCAACAATGCTTTCCTCCATGGAAGCATTTTTGAAACAGTTTTTATGCAACAACCTGCTGGTTTTATTGTCCCATATTATCCAAATCATGTTTTCCTTCTTCACAAAGCCATGTATGGCCTTAAATAGGCACACATAGCCTGATATGAGAAACTAAGAGTCACTTTACTTCAGAAAAGATTCACAGCCTTAACCTCAGATACATCTATCTTTGTCGTACACTAGTCTACCAGAACTGTGTTCTTCCTTGTGTACGTTGATGACATTATCATCACTAGGAGTAACTTCAATTACATCAACACACTCATTTTTTAGATACACAACTCTTTAGCTCTCAAGCATCTTGGTTTATTACATCATTTTATGGGCATCTCAGTCACCAAAACTGATAATGGACTACATCTTTCCAATCTCAGTATGTTCTCGATCTTCTGCACAAGTACACCATGTTTAATGCCAAGCCATGATCCACCCCTACTAGACCTTCAACCAAGCTCTCTAAAGAAACTAGTGATCATCTTTTAGACCTTATTCCCTATAGAAGCTTATTTGGAGCCCTACAATACCTTATTATAACCAGGCCTGACATCTCATACATACTAAATACGCTTAGCCCTACATTGGCAAGCCTATAAATACATGCTTAGGTACCTAAAAGGCACTAGTTTAGAAGGACTCCATCTCCAAGATGCATCACATTTCTCCATCTCCAAGTTTAGAAGGACTTCATAACTGCTTTCGCAGATGCTGATTGGGCCAGTTTCCCTGATGACAAGCGCTCTACTTGTGGTTATGCTATCTTCTTAGGCTTAAGCTTGATCTCCTGGTCTTCTAAGAAGTAGCATGTTGATGCCAAGTCCATCAACTAGAGTGAATATAGAGCTCTTGCTCATGCAGTCGTAGAGATCTCCTGGATTCAGTCATTACTGTCTGAAATGAAGCTTGCCTCTCTCTCAACTCCAATCCTTTGGTGTGACAATGAAGTTTCTGCTTCTCTTACCTCAAATCCCGTAGCTCATGCCCGTATTAAGAATTGGAGATAGATGTGCACTTTGTTCGTGATAAAGTTCTCTCCAAAACTCTTAAAATTTGGCATGTTCCTACTCGAGATCAGGTGGCTGACATACTCACCAAACCCTTAACTAGCGCTCAATTTTTCTACCTCAAAGACAAGCTTCATGTTAGTGACACACAAATGATCTTGAGGGGGGCTACTAGGATTGAAGAAGAAGAGCCAGCCTAGTGTGCATTGGTTCTCCCGTGGTTGTCTTATGTCTGCATGGTTTTCCACTATCTTGGTCACCTCACCTTTTCTTTCTTTCTCTCACGTGTGCTTGGCTAGCTCAACAAATATTCTTCAATGGTTGCTGTCTATTTTTTGTTATGCTTGTGCCCTTGTGAGAGACATTTGTGTGAGGAGAGTTAGTTACATTAGTGCTAACCTTGATTATGCCTTTGATATATATTGTTGTAATTGTTCTAAATCCTTGGTAATGAAATACTCTCCTTTGTCATTAGCAAATACACTCTTTCCTTCACCAAAGACATGTTTAGTTCTCATGATATTACCCAATCATAAAAAAACGTAAACATAAAAATTTTCATGATCTCTAGTGACGGTACTCATCCAAAGAAAAAGCAAAGCACCTAAATACATTTCTCAACGTGGGTATTGAACTAGGATCACACATTCACTTCACAATTTAATTTTTTATATATTGTCTTATATGTTGTTCATCACACACGTATATAAAACCATAGAGAGTACTGCTGCTTACTTATAATACCTGTCTAAGTATCAGGATGCTGCTTAATGAAGCATTTTCCAAGAAAAAGTACACAAGCTTATGCAATTCATTGTATACACATAGGGGCGAGGCCAGAATTTTTTATAAAGGGGGGCAAAATATATTAATAACATCAATAATAATAAATAAACTTTGATAATGTTTAAGATATTGAAAAAAAAACTTCAATGAAAATATAAATTGAAGCATAATCCAACAATGCTATACTATAGTTATAAAATTGTTAAATACCTACACAATATCATTCATCCTCTCATATTACATATCTCTTCAATTTTGTTTTGTTTATTTGACTCAAAATTGTTTATGTTTCACCAAATTTGTTGTATAACAAATAAAGTCATTGTCTAAAAATTTTAGGATTCGATGTTATAACATTTATACATATTGAATATATAATTCTCAATGTACTGAATTAAATAAATAATCAATATTGATATCACATTATGCATTTATTTTCATAGTTTATAATTAAAAATATTATGTCAACAAAATTAGTCATAACAATGAGATTGGAGGGGTAAAATGAGAACAAGGTCATACTTGAAAAATCTTAAGGGGTCAAGTACATAACTTTTTAGTAATTTTAATATTTTGTTAGTGGTTTATTAGGCAAAATTTCAAAGCATAAGGGGGCAATTATTAAGCAACCTTTCTTAGTGTGGTCTCGCCCCTGTATACACATGTACCATGCACTAGCCATTTTGGAAAAAAAAACAAAAACAAAGAAAACGAATTATGCATGAGAAACGAGAATTTTAGTTTTGCTGAGTACTTGGTGATTTAAACATTGAACCTCGTACTTTGAACAGAGATATAACTAACTACTAGTTGAACTATTACACATGCCACATAAAACATGCAGAGTTCGATAATGTGCAGATTGATCTATCAATAATATATTTTTCTGTATCTTGGTCTATAAGTAGAAACATACATAATGACTACGTGTAAAACATTACACACTAGCTACTACATGACAGGTGTTTTTGTTTAATGAATGTGAATACCTGAATCATGATTTTTTTCATTATAGAATATACTTGATCCTATATGGATATAAAGTTTAAAAAAAAAACAAGGAGTGGTTCTTTCTGTTTGGTACGAAATAAAAAGGAAAAAGTGCACAACACAGAAAAAACAATGTTTGCACTGACCCATTAGAAATATACAATACAATGTTTCGTAGAAAAAACCCTAGCAGTTTTGAAGACTTTCAACTACCTTTTGTAAAACATCATAACAAAAATACATGAAATGGTTACTGTTTGGCACTGATGCTAATGTCATTCCAAACCCCAGCTCAGATCCCACCTTGGAGAAATCTATTGGAATCCACATAATAATTACTTTCTAAATTGCTGTAATTATCATAGAAGTTTCTTTCTCAATTTTATTTGGATGTACAAAAGCTTTAATAGTATTTAGTGGGTGTTAGTGCACTGGCACTATAATTAAAGCTCATAGACAGAACAATTAGTATAGTAATTTAATATGAAATTAATGGGTTAATTACGAATGTCAATGTACATAGACAAGGATCGATCTTAAGAAAAGTAAAAGGCCTTATGCTGTTATTACATTTTTTTTATTTCAGGGGTACTACAAGGAAGAAACCAATTTCCTACGTTAATCCTTTTTTATTGGGTTGATGTTCTTAATCTAATTAATCCAACTCAAAAAACATATAACAAAGTGGGAAAGAAAAGGTAGAATTTTATGATAATCAACTCGATGACTATCGTTTAAAAGAAAGACAGGTTCGTTTTTTCCACATCCTACTTGTGGCCCATCTTATTGCTTAATTAGCAACCACATAAAAAACACGATTTCTTCTAGATATCCTATGACAACCCAATTAAGAAATAGTCCCACTAGAAGTTGTTTGTTAATTTGTCTTTAACGAATAGTACAAGTAATTAAATTAAGCTTACTCACATGGAGTTTGTCTAGTTGGTAATGAGAGTTATTCTATTTTGGCATCCACTAGGGTTTGACTCTTGTATAGAACATTATGAGAGTTTAATAACTCTTAAATGTACTAAGTCGTTGTAGGTAATGTGTCATTATAAAATCTCTCGGGAAGGGACTATCAAGGTAATGAGAGTTACTCCTTTTTCTTATCAATCAGGATTTGATTCTTTTAGGGAGCACTAAAGTTTATTAGCATTCACAAGGAAGTTGACATTAGAGAGCTCCAACTTGTACAAAAGACTACTGAAAGAGTTAGTTCGAAAAAGAAATATTTTTGGTGATTTATACTCTGTCGAGGTAGCATGCTTTGAGTGATCCTCTCTCTTCTTCACCACTTTGCTTTATAAAAGCACTAGTTGTAATGGTTGAATATGATGAGAAAATAGAAATCAATTGACTCCTGCTACATGCGCTTTTCTTTACATTTCAGCACTCATAAAATCTTTCATGGTATTAGAGTTGTATCGACTAAATGCCATGAGCATCACTAGTAATTCCAATAAAACTGTAGCAACCACAAACTCTACTAATGCCATACCAGCAACCATTGCAACAAGAGTGAATGCATCAGGCTTGATATCAGGTAATCAAATCACCAATTCATTCAACTCAACACTGTCTATTAAACTTGACAGGAGTAACTTAAGTGGCTAGCACAAATCATACCAATAGTAGTAGGTGATAGCTTAGATAAAATATCATTTGGTGATAGCGTATGTCCACCTAAATTCAATGATAATGGTGAGATAAACCTTACCTTTGGAACTTGCCTCAGATGTGTCCAACTTTTGTTGAGTTAGCTAAGGACCTCCATGACTGAAGGATCTTAGGTTTTGTTATTGACTATAAAAGTGAGGTGTGGAACTCACTTGAGATGAAATTTGCTAGCTCGTCCAGAGAAAGATTAATGCACCTGAAAGGTAAATTTTAAGAAGCAGCAAGAAAGATAGAACTATTAGTGTGTATTATGACTATATAAGGTCTCTAGCAGATTCATTTGTTGCTGTAGGACAACCTACACAAGAAGAAGACATTATTCTCTACATATTAGATGGTCTTGGGTTAGAGTGTGACTCTGTAATTGTGAATGTAAACTCAAGGATTACAAGCATGAGTCTAGAGGATGTTCATCCTTATTAAGAAATCATGGAAAACAAATTGGAGAAATTCAATGCATCAAATACCTCATCTATGAAAGCCACAACCAATATAGCCACCTCAAACTCATATGACAAGAAAGGTCCCACTGGTCCATCTTCAAATTTTCCTGGTACCTATTAAAGAAACAACATTTTCATAGGAAATTCGACTACATCTTCCAATAATAGAGGAGGTAGAAGAGGTGTAAGGTCTGGAAGAAATGGAAACATGTTGATACGCCAAGTTTGTGGGAATCATGGAGAAAACATATATTATTATAGGTCTGATAGAAATTTCAATCCCAACGATCAACCACAAAATAACAATGTAATGAGACAATACCAGGCCTCACTTGCAACCTTTAACCATTGGACCTGAATCAACTTGTGACTCTTTCTGGCATGTGGACAATATGTAATGGTAACCTTCTTCTTATCACACACATCGACACTTCATATTTTGGAAACATGAGCACTGAATCTGAATACAATAGATCTGAAAGACTCGCAATTGGTAATGGTAACCTTCTTCCTATCACACACACATCGATACTTCAACACTTCCCATTCAACGTCCCCTCACTTACACTTATATCTTACTTTTTTTCCTGACATCACAAAAAATGTTAGTTTACCTAAGTTAACATAAGACAATAATGTATATGTATAATTTCATGATGTTTTATGTCTTGTGAAGGCCAAGCAAATAAGGAAGGGTCTACTTTAAGGGATACTTAAGGAGGGGCTCTATCAGTTGAGGCTTTCTAGTGACAGAAGAGTAACTGGCGTAGCTTTCAATTTTGCTTCTAAGTTTCCTCATTTTTACTCTGTGTATTGTTCTCCCAATGCCACTAGGTGTATAAATTATGTTTTCCAACTAGGATTATACCCTCAAAGCATGTGTATTGACATTATAATATGAAATTTAATGGAAATACATTTTTCTTTTAAATTACTATTAAATAATTTATATAAATATCTAAAATTTCATATTCAGTAATGAGACTATGATCTTGTATTATTACGAGAGAATTAAGATCATAGATAATAAATAAAATTATCATCAACATATTAAAGTATAGAATTTTTAATGAATGGTTGTTAGTACGGTTCAATAAGCATTATGAATGCATGTGATAAAGATCTGGATAATTGATGTAGATAGATATCTGAGTGAATGTACTTTATATAAGAAAATTATACATGACAGGATCGAAGTGAATTAATATTTGTATTAACTTACCATTTATCATAAAGATTTAATAAACATCAATCTGATGATCATATGTCGATTTATCTGAATCCTAAGTAGTCATGAACTCATATACATGTGTATTGGATCTTTTGATTCACTCGTTAAAGTTTGTTTGTAAATCAGGCTAGTAAATTTTATTTTGGAGATTTAGTGATGTGGATGGCTGGGAACATGATCTTATAAGATTTGGAATATAAGCTCTTCTAATGGATCGTATATTGGTTCTTTTTTGTGTTGATTTGGGAATTGAATTGCTATTGAGCTCAAATTTATAATACGATTATAAATTATCCATTAACTAGTGAATTAATGGTACTTAAGGATCAAGAGGTAATTAGAAGGGTAAAATGATAACATTGACCGGTTCTAATTTACGAACCAATAATTGAAGGACAAAATTACATTAAATAATTATATCAATGGACTACACGAGAATACTCTGTATATACATTTTATAATCTCTAAGAGTGAAATTCTGTATTTATAGTGGAGTAATAATGAAATTAATAAATAAGATTATTTAATTAAATAGTTTAATTAATAATCTGGTTTATTGAAGTTTAGGATTATAGGTCAATGATCTCCAAGTCACCTCTATACTATATAGTGTAGGGTGTGAATATTTCAGGACATGAGAAAATGAAAAACTTGTAAAAGGAATTTTTATTCTGGGACAAGTACATAATTATGAGATAATTATGTGTGATTAATTAATTGAGAATTCATTAATTATATTATTTATATTAATTTTCAGAAAATATATATAAATAATCATATCAATTAATTTTCTAATTATCGATAAGTGAGACAATATATCTAATTTGTGAAATTGGATAATGTTGAATTATTATAAAATAATAATTCATAATTTGAATCAACTAAATCTGTTATTTATAAACTAACAGATAAGTTAGTTGATAGGGACAATTAGATAAGTTACTTTTGAATTAACTGATACATAGATATTTATCTGATTAAAATAAATATTTAATTTACAGTAATTGTCACATGTCAATCATTGATTGAGAATCAAATATTGATATGAACTACTGTAGTGTCATGCAACTGCAGTGCCGTGTCGTGCAGTTGTGCACAAATTACAGTTGGTTCCACTGCAATGGTAATTTTCAAATTAAATATTATTTTTAGTTTATCCCTAAAATATAATATGTCATTATCTAAAAAATATATAGATATGATTTTATTGGCCTAGGGTTGATTGTGAGTGAATAACACAATTACTATCAGGGTGAATTTTCTCTATGATTAAAAATTTAATAAAAAGCTCTAAAGAATAATCATCGTATTCCCTTAGAGGATTGTCTCACTAAATTAACCATTCTCAATAAATCTCTAGATACCATATGTTGAGTACATCTAGAGAAAAAAAGTGTCTTTGAATTATTCTACGTGCCCACACACGTCCTAGTGTGTTTAAGGATTGACTTGGAAGATTTTGGTGTGAATCTCGAAATCTGTTGTTTGTGGAAGCGAATGATCATTGGTTTACGAGAAAGCTTGACATAGACTACAAGAGGCATATGATTCCTATCCATTTATATCTTAGATTTAATATATAAATATATAATGGATCCTGATTAAAAAATTTTAATAAAAGTTTTTATTTTTGAAATCGTTGCGTCGCGTTTATTTTCTTTTATCGGAAAAGATTCGTGTTTATAAATTTTTAAAAGCTCCACGCTTCCTTCGCGCGAGCACGGCATTTCCACAATTGGTATCAAAGCGGTCTTTATATATTTATGTGTTAAATATTGTGTGGGTTTTCTTGCATAATTCATAATATATTTGATATGTATAAATGAATAGATGGTTTTGTTTTTTGAATGTATGGTTAAATAATGGATCGTTAATTGTATAGTGATTATTGGGTTATGTTTTATTCTTTATTTTTTCCTTAGATCTTATGCAAGCTATTTTTGTTGTTTTATTTTGAATATTAAATTATAATTATTTTGATCGCTAGAAGATGAAGAACGTACGAGACGAACGAGGAGAAAAATAAAAAAATAGGATTTCCTAGGGAATTCCCGTGTCGGCATCGAAAATAGAATTTCTGACACTGGCGTCGCCGGAAAAATCAGTTCTGGCGGTGAGCCTGCAGGCGACCAGCGGCGATAATGGGTGGCGGTGGGAGAGCCATATCGTTGGTGGCAACTGTTGTCACTTCTAGAGAAGTTTCGCAGAAACTCTAATACCAGCTTACCTTATCACTACAGAGTTTTATGAAAACCCTAATTCTATCTTTTATATTTTAAATTTAAATTAATGTAATTTTAAAAATAATTTTTAATTTTTAATTTTATAGAAATTAAAGATAAATTAATTGATTGGGTTTAACCCAAGTTTTACCAAGTCAATAATAATTTTTTGACTAAGTCAAATTCAATAATTTTAATGGATAATTATAGAGATAATTTTTACTTAAGAAATATAGTTTTTCCTAATTAAAAGGATTCTTTTCGAAGCTTGAAAACTATGAAGATGGGCATTAGGTGGAGAAGGAGATATTGTAGAAATATATAATCTTTAAGTCCTCTTTGTAATTTTATTTCATTATTTTAATTGTTGTAATTTAGAAATACTCAATAACTCAGTCCATTATTATTTTATTTAATTGTTAAATAAATATTTATTGATATGCACTACTACAATGATGTGCTACTATGACAGTCAAAAATAGATATTATGACAGTTTTGTTAAACCTGTCATAGAAAAAAGGCCCTGGAATGGGTAATTCTATTTTTTGAGTTAACCTGACCATTTTTACTTAAACTGACATAAAATATTTATCTTTTATGACAATTATTTTATTAGCTATCATTAAAAGTTTTTACTTTTTTAAGATGACAAACAAAATAGTACCTGACATAGTTAAAAATTTTATTTTAATTACAAAATTACCATTTATATAATACCTCTCATAACCCTAACATTATCTTCATCACTCTCATCTCTCAAACCCTAAGTCTCTCATCTCTCTCTCTTTTTATCTCTCTATCTCACACAGAGCCCTAGCTCGCGCCACTAGAGAAGTCGAGCTTACCACTGGACTCATCAAAGCTCACCACAGATTCATCATCTCTCCAAGCGATTTTAGTGGCGATTGTGAGTTGTAGATTCTCCTCCTGAGAGCTTAGCTCAGAGCTTGGACTTGGGTGGGTTTTGCCTCAATCCTTGGAGATGAGAAGTCGACTTTGGAACCAGGCAATTTTGTTTAGTTTTTGTAGCTGAGGGTTCGAGATTCTCGCCATTCTCTTCTCTTTCGTATCTTCTCTCTATATTTTTAACTGATTCTTCCTCCTATTCTAATGGAGGGCTATGTTTCAAAATCATTTTCTCTTCTCCCTCTCAATTATTCTCTTCGAGAGGAATGGGAAATAGTCGAGAGGCAAAGGTTCCATCGCTAGATGCTGCATCACCAAAATAGACTACAATTTCTTAGGGTAACTTTGATCTAGTGGTTGTGCTTTCAAAGAGAAAATTGAAATTGAGAGATACTGTGGCTTTGGGGATGCTCAAATCTATGATTGAAATATTTAGGGTTTCTAAGTATTTTAAATTGATTTCTTTATCACTTTGGAAAAAACTTAGGGTTTATGAATTTGAAATACCTAAGCACACTTAAGGTTTGTGAATCTGATTTATTTTAGTTTGATTTTGTTTGGGTTTTTTTCGGTTAGGGAGTTTTCATTTTGTTCGGGGATTGTTTTACGTTGGGTTGAGGGCTTACAATTTTTGGGGTTTTCAAGAACATGATGTTGAGGCTGATTCTCCAGGCTTTAAGGATGATTTTGATGTTGATTTTTATGATGAAGAGGATATTAGATGTCAAGCCCTTCCATTTCTTAGCTTGCAAGCCCGGAATCTCTTTCACCAGTGGTAACAACCCTAAAGTTAGGATCATGTTGTAAAAACTATTATTTGGAGGATTTTTTTGGAAGTAAGCACTTAAAGCTATTAGATTTTGTATGTTAAATAGTGTAATTTAGATTTTTCTTCTTTTGATGCAGATGTATATAGATTTACAATGCTAACTTGTATATTGTTGTAGCACTTGTAATTTAAAATGTGGGATTCCCCTTTTTTCTACAGTTAAACAAGACATTCTAGAAATGTTAAGCCCCCTTGTTAGATTTTGATCATGTTGTTTGAAAATTTTTGTTGTTATATAGCTACTTTTTCTTCCCCTTATTTTTCTCTTGACTTCCTTTTTTGGATTTTGGCATGTTTAATATTTGTAGAATTATTTTCATCGTTGGTTGTAGAATATCACAAGAATGAAAACATTGAGAGGCTAGTTACATTTAAGACTTTACTGATAAAATGCAATGCCTTTCTCTCAAATTTTATTTTCTCATGATAGTGCTTCTGCTTATTTCGTTCAAGTTTACTATTGTAGTTGGTGAATTTACACTTTGCCATTGTTGCATTCTGTTTCATTTCATTGATTTCAGTCATTTTTTCTCTTAGTTCTTTGCGTTCTATGTATTGAGCAATGAATTGGATATTAGATTACTACTACGTTTGATGTGAAGAAATTGGTTTAGTAAGTCTTATCTTTACTTATTTTGGGCCAAGATTCTTGTATAAAATGCAATGCCTTTATGTTTTTTTTGTCATATTATAAAACTACTGTGGGATGAGGATTATATAATTTGAGTTCTCCTTTATGCTGGTAATTTTCTTGTTTTCCTTAGGTAATATGATTTCAGATTTGGCTTTGTTTCCAAGTTGGGCAAAAGAGAAACACCACGTATGTGTGTATCTGCCACTGTTGCAGGCTAGTTTCATACCACCATATACTTGAAAAAAGGATTCTCATCCAGTATCACTACATTTGTAAACTTCAATTTGTGCTATCATCAGGTGTTTTGCTAGAGAAGTTTACAGAAAAAGTTCAGTTACCTAAAGGTGACGTTTGGTCTGTTCATAAATTTAGTGGCACCTGTGTCGGTAGCTCACAAAGAATTAAGAATGTTGCCGATATAATTGTCAATGATGATTCAGAAAGGAAGTTGGTAGTCGTCTCTGATATGTCAAAAGTGACAGATATGATATATGATCTGATTTGCAAGGCTCGGTCACGAGATGAGTCTTATATTTCTGCATTGATGTTGTTCTAGAAAACATAAAGCAACAACAACTGATTTTCTTGATGGGGATGATCTTGCTAGTTTCTTATTGCAGTTGCATCATGACATCAATAATCTTAAGGCCATGCTTCATGCAGAATACATAGGTATAAAAAATTTATGTCTCCTCAAAACTTACAAGTTCTTTTTGTGTTTCGTGTATGTTTCTCTAGGTACACAGTTTAAGTTTTGCAGAACTTATTAACAATAACTACCTATTATTATATATTTGATATTTGATGATCACGTTAGAGAAAAATGATCATGGTTGGATCGCATCACGTTTAAAGCGATGGAGAGAATCAAGAAACGTGAAATCTCCAAAAGTGGAAACTCTCAATTATATCTTATCGTTGACTTCTGTAGTTTTGAACATCGCGTTGTTTTTCAGGTACCATGCCAGTAGTCATACCATCTTTACTTCTTAAATTGTTGTATTGAAATATATGTGTGGCATAATATATTTAACAAAATATTTGTTATCATTTATTTATCTGTATATAGATTTTGACATAATGAGACAAGGATTAGATTGTTTGTGTTTGTTTCTGTTGTTTTTATGTATTTGTTTCAGTAATAGATTACTATAAATCAACTAACTATTGCAATTGATAGAAATTACCTCTCATGTAAGCAGATAGATGATGTTTTGGATGCAACTTAATTCCAATATCTTAATTGAAGCCCTTAATTATGCATTTAGAACTCTCGGATTCTTTTGTACTATGTATTAATGTTGCCATATCAGTTCTTGAACTATTGGTTTTTAGTTGTATTTATAAGTCATATAACTAGTAGTCAAATTCAGTCAGACCGATAGTTAAAATTCATTTTCACATTCAACTTATGCTTCATAACCTCTGTATTCTATGACGTTTAGGAATCAGGAGCTAATTTCTTAGTACCATCTCTAATAGCTTTGACAAATGTTATCGTTACTGTATTGGATCTAGAAGTGGGAAAGATGAATCCTTCAAAACACAAGTAGTTGAAGCTGGCTAGGAGTCTAACTTGTGGTATCATCGATAAGGATCTTATACCAAGCTCTAATGAAAGAAAGTAAGTGCCAAGTTGATCTGAAAAATGCATTTGGGATATTGAGAAAATGTATGAAGAAACTGGCTTGTTTTCCTTATCAAATTGTTAGACTTAGGTCAATTTGTCAAGTAAGGGAATGTTTAGTCAGTGATAGATTATTTTGGAGGAGAACTAGTGTTTTGACCATTAGAGTTCCTTAGTTATAATTCAAGTGTCTTGTCATTATCATGTTTCATATGTTTTCCGTCTACACATCAGACAGTCACTGGTGCATCAAATTTTTATAAATCAATCTCAATATTTATTTCCATATAACAAAATATATTAATGTTTGTCATTTAAATGATGTAACACACTGGAGTTAAATGATTTACCTTTGGTGATATCTATGTATCTACTCTTTTCTTGTTAGGTCTATTCAAAGAATACTAAAATACCCACCTAAATGGAAATGAAAGACAGCTTCTATGGAAGTTTCGATTCTCATTAATGTCTGAGAAGAGAGCTCTAACAAAGTGTCTTCAGTTATATGATTCATTTACATTCAAGAACTTGTTAGCTCTCCAGTTTAATTCCACTTTTCCCTTATAAGTTGTAGGAGTTGGGAAGTATCAAAGTTTTACTTTTAACTGGAATGAGATGCTAAAGTTGCTAATATGTTTTCTTCTCAGTTTAGGTCTAAGCTTAATGTCTCCCAGATCCTAACCAAATTCTCTATATTTAATTCACACTCAAGCTATTCAGAAACATAACAACGTGATTCCCCACTTAGGGCTGTGCAACAATCCCAAAAAACATGTCTTGTCCTAAAAAATTGTTCCGAACTGAGTAGGGCGGGATGTGACAAGATTTTTTTGTCCCGATGTTTCATAAATAGCTTAGTATTTTATTTTTTTTAAAATTTGACCCTTAATTTTTTAATTTTTAACATTTTAATCTTTTGAACTTTAAACCAATTTTAGTTTTTAACCTTTAATTTTTTTACCCAAAACACACGTTTCGTCCCGTCCCATCCCGTTCGGGATTTTCCCTCAACACGGGACGGGACGGGACTTAAGAAAATTGTCCCATCCCAATCGAGACAGGATAAAAATGCTCAAAAACCGTCCCGTCCCTTCCCGTGCACACCCCTATCCCCTCTCTTAGGATGAGGCATACAATCCAATTATGTGGAATATTTAATTCCTTTGGTTACTATCTAGCTGTTGTGAAGCAAGTTTGCAAATATATGCAGCAATAGTAATTTACCAGTGTACATATGCTTTCAGGTATCAACAGTGGTGGTAAAGAGGAAGATGATCTACCATGGTGGCATGATGTAGCCTCTCGAGTTCACTTTGGAGCTGGCTGTGATTATTGTGGGGTAATTCTTTCCATTTTTACCTTCCTACCTATATATTATTTGAAGGATCGTTTTACACTAGTTCATTTACTTGATTATAAGCATAAGTTTCCCCTGTTGATAATTAAAACATTGGCTATTGTAAATTGGTTCTGTTTGGAATGCGCGAAAAGAATGTTGGCACTCTCGTTGTTATAGTAGTATAATAAATAATTCTCTTTGAAATATGGTAAAAAAAGCTTCAAATGCATTAGTTGGGCTGACATAAACTGTCATGGGAAGGTAGGTTTTTGCCTTTGCATGACAATTTTTTTTAAATGTTCCTTTAATGACGGGGATTTCCCGTCATTATAGATGTTTTTGCGGCATCTATAATAACGGACAATCCCCGTCATTAAAGATGTTTTTGTGGCACCTATAATGACGAAAATTCCCTGTTATCAAAAGTGTTTTGCCGGTACCTTTTGATGATGGTTTTTGGTCAAATGAGTTTAGATGATAGCCCGATAGATGAGCGTCACTTACCCATCATTAAAAGTTTTGATGATGGGTTTTCACCGTCATCTAAGACTTTTGTTGCAGTGATGATTGATAACATGATCATGCATTAGTCGATCACATGCCCACATATTTTTATTTAATCATGCATCTCATATGTAGAAACATGATTTATTGGGACTGTCCTAATATGTTTATATGCATTATTTTGATAAATCAATTGCATGTAAACTGCTAGGTTTTAATTAGTTAAAATTTGGTAATCACACCACTCTAAAGGCTATATTAACATTTAGTATAACCAACTTTAGTACAAGAGTTTTATTAAAGTTTGATGAATGTAATTAATTAGTTCATCTAAGTTCACATAATGATGACTTAGGCTCTTTAGAAGGTTAGATGAGCTTGGATTAACTATTAATTAACATTCATAGGGTTATTATTTTAACTAGTAATTAATTTAGAATTAATTGATTCGTTAAAATAGAAACACATTATCCCAAAATTGTGAGTGGGGGAAGCTTGACATGTCAATGTAATTTATGATCTCCATTATTAACACAATCCCGTGAGGTGCAGTGAGGGTCTCAAGATAGATTTATTTTCATCCCCTTAAGAAAGGTTTTAAGCTGTATCAATATTAAAGTTGGACATCTTAAGAAGATATAACTAATTGATGTAATTTGAAATACTGAGTTACACTCATAAACAGTCAAAGAGAAAATATGAGATATTTTAAATTTTAATTAATAAGGATGAAAATGTCTCATAGACATCAAAGATTAATCTGACCGACCCTAAGATGGCACATTAATTATTAAGTTGTCTTATCGTGGATGAGTAAATGATAAATTTATATGTTTAGTATATCACATTCATGCATCACGTTTACTTTCTGAATTCTGGATATTTATTTCAATTATATTAAATTATGTATGATTTATCTTTCAGTTATTATTATGTCTACCACGGGCAACCTTATTACTGCTTTACTTGTACCTTAGAAATTGAATGGTGATAATTTCATAAGATGGAAATCAAATTTAAACTTGATGCTAATTTGTGAGAACTACAAATTTATTCTTACTGAAAAATGTCCTCAGGAGCCCACTACCAAAGCTCCTAAGAATGTTAGGGACAAGTTTGATGCTTGAATTCAATCCCGGTGCATTTAATGCCTAAAATACTAAATCAAAATTCGGTTCAGAGAGCCTCTGGTTTGTAGACAGTGGAGAACCTCATCATGTAACCTCATATTTGGGCAAGCTCAGCTTCAACAGTTACTATCAAAGCAGTGATACTCTTATAGTTGGTAATGGTGAGACTCTAAAGATTACTCATATTGATTCTCGTACTCTTTCCACTACTCTTTATCCTTTAAAACTTAATTATGTGTTTACGATTGCTAGAAACCGCATCAATGTGTCTAAGCTAGCTAGGGGCAATCTTATTGTTGTAGAGTTTTACTCACATTATTGAATTGTGAAGGACAAGGCCACAGCGACTATATTACTCCACGGGAATCTTAGAGATGGACTTTATGAATTGTTTGTGCTTGTCAAGAACAAAGGAGATGCACTAACTTGTCATCTTTTCTTGCACAACGACCTATGCTGCTCCAAGCTTTCTGATAAGAAGCATGGCTTAGCTAGCAACTTTTCTTCCATTTCTAGTTCATGCAGTAATTTATCTATCAAAGATATTACTGTTAATGACTCTTATTTTTCCATTAAGCATGTTTCTGCTTTTGAGAATGTAATTGACAGTCAAAATCAATGCAAAAAATTAGTTTCTTCTACTTGCCCTGCCTTTCCTGATGCTTATTCTATGAATCTTGCTAGTAATAACTCTTGTCCTAACTCCAAATGGCACCAAAAGTTGGGACACCCTAGTCTAATGTCACAAAACATATCATGAATCAAATGAACCTGAAACTTGATATTAAGATATTTGCAATTTATCAAGCCTGCCAGTAAGGCAAATGCAAAAGCCTACATCACTCAATTTCACATATCAAAGCCACAAAACCCTTTCAACTCATTCAAGAGAATTGTGGGGTCCTGCTCCAATGATCTCTTGTGGCTTTAGGTACTCTGTGCATTTTATAGATGATTACACTAGATTTTCATATATCTTTCCACTGAAACTCAAGTCTAAAGCATTTTCTACTTTTTTGTTTTTCAAGAAACATACAAAAAACAACTTGATTTGCCTATTAAATGTGTACAGTGTGACTGGGGGGAATACATACCATTTAAACAATACCTACAAGAACAAGATATAGCTTTTAGGCATCATTGCCCTCACACACAATCAAAATGGAATTGTTGAGCGTAAACATAGACACATTTGATCAAGAACCATATTATTGCTTCTTAAAGGTATTTGGTTGTTCCTGTTATCCTCATTTGAGACCATATGGTTGTCATAAACTTGATTTTAGGTCTACTGAATGTGTCGTCATTAGGTATTCAGCTGCCATAAGCGATATCTCTATTTACACCCTTTAGGAAAGATTTATATTGTTATTAATGTTGTTTTTTATGAAACATATATTCCTTTTGAGCATGGTTTTATGTATGCTACTCATGTTCCTTGTCTGTCTGTTGCTACTAACCTTCTTGGTATGTTGTTTCACCATGTTCTGCAGGTATTTTGCTTTCTTAGCAACAAAAAACTCATCTCAACAGCTACTCCAATGGGTAATAACTCTCCTTCTCCTTCCATTTCCTCTACTGACCATGCAGTTTCACCTCTCCAAACTCAAGTCCCCTCACATGCTCCACTTCAAACTCAACAACCCCTAAACACATACCATGGTCACTAGATCTAAAGTAGCAATATTTAAGCATAACTTTTTTCAGGTTCAGTCAACCACTCTTACCGAACCTACATCGATAAAGAAGCTCTTCCCAACCCATATTGGACAAGTGTTATGCATGGAGTATCAGGCTCTTCTTCAAAACAAAACCTATATTCTGGTTCCTTATCATTAAGGCATGCACATTATTGGTAACGAGTGAGTGTTTAAACTTACACTCAACCCAAATATGACTATTCACGGATACAAGGCCAGACTTGTACGAAGTGATTCCACTAAACGCCAGAGCTCGAATACTCAAAAACTTTCAATCTAGTAGTTAAACCAGTAACTATTAGACTTGTTCTCACTCTAGCTCTCACAATGAACTGGCAGATAAGGCAGCTTGATGTGAACAGTGCATTTCTCCATCGTTCCATCTCTAAAATAGTTTACATGACTCAACCAGAGGGGTTCATTGACTTAGCCTCTCCTTATCTTGTGTGTAAGCTATCCAAGGCCCTCTATGGACTTAAATAGGCATATAGGACCTGGTATGAGAAACTCAAGTCCACCTTGCAACACAAAGGCTTCACTATGTTCAAGTTAGATCATTCCCTCTTTATGATTCATCACTCTAACAGAATTATCTTTCTACTTATCTATGAAGATTACATTCTGCTTACATGCAATGATCCTCAATATATTCAACTGCTTGTTTTAGAACTTCACACTTCTTTTGCTCACAATTATCTTGGTGAACTTCATCATTTTCTAGGAATCAATGTTCACAGAACTGCTACAGGTCTTCATCTGTCATAAGATAACTACATAGAAAAATCTTATATAGGTTCAACATGTGGGATGCCAAAGCCTCTCCCACACCAAGAAAATTATGTTCTACTATGTTCTCTAAGGATTCTAAGGAGCCTCTCTAAGATGTTACTCATTACAGGAGTTCGCTAGGAGCCTTGCAGTATGTGACTTTAACTAGACCTAATATGGCCTTTATAATTAATAAGCTTAGTCAATATTTACATTGTCCCACTACTCAGCACTAGCAAGCCTCCAAGAGGTTATTGAGGTACCTCAAAGGCACAATTGGTAGAGTTAGCATGGATTACGTGCCTTATGTGGGAAATGCACCTGAATTCTACTTTAATGCCAGTTATTTGGAGTTACAGTGAAGGGGCAGCTTCAATTGCCTTTAATTAAGTGTCTCATGCACGTACAAAACATATTGAGATTGACTTGCATTTTATGAGGGACAAAGTCATGTCCAAAATATTGGAATATGTCCATAAAGTAGGTTGTAATAGCTATTTATTTGTATTTAGTTATTTCTCTGACATTAGTATTAGTTAATTCTTATGAATAAATTGAAAGTTTTATCTTAAATTAAAGAGTGTTTATAAATTACTCAAGTCCTGAAACTTTCATCAACGAACGAATAGTGACGACAGAGGCGTCTTTAAACGAACTCTTCTGAGAAAGTTCATAACGATATTCGCAGTCTTAGAATCGACTGGGCAATCGAATCTGATTACGACTGGGCAATCGAATCTGATTACGACTGGACAATCGAATCTGATTACGACTGTTAGGTTGGACCAATAAATGTCAGTCTTTGGGCATAGGAGTGGAGACTCAAATGATTAACCTAGACATATTATGAACATATTGAATAGACCGGTAATAAATTAGTTTCGAGCCCAAAACCATTTATGAAGCTCTAAATCTAATTGTTATACCTTAAGGGTATGATCCTTGAGTCTTTTCATGATACCTTCGAGAACTTCAAACTTAATTATTTGATGAATAAGTTGAGGTACTCACTTCCTGAGATTATGAAGTAGTTGCAAGCTGCTAAGACTTTGTTTCTAAAGGGTATGAGGAAGATTGGAGAGGCAAACTTTACTGAAAGTAAGCTTTTCACCTCTGGCAGCAAAAGGAAATACGAGAGGAAGTCTGAATAAGGCTAAGAAGCAAAACTAAAAAGTTGCAAATTGTAAGGGCACTACAAGGTGGACATGTTGTGAGATAAGTTTCATCACTGTGGAGTAGATAACCATTGGATACGCAATTGCCTGGATTATCTCTAGCAGATATCTTGGTCAAATTCATCTCCCGTATGGGGAATAGAGCACTAGTATTGGCTGTATCAGTTGGAACTTGATAACGGTTATCTTTTTTATATGATGTTTATTGTATCCCAGTTTTAGGAAAGAATCTTATTTCTATTTGTGCATTAATTAAGCAAGGATTTGATCTTAAATTCATTGATAAAGATATTAGTATTTTTAGAAATGAATGCTTTAATATTGTTGCATGAATATTTAATAAATTGTTTCACGTAAAATCAATAATTTTAATGATATGTGAGACTAAAGTGAATAATGATTCACAAAAGGATAGTAAAATGTTGAAGTATGACTAAACCGATCTAACATATTTGTGGCACTTACGCCTTAGGCATATTAGCCTGAACAAGATTAAAATACTTATGAAGGATGGTCCTTTGCAAACTTTATGTGTGAGATCACTATCCACATGTGAATCTTGTATTATAGGCAAAATGACTAAGAGACATTTTTCAGCAAAAGGTGAAAGAGCCACTTGATGCCTTGAACTCATATATAGTGATGTATGTGGGCCATTAAATATCCAAGCAAGAGGAGGTTATGAATGCTTCGTAACCTTCACTGATAACTACTCATGTTTTGATCATGTTTATCTAATGCATCAAAAGTCTGAAACTTTTGAAAAGTTCAAAGATTATAAGGCCTTGGTTGAAAATCGATTAGAAAAATAAATCAAAACACTACAATCTGATCGTGGTAGAGAATACTTGCTATGAGAAATTGAAGACTTTCTTAAGGAAGAATGTATTCTTTCTCAACTTACAACACCTGGTACGCCATAGCAAAATGGTGTATCAGAGAAAATGAATCAAACTTTGATGGATATGGTTAGATCCATAATGAGTCACCATCCCTCCCAGATTCCTTCTGGAGATATGTCTTGGAAACAACGGTATATATTCTGAACTAAGTTTCCTCGAAGATGGTGTCTGACACACCATATGAAAGATGGTATGAACGAAAGTCATCTATTAACCATTTTAAAATATGAGGGTACCCAGCACATGTTCTAAAATCGAAGACAGACAAGTTGGCTAGTCGTTCAGATGTGCATGTTCATAGGATATCCTAAAGGAACGAAGGGTACATTTTCTACAGTACGAATGACCATAAAACATTTGTTGGAATGAATGCTCATTTTCTTAAAAAAAATTGTACACCTGAGAAGAACAGTTCTGCTAGAAGACTTATTGAGTAGGAGGACACCGACTCCCCAATCAGAAATTATTTCTGATTCAATAATGGATTACCACAATAGGAACCAGAACCTATGGAGCCTCGACGTAGTGGAAGGGTTGTGAGACAACCTGAGAGGTATATGTCCTATGGAGAAGCTTTGACCACTATCTCTGAAAATGACCTTTATAAACATGTCTCCTACTTAGAGGCCATGGCAGGTCCTGGAGTAAACTTATGGCAAGAAGCCATGAACGTTGAGATACATTCGATGTACTTGAACGGGGTATGGAAGCTTATAGATCTTCCTTAAGGGGTAAAACCCATAGGATGTAAAATGGATCTATAAGAAGAATACAGGTTCTGATAGAAATGTAGAGACATTCAAAATTAGGTTAGTAGTCAAGGTCTATACCCAAAAGAAAGGTATAGACTACGAGGATACCTTCTCATCGATGGTCATGCTTAAATTTATCAGATATCCTTTTATCCATTGCTACTATCCTTGATTATGAAATTTGAAAAATGGACGTCAATATTACTTTTCTGAATGACAATCTTGATGAGCGCATTTATACGGCTCAACCAGATGGGTTCACGGAGAAAGGCCAATAGGGTAAAGTTTGTGAACTGCAGAAGTCCATTTATGGGCTTAAGTGAGTGTCACGATCGTGGAATATTAGATTTGATGAAACTGTTAAAAACTATGATTTTGAACAGTTAGTGAATGAGCCATGTGTGTACAAGCGGATATACAAAGGGAATGTGGTTTTTCTTGTCTTGTACGTAGATGATATTCTACTCATTGGGAATGATGTAGGAAATTTATATGATGTCAAGATTTGGCTTACAAAGCATTTTGGTATGAAGGATCTTGGGAAAGCTACATTTTTCTTAGGTATTCAAATCTTTCGAGATGGGAAGAACAGAAAATTGGCACTGTCTCAAGCATCTTATATTGATTAGGTGTTAGATCGCTTCAGTATGCAAAACTCCAAGAAAGGATTTATTCCTTTTAGACATGGAGTCAGCCTCTCCAAGAAGTAGTCTCCCAAGACTTCTCAAGAAGAGGAAAACATGATAAAGATTTCCTATGTCTCAGCAGTAGGAAGTCTCAATGTATGTGATGCTTTGCACTAGCCCAGAGATTTGCTATGTTATGGGCGTGGTGAGTCATTTCCACTCTAATCCTAGACTCGAGCATTGGAATATCGTCAAGTACATCCTTAACTATCTGCGTAGAATAATGAACTATATACTTGTGTATTCAGGTACTGACCGTAATATGATGGGGTATGTTGATTCTAATTTTCAAGTAGACAAGGATTCTATGAGGTCCACTTCAGGATCGGTGTTCATCCCAAACGGTGGAGCAGTTGTATGGAGAAGTATCAACAAATCTTGCATTGTTGATTCCACCATGGAAGCTAAATATGTGGCACCTTGTGAAGCTGCAAAGGAAGTTGTATGACTTAGGAAATTCTTAAAGACTCTGAAAGTTGTCCTAAACACTGACAAGCCCATGACACTTTATTATGATAACAGTAGGATTGTAGCGAATTCTAAATAATCTAGAAGCCATAAGAGATCCAAACATGTAGAACGTAAATCTCACATGATTAGAGAAATTGTTCAGCATGGAGACGTTGTGGTTACGTATATTTTGACGGTGAACAACCTGGCAGATCTATTCACAAAGATTTTAAGCAGTAAATTTTCTATGGTCATATGGAGTGCTTAGGGATAAGAGATTGTACACGCCAACTTTTGTCCAAGTGGGCAATTGTTAAAATATGTCCATAAACTAGCGTGTAATAACTATTTATTTGTATTTAGTTATTTTGCAGACATTAGTATTATTGAATGCTTATGAATAAATTAAAAATTTTATTTTAAATTAAAGTGTGTTTATAAATTATTCAAGTCCTGAAACTTTCACAACGAATGAAGAGTGAAGACCGAGGCGTCTCCAGATGAGCTCTTCTGAGAAAGTTCACAACGATATTCACAGTCTTAGGATCGACTGGGCAATCGAATCTGATTACAACTGTTTGGTTTAACCAATGGATGTCAGTTTTAGGGCATGGGAGTGGAGACTCAAACGGTTAACTTAGAATTATTATGAACATGTTGAATAGACTGGTAACAAATTAGTTTAGAGCCCAAAACTGTTTACCAAGCTTGAAATCTAATTGTTACACCTTAACCATTTACTAAGCTCTAAATCTAATTGTTACAACTCTAGGGATATTATTATAATTACCTTAATCCTAAGGTGAATACGTAGTTGGACTTAATTAGTTACAATCTTTGATATGTCAAATGAGTGAGTTCGAATTGGCGGGGAATACCTCGACTGTTGAGATTGTAATTCAATTAAGTTGGAGTTACATTTTTCACAGATATGAAAATTCATGATTCGATTGTGAAAGCAACAATATCACCTTATATTTTATTGATGAGTGTGTGAATAAATCAACCTAGCAAGGTATTCAATGAATTGTCATTGATTAAGACTTGTGAATTGTACAAGACAATTCACTATTATGTCTTTCTTATTCACAGTCAATAAAAGAGTTAAAAAAATAACAACAAGAGGGATAAAATGGTAATTTAATTACTGATATTCATGATGGGTATTATGTTAAAATATTCTGTGAACAGTGAAAATAAAAGGATTTAACATATAGTGGAGTCGTACGATGTCAAGATTAAATAGGTCGAGAATTTATGGAGATAAATTTATCGAGTATTAGAAGCCTTAGCTTTGTTAATGTGAGTGCATTCGGTCTCAAAAATAGCTCATGAGAACAGGAATAGAGAAACGAAGTAAATTAGATCAGAATGTGTTTTTGTGCCAAGGCATATTTTTTACACATATATGTGATGGACGATGTCACTTAATTAGTTAAATGTGATTATATGTATTGAAATTAATTAGTTTATTATTGGATAATTATTACATAATTAGTAAATAAAAAATTAATTAATTAATTAATTAATTGATAATGATCAATTAATTTATCAATTGGATTGATGAATCTGGATACAACTCAAACTCTAGGAAATGATACATTACCCAAGTGTGCTGGCATGCTTAGTCAGCTTTCCTCTCCTTTATGCACATAGTCCTAGTGACGGTGCATTCTTGTCCTAGTCAGCATGGTTGTTATGAAAATGCTATTCTCTCTTCCTTAGCTTTTATAGGTTTATTATTGTGCTATCATTGATGTGCAATTAATCCTACTCTTAGGATTAGCTTAGTATTAATCTTTCTATTTCTATAAATGTACTAAGCTCATTGTATGGTTGGTTAAGATTAATACAAAAAGTAGCAATTTTATCTGTTAATAAAATAACAAAGAGAATTAGAAGTTGGACAAATAGATTCTTGTCTTTTGTTGGGAGACACCAACTGATTAAATCTTTGTTGGTATCCATTCAATCATATTGGCTGATTTGTTTGTTATTTCCAAAGAAAATTATAAATATTGTTGATTCTGGCCATTAGGAATTTTCTATATGGTCAGGATATTGTGAGGATAAAAGTAGTGAGGCCAAGGTTGTTTTGAATGTGGTATGTAAACCCATTGGTAAAGGAGGCTTGCGTTTGAGTTCTAGAAATTTTCAAAATCTGAATATTGCATCATAGCAAAACATGCTTGGTTTATAGTTTATGCTAGAAGTGATCAGGGATATAAAAAATACTTGTGGATTTAGATATACAAGGGTAGTGGTGTTCTGTTCCGTTGCAGAACAAAGACATTATACTTTTTATGTTTTTTAGACAAAATCTTATTTATATACATATATACATATATTTGTATGTATACATGTATATATATGTATGTACTTATAGAAAGTTGGGTATGATCACTTTTAATCGTGTCAAGTATCAGACCCAACTTTACTACAAGTGCGATACCATAATTAATATTTTATTCATATTAGTTAAGAAATTGATTATAATATATAATAAAATATATGCAAGACTTTTGAATTTTCTATAGTAAATGATTTTAATTTCCATGTCTCTTGTTTTTCTCATGCTTTAATGATAAAAGGATATATTTAAATTATATAGGTCGATTCTAGTGGTCGTGTTAATAATCACGGGTTTTTTCTTTGATAAAAAACTATTTTCCCTTTTCTTTATTTCTCTCACATATTAGTACATATTATGTTATTATTTTATATTTTTTGTTCTCAAGTAATTATTTTACAGTTAATTCACGATTAGGTTGATAAAGATTATTTGTAAAAGAAGAAAATACATTATATACATTCATCCTCTTTGGCTCTTCCTCTTCCTATTCTTTGATTTTGAGTAACTTTGAAATTAAATATAAATAAGCCAGTGCATCACAATCACAATCCTCTTTGGTTCCAAAAAAAAATATTTGTGTTTATCTTCTTAATATTTTTGCCGAATCTTCTTCTATGTTTCGCCGTTTTTTAAGTTTGATTTGATTCTTTCCTCCATCAGCTTTCAGCCCTCTATCCAACTGCTCCCAACATTGTTAATTTTTTAGATTGTTCACGCTATCAAGACTAAAGGAGTCAAGAGAGATAAGTGGTTTCATATGGGCTATAACTTTTAACTTCTTATTCTTTTGCCTCATCAATTTTGTCAGTAGTCATAGTTTTCTTTTTAAATTTCTTAGTATTTATTAAGATTTAGGAATTCACAAAGCAAGACTAAACATAAGACAATTTAAATATTTCTATATTTAGTATGATTTGTGTGTCTATGTTAAGAAATTTCTTCTCATTCATTTCAAATCTCATTTTGTTTCTATTTAAATGTGGTTTTGTTTAAATTGAAGAATAAGCGCTTATGTGACAAGCTCATGACAAGAAAGGACCTATTTAGACTTCATTCGAAAAATTTTAAAAGTTGACCACCATTTTAAGAAAAAGTAGGTTAATTGAGATAATATATATTTATATTATAGTTAAAAAAGAATTTGCAATATTATAATTTGAGGCTCATAATTTCTCTTTTCTAAACTTAAATTATAATACATCATTAACTTTACATGATTTTGCATATTTGCATAATCATTAAATTATTGATCTCAAGTATGAGAATTTCACATGTAACGATAGGGAACTAGTTATCATGTAGGCATAGGTAATAGCTAGATAACTTTGTGTCCGTACTTGTTAGCGTAAAGAGAGAGTCGAGTATTACCTAGTGCTGACATGTAAGCTTCTATCCAAATAGTTTATATCAGCAACTGTTAAGGGCTAAACTAACTCTTAACCACTTGTAAATAGTTACTCTAAGGTAATTCTAGTGTAATGATATTGCTCATCATGGACCTCAATGTAATGTAAAAGTAATGTAAAAGTAATGTAAATATAGAGCCTCTTGAGTATCTTAATAATGAGTTGAGAACATTTTTTTGCCAAAGAATATTCTTTTTCTATTATCTTCTTCTTCCTCCTTTCTTGATTCGTTTCTTCCTTCACCAACTCAGTAACTCTTTCATGGAATCAGAGTCACTCGTGACTCATGTCTAATGGCAGCAAAAACTCAAATTATTCAACCAGTTCATATGTGAGCAATGTATTCAGCAACACCTTGAATAACTCATTATCTATCAAACTTGACAGAAATAACTATGTGATCTAGAAATAACAAGTAATGCCTGCAATAATTGGGCATGTGCTCGATGATATTGTCCTCGAAGCAACAACAAAGCCACACAAGAAGAAAGTTCATGGCAGCACCAATCTAGAATATGCAACTTGGATTAGGAAGGACCAACTTGGTTGAGGTCCTTCATGATAAAGGGAGTCCTGGGAACAGTGGCTCAGTATCAATCCTCTACAGAAGTATGGAGCTCACTTAAGAAAAGCTTTACATGTCAATCTAAGACCAAGCTGATGCAGGTAAAGAATTCACTACAAAATTACCCTAAAGGTAATCTTACAATTTCTTAATATTGTAAAAAGTTGATAAGAATTGCTGACTCATTGGGAGCAGCTGGACAACCTATAAATGATGAAAATATGATGATGTATATAATGAGTGGTCTTGGACCAGAGTTTGATCTTGTAGTGGTCAATATTACCTCTAGCTAGGTCAGATGAAATTTCTATGGAAGAAATCCAATCTCTCTTGATGCGTCATGAGAGTAGGTTAGAGAGGTAGTTAGCTATGAATGAGAACACAATTAAAATGAGTGCAAACATAGTTTCAAATGAAGGTAACATGAAATTCTTTAATGGAGGACAGAGTTCTTTTAACAATAACTCATAAAGGATTCAACAGAACCCAGGCTACTCACTTTCTCATCATTACAGAGATGGTTTTCAAGGTAGAAATGGTAGGGGAGGCAGAGTTATTTGCCAAGTATGTGGCAAACCAGGTCATGCAGCCAATATTTATTACTTTAGATATGAAAGAAACAGTACAATCAGTCTCAAAATCAAGGTTTTTAGAATCAACAAGGGAGTTTCAGTACTCCATTTACTTTGTTGGTCAATCAACAAAACTTCTCCCCAAATCATTCTACCTACATTGCCTCACCATCAGTCTTTATTGCCTCACCCGATACTGTCAGTCATCAACCTTGGTACACAAATAATGCTACTACCAACCATGTTACAACTGAAGCTTGGCATATGACTATTGTTGTAATACCCATGTAGTTTATAAGGGTTATTTTTGTAATTCAAACCCTCACTCACACATATGCACTCATATACACATTAAGCCAACCCAATTTGTTTCCCTCACACGTGTTCTCTCTCTTTCATCTTCCCCAAATCTCTCCTTGCTTTTATCTCTAGCTTACCCATGTAACTCCCCCTCTTTCCTCCATTTTTGTAGGAAAACATAACCGTTTCCTTAGTGTGTAACTCTCATCTAATCTAATTCTCTTTAAATCCCTCTTGTTCTCCACTTTCTTCTTCATGAATCCTCCCCTGCAATTGTTTTCCTCTCTATTATACAGTTTTTCTTCCCCATCGAAGCCTCTCTGTTCTTCACCTTCTTCTTCGTTTCAACTTGGGCAGCCCTCTAACATTGATCTTTGGTAAGCAATTTCTTGTTTCCTTTATTTTCTTTCTCCAATTTTCTTTCTCGTTTCCTCTTCTCTCTCTCTGAAATTTTGGTTCTTCATTTCCAGCAATTTACATTCTTTTGACATTGTCATTGTATCGCCGCCTACAAGCTTCAATTGGGTAATTTTCATGTTCTCCTTTTTTCTCTTTGTTCTATCTTTCTCTGTCTCTCCCCCTTTCTGTTCTCTCTCTTTCTCCCCCTTTCTGTTCTGTCTCTCTCTCTCTCCTTCGTCTTCCCCTCTCTGTTATGTCTCTCTCTCTCCCCCTCTCTGTTCTGTCTCTCTCTCTCCCTTTTCTTCGTCTCTTTCCCCATCTCTATTATGTCTCTCTCTCCTTTTTTCTCCCCCTCTATGTTCTATCTCTCTCTCTCTAATTCGTCTTCCCCTCTCTATTCTGTCTCTCTCTCTCTCCCTCTTCTTCGTCTCCTTCCCACTCTCTGTTCTGTCTCTCTCTCCTTCGTCTCCTCCCATGTTCTGTTTATCTCTATTCTTCATCTCCCCTTCTTTGTTCTGTCTCTCTCTCCCTCCCCCTTTCTGTTCTATCTCTCTCCCTCTTCTCCGTCTCCCTCCCCCTCTCTATTCTATTTCTCTCTCTCTCCTTTGTCCCCCCTGTTGCGTCTCTTTCCCTCTTCTTCGTCTCACTTTTCTATTTTTCCCCCTTCTTTTGAACCGGTTCACCTGAACTGGACTGGTTCATTCAGAACAGACCATGTCGAACCGGTTCAGTCAGACCAGACCAGATTGAACCGACTCAGTTAGACTAGACCAGTTCAACCTGACCAGACCAAACCGGCCCAAAATAGCATAACCAAACCAATTCAGACCACCCGAACCTTGTTGAACCGTTTTAAACCATTTGATAATTTTCACCCAATGTGGTTTCCACCTGTTCCCAACCTCGCTAAGTTATTTAAATATTATAGATATTAACTGAATTTGTTGTGATCTGGGATCCTTGGATTTCAGGTCATTAGTTGCTGAATTTAATTCGTAGCGAATCCAGGTAAGTGGATTTACATAATAATTCGGTTCATGTGTTATAAGTGAAGAATATATAATGTGAAATTATTTTATTATTTCTTTATATTTAATCTTATAATCAAGTGTTTTATTTATTTTTCTATATCACGATGAAATTATTTACCATGTTATGTATGATTATATTTTAAGTTATACATGTATTAGTTATACTGTTTATGTTCATGAACAAGTTATATGTTTACTCATGTATACGTGATAATGTGAAATATGAATATTAATTCAAGTAAAAAGTGATAAGTAAATAAGAAGTAGACTTAGTCATGTCCCTTGGTTATCAAGTAACCAGAACATGGATGTCACCATGTTCATGTTAGCATTCTTGAGGTTCAGATAACCTTAAGTGTCATCAAGTTTCAGGATACTCAATCTGGCATGTTCACGTTCATGTTACAAGTTCAGCTCAAGTTGTGAATCAGTTCTGGTTAGATTGTTAATCGAGGGCTATGTCTAGTCGAATTATGATCAAGCAAGTATAAGTATTGGCATGTATAAGTACAAGTTCGAGTTATATGTTAACCATGAAATCGGTGTGTTATTACAAGTATTTTATGTCACCAGTGAACGTGTGAAATAAATTTGCATGAGTTATATGTTTACATTTGTGTCATGTGAAGCTCATTAGTATGTGGATTACTTATTGAGTATCTTAATACTCACCCCCATAGATGATTGTGTTGCAGATGATGGTGAACAGCAGGAGTGAGGCACTGCCATAGCAAGCACGATTATGATTTCTAAGTTTAATTATGACTTCAGTTATTTCAAATATTTATGAATATTTATGTTTAATCTTTCATGTCATATGGATTTTCGTGCTTCACTTTATTACAGTTTAATGAATCATTTATTTCAGTTTAATGAGTTAATATTATTTTAAAATAATTTTTATGCTTCCACTATTTAAGGTTAAAAATTAGGGTTTTCGATTTGGGGATTTTCTCAAATTAGAGTTTTAATTAAATTGGGGAATTTTTAAAATTTTGAAATTTCAAGCATGTTTAACCCTCGGAGATCGGGGCGTCACAATTGTGGCATGGAGAAGCTTGTAGTGGGAAATGATAATTGTCTTATTATATCTCATATAGGGTCTGCATTACTTCCCTCAAAACTTTTTCCCTTGAAACTAAAATCTCTCCTAAAAGTGGCAGACTTTAAAAAACCTAGTTAGCATATCTAAATTCACTAGATAATAATGTGTTTGTTGAATTTCATACTAACAGTTGTTTTGTACCTTCTTATCTATCCAAATGCTAAGAACCCTGCTGCATTAAATTGGTATGTACAAACTGTATTGCCTATTTATGTTTTAGATACTAAAAGTTATAACAACATCCTTACTTCTGTTGATCACAATAATAACTCATCTTTAAGTAGAATCAACACGTGTTCTTCTAGTTTTGATCACACTTGTAAGCCAAATTTTGGAAAAACCACTATGAATAATAAATCTGATATTCCTTACCTATTTGTTTCTAGTATTACTCATATTGATCAATGTTGTATTTCCAAGTCTGAATGTAAAATGAATGATATGAAAGAGTCAAACAAATGACATCAAAGGTCGGGGCACCCTGCACATAGCATACTTACCAAAGTTGTTAAGGCATGTCCAATCAAACCTCCAAGTCTTGTGCATGATTTTCGCATTGCCTATCAAAAAGGCAAAAATCATATTCAACCATATCCCAAATATGTAACCAATACAATCCATCCTTTAGAATTGATCTATATAGATCTTTGAGGGCCTTCACCTACCTTATACATAGAAGGATACATATATTACATTTATTTTCTAGATGATCACACTAGATTTTCTTGGGTGTTTCCTGTAAAATTCAAGTCTGAAGCTTTACATGCTTTCACGATCTTCAAAACTCTTGTAAAGAAACAGTATGATAAGCCTATTAAAATCTTACAATCTGATTGGGGGGATACAAGTCTTTTACCTCTTTTCTCAAAAAACATGGAATTCAGTTTAGGCATCTATGCCCACATTCACACCAGCAAAAGGGAAAGGTAGAAAGGAAGCATAAACATCTGGTTGAAATAGGTTTAACCCTTCTTGCTCAAGCTCCAATGCCACTTAACTTCTGGAGGTATGTCATTTCAACTGCTAATACATAATAAATATATTACCAACACATGTTCTAAATAATATATCACCATTTTCAGAAACTATGTCACAAAGTACATGACTATAAGGCCTTTAAAACTTGTGGATGTGCATGTTTCCCTTATCTTAAGTCATATGATTCACATAAAGTCAATTTTCATTCAGACTTATTCCTTTTTATTGGTTATTCTTCTGAGCGTAATGTATACAAATTTTTGCATCCTTCTGGCAGAGTTTATATAGCTAGAAATGTCAACTTTAATGAATCTTGTTTTCCCTTTATGACTCATTTTAGTAAATCTAAGTCAAAAACTAAGTATATCTCCCATTCTTCATCTAATATGTTTGGGTTTACCTATACTTTACCTTCTCATATCACTTTCCCAAGCAATTCTAATTCTATAAATTCTGGTGCACAAAACACTCATATCAGACAACAGTACATCTAAGAATCACTTATAAGAAAGAGCTCCCAGTTGTGGTACCTCAACTTCTGATCAGTAAGAATCAGGTAATTCTCCTATACATTCAAATATTCGGTCAATTATTTGTGCTAACAATTTTCCTGACTTTCCCTCTAATACAGAGAATTTGGTCATTGACATACCTATATCTGTCCCCAGACCTAAACCTGAAAACATTGCACAAACTCATACCCAACCTTAAAACATCACTTCTAAACATCATATGCAAACTAGATCCAAGAGTGGCATCACTAAACCAAAAGTCTACACAGCCTTCAAGCATCCTCTCTCATCAAATTACCTACCCACTGAACCAACCTCAACTAAACAGGCCTTATGCAGTCTTATCTAGAAACAAGCAATGCTTGAAGAGTACACTGCTCTTCTAAGGAATAATACTTGGGATCTAGTACCATATTCACCTGATATGACTTGTAATAGCCTAAAAATGTATCCCAAATTCGTTTATATAATTTATGCAAACAAACTGGCAAAAGCTCGGTCAATTTTTTAAAAAAAAACTAATTAAATTGATAATTTAAATTAAACAAAGCCTGGTTTATTATGAAAATTTTGAAACGTCAAATAACAACTTATTTCTAGTCATAAGGTCTGTCGATAGAATATAAGTAAAAATAAATAAACTTTAACAAAGTAACATAAACTCTCTCTTTTTTTCAAAAGTATGACTTGGACTTAGTCATGTGCCAGAGACTCTAGACTTCATCTGTAACAAATGCATATTCTTCATCTGAAAATTTTAATATAAAATAGAGTGAGTATAAAAATATACTCAGTAAGTAAAACCATACAAAACATTTTTTACAGATTTCGCTGGTCAACTTCCATTAGAACTCACCACCACGCGCAAAATAAAACATAGATTACACATCAGTAAGTTGTTAGTTTGCAAGGTACATACAAGTGACATTTCTCACGAGTACCATTCCGCACATTCTAAGAGGTGGAACCAGTTGCACTAATATCTTCCCACATAACTAACTAGGATAGATTTAGAGACACTCTCCTGAAGGATGAGTGACACTAACAGAGATTTAGTGAGTACGTGGTTCTAACGGCACAATCTTTTACATTATGAGATCATACAAAAATAATTCATATCCTACATGTATTTCTTTATCAAAAATTCAAAATCACATAAAACATCATCATCCATAGTACATTACAATAGCACAACGAATACCTCATAGAAACACTAAATCAAAACAATGAAGAGAAAAACAGAGTGAAATCCACATTTTTTACAAACACAACAAAACAAAATGCCATCACATATGAAAGATTTTATCTGATCTTCTAAAAAAAATGAAAGTTAAACTCCTGAAACAACAGAACTATATACATTCCGTACACGATGATGATCAAAAATAGAAAGGAACGCTAAGCACTGACTCGGTAAACAAAAATGATAAAACTCAACTAGGATGTCTTAAAAATTCTAAATATTGTGTGGGACGACCCTGAGTATACTAGGGTTTCTCATATAAAATTTCGTGAAAATCTGATGTCGTTTGAGTATGAAAACATGAAAATCAAATCGTTACGAAAAACTGTTTCCTCCAAGTAAACAATAAGGTTAGAAAATACGTTCCCGTAGGAAAGACTCATAAATTTTTTTATTGAAACTTTATGGAGTTACTAGGGATATATCTGAAATACTGCTGTAAATTTTTTAGATCAAACAGAGTTGATCTCGACACTGAAATAAACCCTAAACTTAGATCTTGAAGATGTTTTTCTTTGAACAAAACAGAAAATTTTCAAAAATTATTTAAAATTATAGAGATCGAATTTTGACCTAATATTTTTATAGTATGTGCAACAACATGTTAAGAACCTATCATAAAAATTTTATATTCAAAATCATAAAATTAGATTTCAAAACGTAAAGCCCAAATCACAGCGTTCAGAAAATCCGAAAATCCCAGTTTTTTCCCAAAAAATCATTTTTATCGAAAAAAACGTCCCTCCCATAATGAAAATAATACGAAAGACTTATAAGAACATAAAAGAGCATCAAAAATCGTTATTATTTAGATATAAAATGAAACGTGTGAATCTAAGTCAAATCATAACTTGAAAGCTAAACAAGGGTAGCAAGGGTTTACTGAAACACGAACGCCGAACAAACGTCTACGACTCAAGCAAGCGGCTGCTGCCTAGGGAACGAATCTTATTAGGACAAGAAGGCAAAAAATTGAGGAGAAAAAATTTCTTGCCGTGCAAGGATGGTTGCACGAGAATGAGAGAAATAGAGAAGTCAAAAATCACAAGGCCGGTTAGAAGGTGGTGGAGGTTCGATGCTCACAAGAGGAAAGTGGCTGCCACAAAACTCAAAAGAGAGGGGGGTAGAGAGGCTGTGCACGAAATCAAAACAATGGGGAGCCACAAAAGGAGATAAAAAGGGTTAAGGAAGCTTATATAATAGGTTAATAAAAGAGGAGCTTTCTAAAACGCTAGGCTTGGGTGTTTAGGAAAGTTTCTAAAACTCCAATAGGGTTTAGGAAAGTTTCCACAATCCTTCTCTTAGAGTTAGGAAAGAAAACTAATTCCTAAAGGGGGAGGGAGACATTCGGCCAACACAAAGAGGAATGGGGAAAATATAACCTGCATAATCAAACCCTAACTAAAGCAAAACTCTAAAAAAATTTGTACAAAAATAATTTATCAAAAAGAAATACCATAATCAAAATATCATAAAAACCACATTTAAGGAGAACCTATGAAAGATGTTACACTTTACAGAAACACCATTGGAGCTTTGCAGTATCTGTCATTTACAAGGCCAAATATCATCTTTCTTGTGAATGAAACTTAGCCAGGTCATTCATGCTCCCACTAAGACACACTAGACAACCTGTAAGAGACTATTAAGATACCTAAAAGAAACCATTTATGAAGTCTAGTTTTTAAACCTCAACACTAAGCATTCAAGCATTTTAATATGCTGATTAGACAAGAGATCTGGGAGATAGAAGGTCCACATGTGCCTATTTGATATATTAGGAAAAAATCTAGTATCTTGGCCATCCACGAAGTAACACATAGTCTCAAGGTCCAACACTGAAACTGAATACAGGGATTTGGGCAATGCAGCTTCGAAAATCCAGTGGTTCAAAAATATCATGCTAGAGTTATCATTGCACATGTCTCAACCACCCATTCTTTGGTGTGACAACATTAGTGCACTAGCACTAGCCTCCAATCTAGTTCATCATAACAGAACCAAACACATAGAGTTAGTTGTTCACTTCATTCGTGAGAAGGTGCAATACGGGCAATTAGACATCATGTATATTCCCTTTGTTGAACAGCCACTACTACAATTTTGGCCTTAGATGACGGTGAAAACCTGTTATTATAACCCTATAATGACGGTTAACCTCCTGTCATCTATCGGGCTGTCATCTATCGGGCTGTCATCTTTACTCTTTTTCATCAAAAACTTTAATAATATGGTACCATGAAAACTAATTAGATGACGGAGAATCTCCGTCATTATAGGTATCGCCAAAATAATTTAGATGACGGGGAATCCCCGTCATCTAATTTCCAAATTATTTTTTTTTAAAACTATCATGGTAAGGGAAAAATGCATTTCCATGATAGTTTTTTTCATTTAATTACCTTCTCACGACAAATATTTTTTATATACATTAATTTCATTGAAAGGAAAAAACTGTCTTCCCATGACAAAGCCAGGCCTTCCACCAGAACCCTACACCATATTTGTGCATACATAAGCGATAGTATTAAATTACTTAGACTAGCATGTCCTTATATAACCTCAATTCTCATCATATTAACATAACGGACTAAAATCAGCACTATCCTCTAAGTCTCAATCAACAATGAGATGTTTCTAGACAAGTAACAGACATAGAAAATACCCAATAATTCTGCAAGTCAGCATGATTCAATTAAAAACTATAAAACAAATCAAGACTTTATGGCTAATTCAAGTTCATTTATAGTAGATAACAAAATCAAGACTTTGGCATGTAATTTGAAAATCAAGACTTTGGCATATATGAAACAAAAGATCCAATCACAAACTAAGCATGTAATTTGAAAATAATAGTTCAAATACTTACTATATTTGAAGATAATTTTCTGACTGTGCGAAGTAAAAACTATAAACAAGGGAGTACCACATCTGAATATAACTATGAGCAGCACCTATTACTTACGGACAACGCCTATTACTTTCTGGACATCTTACTTTCTCACAATCATATTCCACAAAAAAAATTACTCTAAATCTCATACCCAACTATCCTAGAGAGAACTACTCCATCAACTTCCTTATTCTTCTTCGACTACTATCCATGAAAAATACATCAGGTCTACTACTGCAATTTCTAGCATAAACACCCAAACATGGCTGAAATAATAGCATTTTATCTAAAAAGCCTAAAGATTTCTAATTTAATGATCAATCTAAGAGAATGCCTTTGAAATTTAGTCCAGATCTGGGGAGAATATATTGACAACATATAAGATATGAAATTAACTTTACCAATATAAAACTATTCTTTGAAGCAAAGTATCAAACCGATGAAGTACATTTATTTTTAGCTCACAAATAGAAAAGGCATTGTTCTTTTCAGCTGTCGAGAAAAGAAAGGCAAAACTATAGAAAATCCCACCTGACGTTACAAAATTCTTACAATTTCCCCCTTAAATTCTCACTTAACAAAGGAAAATGCACAACTCAGAAAGGATTCAGTAACAAGTAATAGAACAATGAGGGTCTATGTTTAATTTATGAAATGAAAAAAAAACACATTTTTAAAGGGGGAAAAGAACTCACAGATTCACGATCTGAGTCTGGGCATTGGAACTAAAGAAAAGAGAATCACCCCACCATCTTCACCATCAAACCCACTATGGTTCAGTGCCCACAAGGAAGAAATTGTTAAGTGTTATGCCCTCAAAACATATGTATTGACATTTTGATATGAAATTTAAAAAGGATTACATTTTTCTTATAAATTTTCTTTTAAATTATTGTTGAATAATTTTATATAAATATCTGAAAATTTCATATTCATTCATGAGACTATGATCTTGTATTACTACGAGACAATTAAGATCATAGATAATAAATAAAATTGTCAGCAACATATTAAAGTATGGTATCCTTAATGAATGGTTACTAGTACGATTCACGAAGCATTATGAATGCGTGTGATCTAGATCCAGATCGTTGATGTGGATATACATCTTAGTGAAGGTACTTTATATAATAAGATTATATATGACAGGACCAATGTGAATTAATATCTTTAATAACGTGCCATTTATCATAAAAATTTAATACACATCAATTCGATGATCATATATAGATCAGTCTGAATCCTGAGTAGTCATGAACTCCTATGCATATCTACTAGATCTTTTGATTTACGTGTTAATGTCTATTTGTTAATCAAGCTAGTGACTTTCATTTTGGAGAGTTCAATGATGTGGATGGCTGGGGACATGATCTTACAAGATTTAGAATCTAAGTTTTTCTAATGGATCGTTTATTGGTTCCCTAAAGTTTTAATTCTGGAACTGAATGGTTATCGAGCTCAACTTTATAATAAGATTATAAATTAAACATTCGCTAGTAGATTAATGCTACTTAAAGATCAAGAGGTAATTAGAACGGTAAAATGGTAATTTTGACCAGTTCTAATTTATGAACCAATACTTGGAGGATAGAACTATATGAAATGATTATGTCAGTGGACTACAAGATAATACATTCTATAATCTCTAAGAGTGCAATTTCATATTTATAGTGGAGTAATAAAAGAATAATTAGAATGGGTAAAATGGTAATTTTGACCAGGCATAGTGTCGTGAGGCACTGTGCTTGCTCACGGCACACTGCAGTGTCATGTGGCACTGCAATTGATAATTTTATAATTAAATATTATTTCAGTTTATCACTAAAAATCAGATACGTCATTATTAGAATAAATGCATATATTATTCTAATGGCCTAGGTTGTTAAAAGAAGAGGAGAGAATCAGTTGATTAGATCATCATTTTGTAAATCAAGAGTTGATTTGAGAACACGATTATTGTCAGAGAGATTTTCTTCTGTGATTAAACATTAATCAAATCTCTAAAAGAATAATCATCACGTTCTTTTAGAGACTCATCTCACTAAAGTCATTCATAGTAAATTTCTAGATCTCATATATTGAGAACATCTAGAGACAAAAAAATGTCTTGTAATATTGTATGTACCCACACATGTCCTAGTGCGTTAAAGATTGGCTTGGAAGATCTTGGTGTGGATCTCGGAGTCTACTGATCGTTGAAACGATTTCGTAGGAACGGAGGATCGATCAGTTTCTGCAAGGACACTTGATATAGACTACAAAAGTTATATGATATCTAACCTTGTATGTTGTAGATTTAACTTATAAATATATAATGGATCCTATTTATTGTAGATTCCTAACCTTTTATTGAAAACTTTAATAAAAAATTTATTTGTTTATCGTGGCGTACGTAAGTTTTGTTTTATTAAAATATTCAATTTTTATTAAAGTTTAATTTTAAAAGGCCACGAGCCGTGACGACCAACAAGTGGTATCAGAACAGTTTTTATATATTTATATGTTAAATGTTTTGTGGGTTTTCTTTCATTATTCATGTAATATGAGATATGTATGATGATGGATGGTTATGTTGTTTGAATGTATAGAAAATAACGAATCGTTAATTGTATGGTGATTATTGGGTTAGGCTTTGTTTTAATTTTTCTTAGATCTTGTGTAAGCCGAATTGAGGGGTAAGAATTTTGTAATTTTATTTTGAATATTATTGTAATTATTCCGAATGCGAGAAGACGAAGAACGCACGAGATGAATGGTAGAAATTTACTATACACGCAGAACAATGTTCATCCGCGGAAACACTATCCACCCGTCAAACATTGTTCATCCGTGAAAACATTGTTCACTTCAGAAATTCACTATTTCGGTAGAGGTGAACAATGCAGGCGGTACTATACCGTCAGTGAACAATGGTTGTCCGGCATGGCAGGCGACTGCCGGCAGTGAGACGGGCAGCGGTGATGATGGGAGAGTCCTGTCGTCAGTGACAATTTTAGGAAAGTTTCCAACAAACTATGCCACCAACACTATCGCCTAAGTGTTTCATTAAAATCCAAACTCTTTTAATTATCCATTTAAACTTTAAAATTAACATAATTTTAAAATTAATTATTAATATTTAATTTTATGAAAATTAAAAAATTAATAGATTGATTCGGTTTGACCCAAATTTGACCAAATCAAATAAAGTATTTATTTGAGTAAGTCAAAGTTAACTATATTAAAAGGGATAGTTATAGAAATTGTTTTAATTAAGAAAAATAGATTTCCTAATTAAAAAATGTTTTGTTCAAATTTGAAGATTATGAAGATGGACATCAGGAGGAGAAGGAAAAATTTTAGAAATATGTATTCTTGAATTCCTTTTTGTAATTTTATTTTTTTATTTCAAGAATTATAATTTAGAAATACCAATAATCACTCGGTCCATTAGTATTTTATTTAGTTGTTAAATAATTATTTAATTGTTATGTTTGATAACATGTCATGCATTAGTCGATCACATGTCATACATGAACATCCCACACAATTTTATTTAATCATGCATCTCATCTGTAGAAGCATGATTATAAGAATTGTCCTAATATGTATTGTTTTATGAAATCAATTGTATGTAAACTGTTAGGTTTTAACTAGTTAAAACTTGGTAATCACACCATGCTAAAGGCTATAGTAACATTTAGGTTAACCGACTTTAGTAAAAGAATTTTATTAAAGTTTGATGAATATAATTAATTAGTTAATCTAAATTCACCTAATTATGATTTAGGCGCTTTAGAAAGTTAAATGAACCTAGACCAATGAGATTTGATTAACTGATAATTAAATATTTATAGGGTTATTATTTTAACTAGTAATTAATTTGGAATTAGTTGATTAGTTAAAATAGAAACACATTATCCTAAAATAGTGAGTGGGAGAAGGTTGACATGTCAATGTAACATATGGTCTTCATCATTAGTACAACACCGTGAGGTGCATAAGGGCTCAAGATTGCTTTATTTTCATCCTCCTAAGGAAGGTTTCGAGCTATACCAATACCAAAGTTGGACTTCTTAAGAAGATAGGAGGAAGTGATGTAATTTAGTTTTGACCGACCCTAAGGCGGCATATTCTAAATGAAATCATGAAATCTGAAATGATGAGTTACACTCAAAAAGTCACAATTAAGATTTCATGTGGATAGTTGTGACTTGACCGAACAAGCGATGCCTTATTGTTAAAAGAGAAAATATGAGATATTTTAAGTTTTAATTAAGGATGAGAATGTCTCATAGACAGTCTGAGGTTAATCTGACCGACCCAAAGGCGGCACATTAATCGTTGGATTGTTTTATCGTGATTAGTAAATGCTAAATTTATGTGTTTATTATGATTGCATTCATGCATCACGTTTACTTTTCGAATTCTAGATAGTTATCAATTATATTGAATCATGTATGTTTTAAATTTCAGTTATCAATATTATGTCTACCATGGACAACCCTGTTACAGCTTTCATCACTCTTGAGAAATTGAATGATGATAATTTCGTACGTTGAAAGTCAAATATGAACTTAATGTTGATTTGTGAGAACAATAAGATCATTTTTACTTAAGAATGTCCTAGGGAACCAGCTACTAACTCTCTTAAGAATGTTACGGACAAATGTGATGCTTGGATCATATCAATAAACAAGGCGAAGTGCTACATGCTTGTGAGCATGAATGATGTTCTGAGAACCAAACATGAAAGCATGGAGACTGCCTATAAGATTATGGAATCTTTACAGGTAATATTTGGGCAGCAGTTCAATCAAAGTCGTCATGAGGCCACTAGGATCTATATGACAACTAAAATGAGGAACGGTACTTCTATTCGAGAACATGTTTTGAACATGATCAACATAATGCACGAGGCAGAAGTACGTGGGGCGACCATTGATGAGCGGACTCAAGTTAGCATCATTCTAGAGTTTCTCATACTAGCTTTTTCTAAGTTCAATACCAATTATGTTATAAACAAGTTACAATTCAACATGACTCAATTGTTGAATGAATTACAGACTTTTGAGTTACTCAACCTAAAAATGACTAAAGAAGGCGAGGCAAATGTTGCCAAGGAAAAGCATTTTTTCCAATATTGTTAAGAACAAGGAAAAGAAGAAGAAGAAGAAGAATGGTAAGGACAAGTGTAAGAACAAAAGAGTAAAGAAAGCCAAGAAGAAAAAGAAAGACAGCAAGCCCAAAGGAAAGTGTTTCCACTATGGGGTTGAAGGTCATTAGAAGAGAAATTATAACAAGTATCTCTATGAGTTCAAAAAGAAAGGTAAATATGATTTACTTGTACTTGAAGCTTGTTTAGTGGAATATGATTTGTCATACTGGATACTTGATTCAAGAGCCACTAACCATGTATGTTCTTCTTTGCAGATGCCTGATTCGTTAAGGGAGTTAGTTGATGGTGATGTCATTTTGAGAGTTGGTAGTAGTGTGCTTGTGTCAGCTAAAACAATAGGGACAGTCCATTTACTTTTTGGATATAATCACTTAGTTTTGAACGATCTTTATTATATTCCTGGTTTTACGAGGAATTTGATTTCTCTTTCATTTTTACAAGAACAGCTATTCAAAGTTTCTTTCATTAATAAAGAGTTTATTGTTCTTAAGAATGGATTTGATATTTGTCATGCTAAAATTATAAACGGACTATATATGCTTAAACTGATTGAACGTGCGTTAAATAATTCTAAATTACTTAAAGTAGCAAAACCTAAAAATAACAAACGACAAAGAGTTTTTCATGATGGTAACACATATTTATAGCATCTTAGGTTTGAACATATTAATCTAGATAGGTTAAAACAGGTTAAGAAAGCATGATCTTTAGAGAGCTAAAAGTTAGAACTCTTCCCTTTTGTGAATCCTGCCTAAAAGGTAAAATGACCAAGAGACCTTTCATAAGAAAGGGCCAAAGAGCCATGGAACCACGTGAGTTAGTACATAGTGATGTTTGTGGACCGATCAATGTACAATCTAGAGGTGCGTATGAGTATTTTGTCACTTTCATTGACAACTAGTCAAGATATAATTATAGTTACCTAATGCATCGAAAGTCTAAAACTTTTAAAAAGTTTAAAGACTTCAAAGCTGAAGCTAAAAAGCAATTAGGTATATCATTAAAAAAAACCCATGACCCAATCGAGGTGGTTAATACTTGGATTTAGAATTCAAGGATTATTTGTTGGAGTGTGGAATCCTATCTCAACTTACAGCACCTAGAACACCACAACAAAATGATGTGCAGAGAGGAGAAACAGAACCTTATTGGATATGGTTAGGTCGATGTTAAGCTACTCATCATTGTCACTTACATTTTAGGGATGTGCACTACACATGGCAACTTAATTTTGAATATAGTGTCCTCTAAGTATATAAATAAGATGCCTTTAAAGTTATGGAATGGTTTCAAATCTAGTTTGCGTCATTTCCATATATGGGGGTGTCCAGCTCATGTTCTTAGACTCAAGACCAAAAAGTTAGACTCAAGGTCTGATGTATGCACATTAGTTTGTTATTCTCTAGAGACTAAAGGTGGGTACTTTTATAGTCACAATGATCAAAATGTGTTTGTGTCGACAAATGCAACCTTTCTTGAGCATCACTATATGTAAAACCACAAACCTCGTAGCAAAGTAGTTCTCGAGGAATTAGTGACTGATGAGATCATACCACGTTCAATTTATCAGTAACGACAAACCAGAGAAACCACAGTTCCTGCAAAGGAAACCCCGGTGCAACATCGTAGTGTAAGGGTTGTGAGACAACTAGTTCGCTACGAACTATAGGCACATGTCCTAGTGTCAGACACTAATACGGATGATCCATTATTTTATGAAGAAACAATGGATGATCCTGAAAATGAGAAATGGAAAGATGCCATGAACCAGGAAATGGAATCTATATATTCCAATTTCGTTTGAGAATTTGTAGATCCACCTAAATATGCCAGGCCCATTGGATGTAAATGAATTTTCAAGAAGAAAAGATGTGTTGATGGGAAAATAGAGACTTTCAAGGCACAGTTAGAATTTGGCCATGCTAAAATTTCTACATCATTCAAGGCACGGTTAGAAGAGACATTCTCCATTGTGACCATGCTAAAATCCATTTGTATCATTTTATCCATAACCGCTAGTTTTGACTATGGAATATGAAAAAGGGACGTCAAGACAGCTTTACTGAATGGCTCTCTTGAAAAAAACATCTATATGATGCAACCAGAATGGTTCATACAAAATGGGCAATATTAGAAATTATGCAAGTTGCTTCCATTTATGGATTAAGCAAGCATCTAAATCTTGGAATCTTACCTTTGATGAGATTATAAAGTCTTATGGTTTCGAGAAAAATGTTGACGAAGCATGTGTTTATAAATACACCAAAGATAAGATAGTGGTTTTCTTAGTTCTTTATGTTGATGATATACTGCGGGAATGATGTAGAAACTTTGTCAAAAGTAAAGAAATGGTTAACTGAGAAATTTCAAATGAAAGATTAGGGAGAAGTGAGCTATGTTCTAGGCATCTAAATCCTAAGGGATAGAAAGAACAAGTTCTTGATACTTTCTCGGGCATCTTATATTGATAAGATGCTAGAGAGATTCTCTATAAAGAATTCCAAGAAAGTTATCAACAACCGACCAGACATGGATTTGTCCTCTCTAAGGAACAATGTCAGTTGTTATCAATCGAATCCAGGTTTGGAACATTAGATTGCAGTAAAGCACATTATCAAGTATCTTAGGAGAATGAGAAATTATATGCTTGTTTATTCAACTAACTTATGGCATTGCACAAGTTCTGTTTTATTACAAGATTCTATTTTTATTAAAAGTTTAATTTTAAAAGGTCATGTGCCTCCATGATTCCGCCGCGCATGCGCCATGACAACCAGCACAAACCGCCATTGTTTCTGATAATCTAACGAATGCTAAGAACTAAAATGGAAAACGAAGATTAAATTGGAAGCAAATGCCAACTCTCTCTACTTATTTTTATCTCACTACTAGAGATAAGAGTTCGTGAAAGAAGAAATCAGACTAAAAAATTACTAGTTCTCAGTCCCTATATATGTAATATATAGCCTTAGGAATTTATATTATAACTTGAGAGAGAGAGACCCAAACCTTGTTTTATTAGCTGCTCCAATCATCCTTATCATTTCTTTTGTGCTAATACCATCATATACTATTATGTCAAATACCCGCACATTAAATAATGTTAAGCAGATACAAAATTGGAATTAGTTGTATTCAATTTCCATCAAGTTTTATAAGAAATTCATACCCAAATGTCCCTTTGACAGTTTTGCAAAGGAAATGAACAGAATGAGCAGAGGTCCATGTTGCTAATCCAAGATCGCTTAACTATACACATGAAATCAACCAAATTGACTTATAGAGAATCTAAGTTTGTTAACCAAAATACATTATCATGAGGTAAATGTGTTTTGTTTTTCACCTTGGGTGATCTCTTGGAAGAAAGAAGAATTTTTTAGGGCTTAATGTCTCTATGAACAACACATCTTTCAGTTCCACCGTGTAGATATGTTATGGCCTCCGCAATTCCAATAGCAACCTTATACCCTAACCATGAAAGTGGTGATCTACCATTCACTTTCCTCTAATGAAAACAAGGAAACAATTTTATGTTTAAAAAGTGATTTAGTATCAATTCTGTGAAAACTTGTTTAGAAACAATTTTCAAAATAGGTTGAGATTGGAATTTGTGTTTGTTTGTATGGAAAACATAAAAACTAAAATGAAAGATCTACCAAACAGGCATGTACCGTGCAAATGTTTCTCTAAGCTTCCACCACAGACATACTTATAGATAAAAAATAAGCCTTCCTCTGGATCAATGCAAATACCAAGGAGGGGACGATATTTGGGTTGTGAAGAGAACTAGTAATCATCAATTCTCTGCAGAATGATTTTGCTGACTCCTTATCTTCCTTGTCCAACTTCTTAACTATAATGTAGTTCTCAAAATCCCTACTTTGCCCCTAAAGACGTAGCTCAAAGCCCCTCTTCCCAATACTTTGCTTACCCATTCAAACAAATCAGTTTAAAAACTCTCATTCAAACTCCGATTTAAGCAGAGCATACCCATTAAATTAAACTACCTTTGGAGAAATTGCACGTAGCTGAAAGGATTTCACTGTAGCTGAATTTAACCAAAGTATTAGCAACTGGTGAAATATTCTTTTTCCACTGACTCAATCATAATCCATTTTTGCTCTTTGGCTCGAGCCTCACTCATTCCACAATCTAAGTTCACCATTAAAACAGTTCCAGCTCTATCTGTGAGCAAAGGTTGAACTTGAAAGACAAGTGAAATGATTGGGAATCAGCATTTACCAATTATGCACCACACCCACCAGATTCCGCTAGTAACCCAGTAAAAGTCGCGTGTACAACGAACCCTAACCATATCAACCCCAAGAATTTGAGAATGAGAACGAGAACGAGAGAGAGAGAGAGAGAGAGTTCTGGAGATCAGGAATTTGACATAGAGAAAGATGGTAAGAAGAGAAGAGAGGTGAGAGAGAACAAACCCTAGATTCTCTAATACTCGATTTCCTCTCTATCTCCAATATAAAAAATGAATCAAATTGTTAAAATGGCTTAACCTCGCCTAGATGCAAATAAGCATTGTCGAAACCCCTCCCTATCACGAAGACACCCCATCGTTACTTTTCACCGAATCGCGAAACCAACCCCTCCATTTCCCCATGGCCTAATCGCACCCAGCGCAGCTTATGAACATGAGCTTAGAGTGTTAGCGCTAGGAAGAGAGGGATGTAGAGAGAGAGAGTCCAGAATGTTCGTGCATTTGAAAGAGAGGGATGTAGAGGATGAACTTTGGGAAAGGTAAAATGGAGTGAAAGAAATGAAATTAGGGTTTAAGGTGGGTTAAATGGGATGGCTTTTTGTAAATAAAGTGAAATTTTATGACAGTACAAATAATAGTTGTCATAGTAGGTAAAACATTGGTGACAGTTTATTTAAAACATGTCATATTATCCAAATTACCCCACCCAACACATTTTTTTCTTTGATAGGTTTTACAAAGGTGTCATCAAATTAAATAGGATGTTGTCATTGTAGCCCACTTTGGTAGTGGTGAACTAGTAGATCTACTTACGAAAGTCCTATCTACACCTAGGTTAAATTACCAAAAGGCAAGTTTCAAGTGAAGAACTCTCATTTCAACTTGAGGGGGATGTTAGCATAAAGAGAGAGTCGAATATTACCTAGTGCTAACATGGAAGCTTCTGTCCAAACAGTTTGTATCAGAAACTATTAAGAGCTAACTAACTCTTAACCACTTGTAATTAGTTACTCTAAGAGAATTCTAGTGTAATAATCTTTCTTATCATGGACCTCAATGTAATGTAAAAGTAATACAAATATAGAGCCTCTCGAGTATCTTAATAATGAGCTGAGATTATTTTCTGCCAAAGAATATTCTCTTTCTGTTATCTTCTTCTTCCTCCTTTCTTGATTCGTTTCTCCCTTCACCAACTCAGTTCAGTACTTGAAAATTTAATTACATAGATGGAGTGTAAATTGTCAAACTATTATGGCATCTATTGGAATTATTAAATTATCATATAGTATAAATGTACTGATTGTATAACCAATATTTTAAGGATAATAGTTGTATGATCACATGATTACATCAAGATTATGGCTATTATTTCTATTATTGATCAATAATGTTTATTATTTATGCTATGATCATTTGAAAAAACTTTGGTCTTCAAAATCAATAGTTTCATTGTTTACTTCTTATTTAACTTACAAGTAAAGTATTTTTTATCTAATCATATTTTATATAGTTCATACGTCATAAACTTTATTTAAATTACTGTGATATATATAACTCAAATTTTAATTATATTTAATCTCATGCAGGACAAAAGCATTTCACTAATTCACATTAAAATTAAACGGTTTTGAAAGGAAGTAGCACCGAAATCCCCTTTTTTTGTTTGAAGAGTTGCAGTATTAATTTGATGCAGCAATGGAATCGACGGTGAATAAACCGAGAATATACCTATAAAAAAAGTGTATTTTATTTTTTCTATTCGATAAACCTATAATGTATACTGATTAATATAAGTAGCAGGTTATTATTAAGCCAATATTTTTCTTCTGTTCCTTAAATAAATACAGCCAATAATCCAAATATAATGACATTCTATAGATGGACAAAGCACTTTCTCAATAAACTAAGAGACGTTTGAAGCATTCTAAAATGTTTATATTTTCTTCATAGGACACTGACCTTGCCCCAGTGCGTTTTGTTCAAACAGACACATAAAGACAATTAGACAACCCCTATTTATTTTATAAGTTTCAGTGTAAGGAAAGTATATTTTTATATCACTAATTAAAATAGTTAAGTGTTCGGATTATTTTTCCATATTTTAATTTATTATAGTATGTAATTTGAGATATTAGATATTGACATCTACAAACCTGCGTATCTATTAAATGATTGAATGTGAAAATACCACAATATACTTTGGCTATATTACAATCATAACTCCTCCAAAAAAATTACTAATTTTAGTAATTTCACTTTAATTTTTTAATTAAACCTCATGTCACTCAAAATCCGTTAAATTTAATATCTTTCAATATTATCATTTACATGGGAACCAATATGTAAAGCGGGATTAGCAACGACAGACACAACAGTTTCACTTACGTGGATCATCCGATGAGATCTGGACGGTTCAGATGGCGTGAAATTTTATTTGAGGAAAAAATAAAAATAAAATTATTTATTTATTACTTTTAAAAATTTGATCACAGTCGCCTAAATCTCTTTGAACGGCTGGGATTAAATATCCCCGTTTGCAATTGGACTCAAACAGTAGAGAATCCACTTCCAATAAAAATGATCTTTTTATTTCTATTTTTTTCTCTCCCGTGTTAATAGTTATCTAACACAACTTAAGGCACGTTTACTAAATTTTTGGAAGGAGGATTTGGATTGAGGATTCAGATGAAGGATTTAGATTTATGATTTGGATTGAATATCTGAATTTAGGATTTGTAATATTATGTTTGCTATAACTTTGAACTATGTTAGATTAAATGATTTGAAATATATTAAATTAAATAAGTTTACGATAATGTCATTCAATTAATAAATTGTTGGTTGGTGTGATGACTTAAAAGTTGTAGTTTTGATTTTGTACATTAAATCCAACAAATATTTAAATTAAGATTTTGAATCTCTCATTTTTAGTTAGATTATAAATACATAAAAATTTAGATTTCAACTCCAATAATATGGTGGGTTTCACACATATTTTTGAATCTTTTTTTAATAAACATTGAATTTAGTTTATCTAAAAAGTTACATTTGGTTTGCGTATTTACAGGATCGGAATACGTATTACATACCCGAGAATAAATGGTCAGATTGAAATGGACAATCAACTTTTTTCTGTCAAGAGAAAGGGAAAGAAATATTACATTGTCGTATTCTCTCAGCGTAGCACATTGCTGGCTATGAAATCAAAGATATTTGATATCTTGGCAGCATTCCAGAGTAAGTCCTCAATCCGGAGTTTTACTTGAGGAAGCAGGTGTCCGTATAAGTGCTGAATCTTCTACTGGTACATCGACAACTATATGGACCGATGGGTTTATCAATTTTGATCGTTATAAAGGATGATGTTATTTCATCGAACCTGCTGCTAGAGAAGAAAATCAATATAGTACTTACTAAAAAATTAAAATATCAGAATTGGGTTGTTCACCGGACATTTGCTACTGCCTCTAATGCAAGGGCCAAGTGGTTCACAAGAAAACGAGTAGAAGGAGATTTCTTCGCATGTGAAAAAAAAAATTAAACTAACAAACAAACAACCAAGAGATCTCAATTATATGCATTGGGTCAGAAGCATTTTGTCCATAACTTCAAATCTTAACAAGATTCCTTCTCCTATTCTACCTTTCCTATATCTTCCATTCATATCTTATCACTCTAAAAAAGCAAAAAACAAAGAGAAAAACATCTCTTCCCAATGGATCTCTTCCTTCTAACTTCCCTCTTCTTCTTCTTCTTTCTTTCTCTATATCTCTACTTCCATTTCCATGCTTCATCAGATAAACCAACCCATAAAACTCTCAAACTCTATCCTATTCTTGGTAACTTACCAGATTTCTTGATTAATAGATACCGTTTCCTTGACTGGACAACCGAAATCCTAGCGGACTCCCCCACAAACACCGTCGTCTTCCGTCGTCCCGGAAAGGTCCAAGGCATTATCACGGCCAACCCTTTAAATGTCGAGCACATGCTCAAGACCAACTTCGAAAACTATCCTAAAGGCGACCGGTTCATAAGCCTTCTCGAGGACTTTCTCGGCCAAGGAATCTTCAATTCCGACTATGAAATTTGGAAGGTCGTACTAAAGCTTAAACTGTTGGGTTATGGTTAATCTAGTAATGTATTTTATTTTTCTTACTTACTTTAGTTTAAATATTTATAATTTTTTTGGTAACAGGTTCAAAGAAAGACTGCAAGCTATGAGTTCAATACAAAATCTCTTAGGAACTTTGTTATGGAAAATGTGACAGTTGAAATACAGACTCGGTTGCTACCAATTCTTGCCAAAGCTTCCGAGACAAAAAGTGTTTTGGACATTCAAGATGTGTTGGAGCGATTCGCATTTGATAACATATGCAAGTTAGCTTTTAACATGGATCCATGCTGCCTCGGAAGTGATGGAACCACCGGTTCGGAGTTCATGCGTGCCTTTGAAACTGCCGCGACTCTAAGTTCAGGGAGGTTCATGTATGCCTTCCCAATTTTATGGAAGGTTAAGAAGTTCTTTGATTTAGGATCAGAGAGAAAATTAAGAAAGGCAATAGAAATGGTGCATAGTTTTGCAGATTCCATTATAAGGTCGAGCATGGAAGCGAAGGTTGAGAAACAAGATGAAGATCTACTATCCAGGTTTATGGGTAACGAAGAGAACTCGCCCGAGTTTCTACGAGATATTATTATTAGTTTCATTTTAGCAGGACGTGACACGACGTCTTCGGCTTTGAGTTGGTTCTTTTGGGTATTATCATCAAGGCCAGACGTGGAGGAGAACATCTTGAAGGAGCTTGAGACGATTAGGATCCAAAACGGAAAGTGTGTCGGAGATACGTATAGCTTTGATGAGATCCGAGACATGCACTATCTCCATGCAGCTATATCAGAAACTTTAAGATTGTATCCACCTGTACCGGTCGACACAAAAGCTTGCCTAAAAGACGACGTGCTGCCAGATGGGTCATTTATAAAAAAGGGTTGGTTCTTGACTTATCATACCTTTGCCATGGGGAGGATGGAAAGCATATGGGGAAAGACTTGCTATGAGTTTTCGCCGGAGAGGTGGCTGGAGAATGGAGTTTATAGGGTAGAGAGTCCATTTCGGTTCCCGGCATTTCATGCCGGACCGAGAATGTGTTTGGGAAAGGATATGGCATACATTCAAATGAAGTGTATAGCAGCTTCAGTGATTGAGAGATATAAGATTGCTGTGGACGAAAAGGACAAGGCTCCTCAGCCCTTGCTGTCATTGACTCTAAGGATAAAAGGTGGGTTGCCTGTGAGAGTGATGACACGATTTGTAGAAGATATAGTTAACCAATAGCTTGAAGACATATATGTTAAAAAGCATGATAAGAAATGAGATTTTGAATCTCCCCCTTTTTTAACATACTGTACTAATATCACACCCACGCACACCCAAATCTCAGACAGGAAGAGAGTATAAGATACAGGTATCAGAGAGAGAGAGAGAAAAGTGGGTTGCCTGTGAGAGTGACGACACGATCTGTAGAAGATATAGTTAATCAATAGCTTGAAGACATATATGTTAAAAAGCATGATAAGAAATAAGATTTTGAATCTCCCCCTTTTTTAACATACTATACTAATATCACACCCACGCATATCCAAATCTCAGACAGAGAGAGTATAAGATACAGGGTATCAGAGAGAGAGAGAGAGAGAGTACAGTAGTTTTTCATTAAGAAAAAGCTCTACTAATTCTTCACCAAGCTGGTCATGAGGTAAGTTTCCAGAACAAAGAGGATTAACTACATATTGTTAGCTACAACAATAAGCTTCAAAGATGCCCATAGTTTGCATTTTGCATATACGACGTTGGTGGTCCCCCAACTAGGACACATCTTCCATTCTCCTTTTGGCCAACAATAATAGACTTCAAAAGGGGGTAATTCCTGATATCCTGTGCTCTGTCAGATATGGCAATTAATCCTTTTCATAGAACACAAGAATTCTGCAATCTCATTAAGGACCATTTCTTCAATTTGATCTTGTGGATTGACTCCAGCATCAAAAATAAATCTGGAACTTGTCTTTTCTTTCAAGTCATTAAGTTTCCGTGCGCAGAATGACCTTAAGAATCCTATAAAAAAAGCAACAAATCCTCATCAGTCAATCTCTCTGATAACCGCAACTTTCCTAAAAAAGAATGAGTAGGAAATAACATGCAGGTAACTTGTGGGAAAAGCATTAAGCTTTCCATCTTCTCAAAACTCATTTTGCCAAATCATAATGGAAGAAATGATATATATACTTAACAGGCAAGGGAACTCCTATATACTATCATTTTCAGACATCATAAGAAATCCATGGCATTGTTTTACAGGGGATTCCATTTAATTTTTCTATTTCTGAAGTCAAAAAATGACCCAAAAACAAGTTTACCACAAGCGTATTCGAACTTTAAATGGTCTTGAAAATTATTTTCAATAAATGTTATACTAAAACACTTCTCGAATACTACTACATCTATTTTGAATACGTCTCCCATGTTCTCAGTTTTTCTAGAAAACTGGTTTTCAAATCACAAACCAGATACAAGTGGGCAATGATTATTACAGATGAAGTCCACATAACAAGATTCAAAATATAGTTTTATCCAAAAACCAACATGGAAACTGCATTTGATGTTTCCCCTTTGAACCCAAATATTATGCCAAGGCATTTTGAGATTCTATGAACCGTTACCTGGGCAACTCCTCTCTCACAGCCAAGTCCTTGGAGATTACTTTCGACTCGAAGTGTTGCAGTCACCAGCACATGACTGGGAACCATTGCTGCCAGAGGTATCTTCTGTCTTCACCCGCCGATAAAAGAGGACATATGCAGCTGCCGACTTTACATCTTCCTCATTTATGGGTGATATATGGCTGTCATCAAAATTGTACCACTTGTTCTCGTCTAGAAGCTACACATGGTCAAAGATAATAAATCAGGATAACAACAAAATCAGGATAGTTCAAGAGTAAAGTGAAGGACTAAATTGTACAGGCCATATAGATCCTGATTATTTGGCATATACATCCTCTTTTATATGTAAATTACGTAAGACAAAGTAGACAAAACATCATGGTTTCTTTTGAATTTTATAATATATATATATATACACCTTTTAATGATAAAAAAACATCATGGTTTCTCTGACATAAAAATTTTGGAATATGCAACAATTAAGGACAACCATGATAAAGAACTAGATGCAAAACAAGTCCAAGTGTCAAGAGTTTGAGTTAAACACAACTTCTGCCTGCTAAAGAACTACACAGATCGTCCTATGTTGTAATGTCTAATAATATAAAAAAACTATGGCAACTGAATCAAGATACATTCAAGAAGCTACACCACTTTCCACTCACCTTGATATGTGCAGTATAGTGCCCACTACCCATGCTACCATAATGGTTGGTTAAAGCATAGAGTTCATAGAGTTGACGGTAGGAATTGTTTTTGTTGGCTACATAATTTGTTAAGTCAAAGTCATGAACGGGAAAATTAACAAATGTTTCGAGTTTATGCTTCATTGACCTGCTATATGAGAATCTTTTTAGATGGATAACCAACACTTCAGGAAGCCGCCAAAGATCAAGCTTTTTACTTGCTTGTCTTCTCTCTTTGCATTGTGGACAATACCTTCATAAGATCATACTTTTGTTAATCAACCATAATCAATAGACTATAAATCGATTAGAGGTGTAATTTAAAATCTCTACACAGGATTCTTGGATGAGATATAATATACATCCAATTACAGGCTTCAAAGCTAGAATTCTCCCATAGTTTACTCGAGCAGAAAAATTCCACCTAACATTCATCAAATGGTCAATTAAGTAGAAATTTTATGATCAACTTTTACCAGTTTCAACGTGGTTCAATATTCTTCAAATTTCAAATATTTCTCATCAATCTTAGAGGCTGAAATTCAAATACATACACTTCTAGCCTTCTACTAGAACAGCAAGTCAGTAAACTAATTTACAACATAACCTTGAAAATTTTGAAGGGCGTGATCATCTTTTGCCAGTTTCAGTGTGGTTAAGTATTCTTCAAATTTCATGTCATTTTCATCAATCTTCAACTACGTAAGCTTCTACTTGACCAGCAAGTCATAATTTACAATATAAGCTTGAAAACTTTGAAATGCAATGTTGGACCAACAGCAACTTATCATGCAAGAATCAATTTCAAACAGAGAGAGAGAGAGAGAGAGAGAGAGAGAGACTAACCACATGTCTTCAGGCACCAGTGGTTCTTCACGTAGGAAAGCTTCCAGGCAGGTGTACAGTGAGGGTGGCTCTGTACGGGCTTTTTTTGTTACAGGCCCAGATTTGAAAACTTCTACCAAATTTAGTAGGTGATGAGTGTCATACTTCCTCAAGAGCTTCTCTGACCAATCCATATAAACTAGTACTGAAGTTGAAGATGAGGGTAGCTTAATGGCTTCTTCTTCATCCACTGTTAGATCAATGCATTCATTCCTTTCATTAACCAGCTGAAGTGGCAGTTTAGGTGAAGTCACGGCTTTGAAATTGGAATCATCCTTGTTTGTTGAATTTGACTCCGACTCATTACATGCTTCAACAAAAGTATCATCAGGGCAATTTGATGCTGCATCGAATTTGCTAGTGCCAGATACATTGGCATCCAACAGAGTCCTAGTTCTCATCATAAAAGAAAGCATTGAATGAACCCTTTTCTGTAAATCGCTTCTTGTAACTGTCCCATCACATGAAAATGCGAGGACGAGTGGTGTTCCAAAGGGTTCCCATCCTGATGCATCTGCATCCGTGAATACCCTAGTAGGCAAACAGTACAGTCACAATCATTCAGAAAGCCTTCAACACAAGCTAGGACCGACTAAACCTTGCAAGGGCAGTCATTCATCTTTACCAATAGGTTAATTATACTTGACTCCTCTTTCTGACATATTGAGCAAACTTTCAATTTGGAATATTAGATCCTTTGTTTCAAAACATTGCAATCTGGTTAAGAAAAACAGATAGCCTAAGACTACTAAGTAAGAAATCGATTCAGTAACATAATACAATAGTAGAAAAGGCTATTGTAACTTTTGTAGGGACCAATGGGATGTGGCCCCTATCTCTGTTTTTTGGTGTTTATAGGAGAGAAATGACAAGATTTCTAGTGGGGCCTTGTACTCCTCCCGTTGGTGCAAGAGTTAGTGATTAGAGAGGTTCTTTGGTGGTGCAATCTTAATCATCTGTTTTTTCCTTGATTTTGGCAGCTTCTTTTCGCTGACCAATAGGATAAGGAGTTCTGTATAGGTTCTTCAGTTCAGATCATCAATTTTTTCAAGAGAAGGTTTCATTTTGGATCTTGTTTTGTTTTTAGTTTATGCTTCCTTTGTGTTTTTCCTTTGTATTCCCCAGTTATGGAGTTCATTTGTTAATAGTGCTAATATGTTATTGGTAAAGAGATTGTGTCTAAAATTAATATAAAAAACGAGCAAAAAAGACTTAAATGAGTAAAGTAAACTAGGTCAAGCCATTACATGGAAGAAACAATCAAAAAGATGAAAGGAACAGTGAAGATGCAATATAACAACAACATCAAGGATCTAGACTATATCAAATTACACATACTGGTCTCGGCGCCGATGTATCAACTGGAAATATTTTGTGTTCTTTTCATACTTTGGAATCTTGTAGGCAGCAAGATGATCATCATCTTTTATGGTGGACAACAATGTTAAAGGGTCTTCTAAAAACCTCTGGATTAGATGATTCCGCACCTATGAACCACATGTTTACAAGTTTATCCGAGGTCATAATCTAAGTAATTTGCACATAATTATAGGTTACATATCACATGCAGGGCAAAATTTTAATTGCAGCCTGTCTGAGACTGACTGTATATGCATGCATAAATAAACAAACATGTATTATACCATGCACATAAGTGTGCTACTTATCTGTTATTTAATTATGTCTGCCTGATTGCTCAGAAAGCTTAACATTAGAAAGTTAAACTGACAAACCTCCACAAGCAAAAGCTTTTCGTTGTGCTTCAAGGAACAACTACTGCTAAGCGCCTGGATCAAATCCCTGCAACGTCCTTGTTTCGGTACGGTCACAGTACAAGTTGTTGGCAGCATACTTCCATCAGAAGTAAAAACTATGATCGTCATAGCACGTGTGGTGGTGGATTGGAGAGGCAAGGAAAGATACATGAAGGGGTCAAATGTGACAGAGACTTTATCGCAAACAGGACAAACCAAAGTCGATTTGTATTGGCCCTGTCAAATAATGGAATAAAAACATAAAGGTCACTGGTAAGAAATAAAACAATAGATGTGAGATCTAAACAATTTACAGAGATTTGCTTATATTATATCATATAAACTTCTCTCACAACAGATTGTAAGAATCCAAGTTACTAAGTAATAATGTATATGCCTCAATAAATCAGAAGTTCTGTACTTCAATATTTATATCATAGCCAAAGAAACTAAATTGTGTTTGGTTTACAAATTATGCCAGGAGACATCAATTAAAAAAAATCATGCCAGGAAATACAGCTTAGCACATTCCATAGAACCAGTAAAATGAGTAGCTATAAATATTATAAAACACTTTATGGTACGTGTATGAAGTTTTACATCTATATTAGGAACTGGTACACTACCGATATGGCCACATACAAGGTTATTTTTTGTAAGAAATATTTGAAGGTACTTCTGATACCTAGATGTATAGCATCATAATTCAACTTCCCAGTGAACATTGGAATATTTATCGATAATAAACAAGTATGAAACCAGTTGTTTTTTTACAAAAAAAAAAAAACAAGGATGAAATCACTAAAAATTACTTAAAATTTTATGAAATTGTTTTTCCCCTGAAAATAAAGATAATTTGAAATTTTCACTGACCTGGCACACATCTACAATTATAGAATCATTACGAGCAATGTGATTTGCCCAATACTCGTCAGCAACTTCTTCATCTGGTCGGCCATCTGCGTCTCTAGACTTTATGTATGGTTTGTGTTTGACACGATTCAAATCTTCATGAAGACCATCCAATAAAAATGCTAGAAGCTCCTGAAATTAAAATTTTACAAAACTGCTGATCTAAAATTCAAGCTACCCATGAAAACTATTTATCATCAAGTGTCAAACCTGAGAATCATGCTGGTTGTACCCGCTAAACTGAGGCGCAAAGCGGGCAAGCTTCGCTTTAAAAGGCCGAGGAGCTAACGATGTTCGTCCAGGAGCCCATAGCTTTCTAAGTAAATCACCGAATGCCATAGCTAGCTCACCCTAAATATGACCACTTCAGTTTAGTAAAAAATAGCAAATTAGCAATACATTCATGATAATGTCCTTGCCAATGAAGGCATCAAAAATACCATCAGCAAAACAATTTTGCATAAGTGAACCACTACAGTAGAGAATTCCCTCACTATCAAATAAGACTAAGAGTCATTTCTAGTTTCTCCTCCTAGATGAGTATTTCCCCACATAAGTTATTAGTTAAAAAGTTATAGAGAAACCAAAACACAATCACACAAGTTCCAATTTTCATTCACAATGATCTTGAATTATATATTTGGTACGCAACAGGAGAGTAGATCGGTTGGGAGGGATGATGAAAAGACAGTCTTCTGTTAGACAACATGAGCAACTCACACTTCACAGTTTGAATATTTGCAATTTTTTAATAGGAAATTATCATCATTCATGTGAATTATTTAGAAAATTATAAACTAAATTCCTTGATTCAGCTATTGATCCATGACTCAAGAGTGACAACTAACGACAGATAGACCAAAACGTTCAGGACATCTGAGAAAGTTTGAGGTAGTTCCAATGAGAATAATATGAACCAACCATTCTAGGCTTGCTATGATTCTATCTGAAAGAAGGAATCATACCGACAATAGAAAGACAATAGGTTGTGAGTAGTATTAGAGAGAATGTACTGTGAATGATACGACAAAAAGAACTGCATGGGAAACATGGATTTTTTAAGCTCACAACAAGTCAGAGACATAATCCAGAATCAAAGCCTTGAAAAGTATTGGGCAAGAACATGATAGCAAGATAATTTTCCCAACTATTTGATTATAGGAGGACCAAGCAAAGTTACATGCAGACATTATTTTAAAAGAATAAAAAAACAACCTACTCAAGTGCTGAATGCTGGGAAGATAAAACAGGTCAAACCAACTTCCACCACAAATAATCTTAATTACAATCAGTAGTTTGAAGTTACAAAAAACAGAACAAAATTTTAAGTCCTAAGAAAAGGCAACCACTCTTCATTTGACTGACCTGTGAAGCTAATCTTGCACATATAATATGATATTATATGAATGTGCACCGCTACAGTCAGTCAATCAGTTTACAACTATAAAATTTTAGCTTTCATGATCGAAACTTACAACCATGCCCAGAGGGTTTTTCCAGTTAATCTCTTGATGGTAATCTTCTCGAAAATATGTAGCCAACTCTGGTGTGTGAACAAGGCATTGTATTGCACTATTCATGAAACAAGTATTGCCAAGATTAAGCAAACCGGTCAGACCACATGGAGATCCCCTTGTAGTAACACCACTTATTCCATATGCATTATCCGACTCTCGGTTTGATGTAGGTTGGTTCTGGTTTTGCACTAGTTCCATGCTATAGTTTCGAGATGCTCCCTTGTTACCAGGAAAACCTGCTGCAATTGTTAAGCTTGATATAGAGGGCTCTACAATAACAGAGGTAGCCTCCTTCTCTGCAGTTCCATTATCATGACCAGAACTCATGGAACCACCCAATGCAATATTATTGCCATGGTTAATGACCTCCACCAGTATCTATTCAATTGATCATAGAATGAAAAAGAATAAGAGAAAGTGGAATGTCAAATCCAGAAAAGGATTAAAGAGGAGCAATGCTTGAAGGAAACCTACAAGGAAAATCACCAAAATTTAGTGACGGCAAGGCTGTGTTCTATCAAGTATAACTTTGTCAGGTACACATGCAGGTGCATAATATTAATTAATTCATTAATTTTTTTGGATCAGTAATACAGACTACCAAAGTTATTCTAAAAATAAGTTGGAGCATTCAAAAGTTGGCAATGAAATAATCGCATTACTTTAGCAGAAAACAAAATCCTGTTATGTTTTTTTCGGGGCAACGCAAGTAGAACATACATCACACACAATCTAAATGTAACTGTTATGTCTTCAGTTTTGGCAATAGTCTTTTATTTTCCTTCTTATCATGGGCAAAGGAAATGTAATTCTCAAAATCAGAATTCTATGCACATCCGAGATGCGAAATGCATAATGGAAAGATTTATCCACAACGAAGAAGCAATTAATAGCTTCATTAATTGTGATCACAAAATCACTAAAAGGAATGGATGCAAACCAATACCCAGTGAAATTCCTCTACTTCAAAAGTATCTGTATACTGAATGACAGAAAGATCCATATTACCAACCTACAGGTAAGAAATCTTTGCCTAATGAATGTTGAGCATCCACTTCTTTACAAAATTAGTCCTCCAGTTTAATGAATACACAAAAACACCAATAAATTACTTTTTCGGAAAGACCGACATATCAAAGCTTATGCTAGTAGGTATGTTTAACAAGAAAATGTCAAGCATACACACGTACTCTTTTTCTAATAAAAAAACTGCAGCAAAATTGTTGAAGAGGAATACTCCAATGGCTTTTGTGAGTTGATAATTGATACCTTGCTCAAATGAACAACTCACCACACAAGTTAAACGCCATAGGAAATCGCAAAATTTCAAATTGTACTAGTTTTAGCAGATAAGATATGGTTAAACCGTGTATATTTATTTAAAACAGCCTAGCAAGCAAATCTTAACGAGTGTCATCTAACACAACATCTGCGTCCAAAACTAAACAGCATTCTAGATTGATAGGAACTCATTAAGGAAAAAGGAATCACACGTTCTGATCCATCTGTATGTTAGCATCATCAAGTGATTTATCCATGTCATTCATCAAAGCATGCTTCTGGTGGCCATAGTAATCCCAAATGCGCACCTGGCAACAGAGGATAATATAGAGAAACAGTAAAAATCAAAGCAACTGTAGATGGTAGAAATGCACTTGACAAGTAGCTCAATACAAAATTTTTACTTGTTCCATGCTAAGATCAAAAATTTCACAAGCTCTTCTATGGAGCTCTCCAATGGTTTCCTGCACATAATCCTTTAATTTTTAGAATATAAGAGAAGAAGTAAAAAGGAACTCGAAATGCAGCAAAGTACGTCTTTCGATGAAAATGGGAAAGGGTGCAGAAGAAATTGGTGTATTGGAACTTAGTAAGTACCTTCTTGCTTATTCTAATAGTGGACCGGTCACCTTTTGGCATCACAACTAATTGAAGACGCAGAGGATACACTTCTACGGCCAACTCAGCCTGGGAAAGACCCGAATTAATTACTTTCCGTGCCAAAGTTGGACCACCACCATACCTACAATACAATCATGGAAAAAAAACCACTTATTTATCGATTGCTCATGTTAATCAAAATTAAGCATTTTTACTTGATTACATGTACGAAAATAAAATGACAGAGCCTATTCAAGAAGGATGAAGGTTGCTACATAGGTCAGCAATGCTAATGCAGTCCCCTTGTATCAGTTTTCAAGTCTATCTTCTACTATATCTATAGAAACTTTCTAGTGTTCAGCCATTTTTTAGTTTACATTTTACAAATCGATCACAAATATTTGTAGTTTACAGATGTCAACTTAGTATCATGTTGTGTTGTCAGTATTGTAGAGTTTAGATTACTTTTTTCACCATTTACTATCTGTGAGTGAAGGAAACAGGAGTTACTTTCCACCGTGGATGCATGTAAAGCTATGAATTACGACATCATAGTCAAATTACGAGATGTTATATCTTCTAGGAGGCTCATGCTACAGTAAAAGTAGGGGGAAAAGCACTTATATTGAAAGATGCGAACCATTTTCCTGATCTTGCCTCTAACTTTTCTTCTTAACGAGAAAAAACATGTGACTTGCTTATATCAGCATTCCTTTCAGATCCTCAATAATTAGTGGAAAGCAGAAAATTCGTAAGTAGCCTCTAAATTCTTCATGACAAAAGGTATTTTGATTCGTTCTAAGAATTGAAACAAAGAAAGTATGAAACCAAGGAATAGAATGCTTCTAATGATTGAAATCTACTACTAGAAATGACTGACCATAAGTATAATTGGCTCCAAACTTCTTGTGGCAGCAGTACATAATCCCGGCCTTCCAGAAGAGTATCATGTATCTCCACACCCATGTTGGAGTCCTCTGATGCTGCATCATATATCAAGTCAGAATTGTCGATACCAGCAGGCCTCTTTAATGTACTTGAACCAACTGAATCGCAATGCTCTGACAAAGAAGATGCATCATTTATGCTATTTGATTGATCTTGGTTCACATATTCAATCCAATGTTGCCACCATCTGCTAGGAGCCAATTACAAAAGCATCAGAAGATATTTTTCTTCGTATTTTTATCCAGGAAAAGAACAGGACACTAACCCTTAAAGGACTTTTAATAGTCAAAATATATTGTTACTAATCAACGGAGAATAAGAAAGATAGATAGAAAAAAGAGGGAAACTAGTCATCATCGAATCAACCACCATATCAGATGTGAGTTTAGCATGGATGATGGAACAGTAATGAAAGATCTACGAATAATGAAGCAATTACAGAACCCAAATCCAACATAAGCAAGACCTAATAGCATTAGTCGTGTCTGTTTAGAAATAGATGATTGTGAAAGTCCTGGTTATAAAAAGTTAAGACCACTGTTCTATTCTCACAAGTCACAACAGCGATCGTGTAAGTTTCACATAGCAAGATATTTGTTTTGTAATATTGCTCCAAGCGGAAAAACTTATAACCCTTTAATCGATACATCGTTTCATTTCAAGAACAAAAAAAATGAACTATGACACTAAGGCTTCCAAGTTCAGTTTGACAGGAACTTCAAAGAGCTTCTCACAGGAAATTCTCATTTGCTGCAAGTATATGTTTCTGAATGTGTAGGCTCCTTGACTTTTAAGTAGTTTTGAAACATTTTTTTAACAATAGTCTCCAACAAATACCATTTTTTTAAAATTATTTCTAAACCTACACGTTTCCACTATGGGAAAGAAGGCTTGCATTCCTCGAGCTCTACTCAATTTAAGGAGTGAAAGACGACTGAGATATCAAAAGTAAAAAAACTATTTCCATCACCAGAAATCTATGATCAATTCAAGGAGTGAAAGACGACTGAGACATCAAAAGTAAAAAATAAAAATAAAGCAAACATGAGTCACACTTTCCATTTGAACTATCCAAACAAAAAATGAAACTTCAATTAAAGCAAATTTATTCAAATCATCTACAATTATCTGTAGAAATAAAGAAGGGACTAAGAAGTTAAGAAGAAGAAGAAGAAGACCTTTGAGTAATTAAATAAAAGGCATCGCCGTCTTTGCTATTAGCTTCGGCAGCTAAAGCAATGTCCCTAATCATAATTCTCTCTTCCTCAGGGGAGAGCTCCGCACCACCACTACTGCTACACATAGACACCTCCGCCATCGCTCCCCCTTCTCTCTCAGATCTGAGCTGATAAGACACTGCCAAAACAAAAATAGGAAAAATCCGAGGAAGTTTGCTCTTTTTACAGGGGTTTAGGGGAAAACATGAGAAACCCCTGTACCGCTAGTTTGTGAACGAGCCGGAGCAGGGATCCACGAGACCGGAATTTGGCTAGAACGGCGACGGGACAAAATAAAATGTAGCTAAAATACAAAACACACGTCATTCTTGATGGATAGTCTATAATCTGTAATCTATTTATAGTATATAAAATATTAAGAGTCGGATGAGCTAATAAGCATTTGAAAAAAAAATTCTCTGGCATCTATTTTAATTAATTAGATGACATGGAAATTCATCGAATTTGAAAAATAACACAGATATCTCACCGTGTAAAGTTTCATTGACAAAAAGACTCAGAATCATCAAATATCAAACTGACACCATTTAAGTAATGAGATGCCATACCATATGACACATTGTTTATTTCCAATTCTAAAAAAAGTTAAAATCAATATCTTTTAAAAGATTAGAATCCACCTGAACCCGAAAAATCGTGGTCGACTTATGTTTCGGGTTACTAAATTGGTTGGACCGAATTGGTTGTTGGTTAATATCGTCTTTTTAAACCTAAACCAACGTATTCTTAACTGAACAAACTTATTTGTCGTTTTTCAAGGGGTGTTAGAGAAATTTTTATTAATCTTTTTTCGATAATTTTATCCATTTATTATTGATATATACTTCAAATAAACTTCTAATTTACGTGTGTCATTTAATTATTAGTTATTCAAAAAAGTATAAAAATTTATTAAAGTAAGCATTAATTTTTTTAAATCATTTACATATGTAATGACTTTAAAAAGACTAAGAATTAATAAAAAAAAATTTAGATTAATTTTAATCTGATAACTTGAATTAATTGTAGCATTTATGAAAACTAGTTAATAGACACGTGTAATTACGTCTACTATATTTTTTGCTAAGATTGTTATTTATAACTATGTTGTATTTATTATGTGAATAAAAATATGTATTTAGCGTAATATTATTTATTTTTAATTTATGTGAGCCGAATCAAGACAATATCATATTATTATTATTATTATTGTTGTTTGATGATATATTATTATCATCCAATCAAACTATAGAAAATTCTACATGTTTCCAAAAAAAAATAAGAAATAGTAAAAATATAATCTCAAAAATTAAAAGAAAGTGGCACATTAGAATTAAATTATTTATATTATGTATTGTTTTACACTTGATCTACATTTTTTCTTTTGCATAGCAAATTTAAATATTTTTATATAAATTCATGATCTGAGAAAGATACGCTAATATGCTATTCTGAGTTGTTTTAGTTTGATGAATATTTTCATAGGTCCTAACAGCGGCTCCCTAAAAGAATGGTTAAGCCTTACCTGGACATTGCAAGTATGCATTAGACTGATCAACTGAGAATCTTTTAGTTGAATATCAATCTTGGTATCAGAGTCATACTTTTACAGCCAGTGGTAATCTATTATACGGAATAGGACAGTAAGGAGAACCCAGAGAAAAATGAGTGACTCCACAAACATTGAACTTGTTCGCCTTTCCTCTTCCTTCTCTCCTCAAGATCTCCCCCCTTCTGTGCGTCGAACTATTGCAAATAAGATCGAGAACCTGATTGAAATCCATCATCTCCCTGAAGATGTCAGAATTCAGGAAACAGAATTACCACTTCTCAATCCACACCGCCTTTATCATTGTTCAAACAGAGTCCTTCGTAGTATCAGAACTTTGATATCTACTCACAGACCTCATGTGAAGGAAATTGTGCAAACCACAAAATTAAACCACTTTGGTCTCCAAGCCACCACCGCAGAACAGTATGTTACTCTTGGAGATCCCTCAAGAACTGCTTAATGGTTGGCAGACAGAAGGCTACACACTCCTACATGTTGGTGATGTCCGACTTACCTTGACCCCCCATGGTAGAAAAGGGATTGCCACTACTGCCAGATTGCTCTCCTAGATACCACCTTCACATCCTACCGTAATGTTGATTGGCTCAATTCTCACCACCCTCAGTAATGGCACTGTCATTCTCACTATTCCCCTGGACTTTAATATTAAACTATCAGACTCAACTCTGTCTCAGAGATTGAAAGTTCAAGTCCAGATTGTAGGCGCAGAACAAGACCCCAGAGCTATCATGGCCACATGCATCATCAGATCATTTATCGCCTCCAAAATCACTCATTTGATCTTCATTTTCCCAACTCTACTCAAAATGCCCTTTTTGCGATTTCTGACAGGAGAGATGATACCTCTATCATCCAGATCCCTCGACATATTTCTAAAGCCGAACTCACGCAACTAATGCCTCTCGAATGGATCAATAACTATGAACGACAGTTTCATGCCATCCAACGTGATGTTCATACTTTTACCCCTCCTAAGGTGCACCGACTCCCTGATGGGACCATTAAGACCATCTTTGCCATACTTGGCACAGCAGAGCCTTCTTCTTCCAGACCCGTGTTTTCTGGAAGTATTTTAACTATCACCCATGCTTACACGCCCTCGCGCAGCTGTCCTCCCATAGCCTGGATTGATCATGCGGCTCAACCCTGTTATGTGTCCCACGTAAATGGACATTTCATCTTGGATATTTCTTCAAATAGATGCGACCCTGATTGCGATTGTGATGAGCCTTTTTAGACGAAATTGAACTGATGATGATGATGACTCATGGTATCAAACGGCTCATTCAACCCACAAAAAGCCCAGCAAATTGTCTTGTCGCTATAAGGCATCTCACCATCTCCATGATGATAATGATCCTCCATGAAACTGGCCATACAGATCTTCTTCCATCCATGCAGCCAACATCGGTGCTTCAGTCCATTATATTCCTAGTATCATTCCCTGCATTGCCATGATGAAATCATACGAACAAGATTTTCCACCATTAACCAGACACACCAATCCAGTTATGAAAGTGTCTACTAGACCTTTCTCCATTCCTACCGAGATCACTCCAACAGGAGAACCTAGGTCTCTTCCTGCGGCTGAAAATGTGCTGAATTGGCAGTCCAAAAATGTTGTATGTCAAATCGGACTCTCACAAAGATTGCTGCTAAACTCGATCAGCTACATCTGCAATCTGACAATCTATCTACTCACGTCGGGCAGATCTTTGACCAACTTCAACAGCTTCGGGACATGTTAGCATCAAGAGCCTTATACTTAGATACGGAATTAAAACACCTGGCCGACAAAATGTTACATAGGCCCAGAATTCCGGAAGAAAGAGCAAGAACTCTCCCATATTCAACAAGATATCTACCGGACAGAGGCAGATATGACTAAGGAGAAATCTCAAACTCTTTATGATCCATATCCTTCCTATCCCATGAGCAGTCAAACTCCTAGGTATCTCTCCTCTCCCATACCTTATCCCAAAGCCTCCAACTATAATAATCTGTTCAAAATGTCTTACCCCATTTTAAGGCAACTCAGACAGTCTAGGTCGACAACCGCAGCTCCCCTAGTGCAGCCTGCTCCTCTTTCTTCGATACCTCCTAGTGTTCAGATCCATCCCACTCCCCTGGCTTCAACTTCCTATGCAACGAAACCTGCTGCTCTACCAGTTCGTCCTCCTTCTCCATCTTAAAAATTAAAGGCTCCTCTGGAACCTGCTCCGACAATCCAAATGTTACAAAGTCTTTCCAGTTCAGTTTCAGAAACTGATACCTCCAGCGCTGATGAGACCTCTAGTCTTCCTTTCGAGGCACACCAAGCTGATATTTCTACTATTGCCATGGTCCAACCTGGTGATATGGACGAGGAAGAACCTTCTGTCGATGATCTTCCTCCTCCAATACATTCCTAAGACTCGAGGAACATATATAAACCAACGACTGGCCCCTGGTTTACTTTTAACGATCTTCCTCCAAATAAATGGTGTGATCGTCTTCATGAATTTGGTGCTTGGATTGACTTACAACTGTCTAAACCAGATGTGGCCCTAGAAGATGTCCTCTCTTAGTTTTTATCTCTATTCACAGGGACTTTAAGAGAATGGTCTCAAAGTCTTAATCCTTATCAACGGCTGACTACAGCTTATAGCCCTGTTGCTGACACTCTTTTGGGAATGTTACATAAAGAATTCATTGGGGATTTCCAACTCATTGACAAACGAAGTCGTTAAGACTTTTTTGAAATGAAATGATATCCGTTGGGACGTCGTGATTTACAAAAATATTTACAACGTATGTCCGACAAGTATTATATACTGAATGGGGCTAATGATTTCAACCTCCGGCACACATTCATTGCCTCTATTCCTGAAGAATTGCAACCTGAACTACATCGGACCATTGATGCCATTCGACGTGATATGACGGACATTTCCCTTGGTGAGGTCTATCAGCTTGCATTGGCCACCCTTGATAAACTATGTGAACAACAAAGTTTTTTAAGGGGATGCTCAAAGGAGAATCTAAACTCCGATCAGCATGTACCAAATCCTATCTCAAGCTCAAATGCCATGCCCCAAAGGATTGTTCATGTTTCAAGAATCACAGACGGGACAAACGGGAAAAGACCACCATTTTCAATCTCGTAAAGCAGGGTTTCCGGCATCACTCTCGTACCAATCCTTTTCTTCGGTATTTTAAGAAAAGACATCCTTCCTCCCGTAAGTCAGATAAATGCTACATCTGTAGTAAAAAAGAAAATTTTTAAAAAGATGTCCTCATAAAACCAAAAGAGATATTCAGATAATGCAACATCTACAAACAGTGCTTCTCCTCCGAGAAGATGAAGATATTGAATCTGTTGTGGAAGAACAAGTTAACCGCAATGAGGACACTCAATATGTCTTGCCATATTCCTCCGACACGGCCAGCTGTTCATCTGAGTTATCCACCTCCTCAGACTCTGACACATCAGATAATACTACCCTCATCCTTTGCTTGGGAACTCTTGTGGTCTTACATGACCATCCCAAAGAGAAGGTTGTGTCCATCAAACCACATATTGAAATCCGACTTCTTGCAGACAAATTTGTCAAAGTTGTTCCAACCATTGGGTTTATAGAAACTGGCTCTTGCAGAATAGTCATGAAACTATGTCGTCTACCTTCTGAAGATTGGGTTCCTTATAATTAATATTTCTTTACTGCTAATGGCAGTTTATTCAAAATTGAGTGGATTACAAAGAGACTCATTGGTCTTCAATTTTTCCCAAACTGCATTCTCTGGATTAAGGTGTTAGGCAGTGACTTTCCCGGCAAAGATATATTAATTGGTTTTGATGCTTTCTCCCGCACCAAGAAACTCCAGATTTTATCCACTGGGATCTAGTATAAAAGTTTCTTCCGTGCTTACACCCCTGTTGCCAGTCTCCTCGAGCTTCAACAAGTTCCTCCTGTTTATACCTATCTCAGTGACCAGATTCTTCCATACTGTGCTGATAGACATGTTCCAGTTTTCCCATACTTTCCCTCTCTGGAAAAATCTCGCATTATTTATTCGTCTTCCATTCAAACGCAATGAAGACCTCAATCATACTAAGGTCACTCATCCTGGCATGAATCTCGATGATCTTGCGTTGGCCCAAGAAGAATGTGCATCTCTTCTTCAGCAAGGGCTTATTGAGCCCACGAAATCTGATTGGGCCTGCAGGCATTTCTTGTTGAAAAAAGAGTTGAACTCAAACGTGGGAAAAAGAGGTTGGTGATAGACTACGAGCCTCTCAACATGTTTCTCCAGGATGATAAGTTTCCCCTTCCCAAGCCCAATACTTTATTTGTCCATCTCAAACAGGCCAAGATATTCTCCAAGTTTGACCTTAAAGCTGGGTTTTGGCAGTTAGGCATTCATCCTGAGGACCGTTATAAGACTTCTTTCTGTATATCGAATGCCTAGTACCAGTGGACCGTCATGCTATTTGGCCTAAAAGTAGCACATTCGCTCTTCCAAAAGGCCATGACCCAAATGTTTGAGCCCATTTTACATAGTGCCTTGGTTTACATTGATGACATTCTACTCTTCCTCGAAGATTCACCTTCTCATCAATTCTTATTATCCCAAGTTTATTGATCTCATCAAACATTACGGGATTATGTTCTCCGCCAAGAAGGTCGAAATCGGTGCTACCCGTATTGAATTTATGGGTATGATCTTTGAAGATGGACCCAGGTCCTCATATTGCCATCGAATTGCTCAAATTCCCAAATACTGATTTAATGGTCAAACAAATCCAAGAGTTCCTTGGCATCATTAATTATCTCAGAGATTTCACCCCTCATGTAGTCACCTACACTAGCCACTTGTCCAAACTTCTAAAAAAGAACCCCCTATCTTGGGGCCCTGCCCAGACTAAGGCGATCTAAGCCTTTAAAGACCTTGCCCAAAATCCTTATCCATTAAAGATTCTTGACACAGGATTACGTATCCTACAGACAAATGCTAGTGATGACTATTGGGGGGCCATCCTCATTGAAGAAGAAAGGGCAAACATTTTTATTGTAGGTATGCTAGTGGACAATTTAAAGATTCTGAGAAGCATTCTCATGTCACCTATAAGGAGATCCTAGCAGTCAAAAAGAGGATTGAAATATTCAGCTTTTATCTCAGCCCGTATGAATTTACTGTCGAGATTGACAACACGTCATTCCCCAAGATGCTTGATCCAAAAGGGAAAATTCTTCCTGATAAATAACTCCTCAGGTGGAAAGACTGGTTCTCACGTTATAAATTCTCAGTTCGTCATCTCATGTAATTTAGAAGGTTAATTTCGGTTACACATCAATAAATAAGTGGATAAAATTATCCAAAAAATGATTCTCATTTTCTTCACACTTCTAATATATTACGTTATAGATTACAGATTGTAGATGTAAAGATAGAGGAAAGGTGAATTATCTCTATAAAATTTAAAATATAATTCAATTATAACACATTTTTAAAAAATTTAGTTACATTATATTATATATGTTAGCATAGTTAGTATGTTATATAAAATTATAATATTGTCTTGATTTCTTCACATAAAATTGAAAATAAAATAATATAATGGTAAATTCTTTTTTTAATTTACATAAACACAACATGATTATATAAATAATAATCCCAACTGAAAATATAATAGATTTAATTACATGTGTCATGTGTGTATTGACTAGTCTCAAAAAAGTTTCCCAATATGGGTTGGTGATTAAAACTCACATTACACCTTATTAATGACATGTTTACTTCCCACGACACTTAAATGAGGATTTGGAATTAAATTACATGAAATTGAATGCGGCGAGAATTTTTCAGGAATTAGTTGCAAAAAATTGGATGAGAATGTTTATTAGCTGCTATAAATTAGAACGTGGAATTAGGTGCAGGGAAATATATATTTTCTTTCCAAACTTGATTCCTTACTAACCCACGAATTCAAAGTGTATGGCATTATTAAAATCCTTTTTGGTAAAAACGATTACTATTTCAATTAATAATAATTATTTTTTTCTACAATTTTTCTTGCACTTGTCACGATCAGTTAATACTTGCATGCCACGCACATGTAAATTTATTATATTTTTTGTTATGATTATTATTTATGATTCATGTATTATTTGTGTGAATTAAAAGTAAATACATTTAGCACAACATTATTGGTTTTTAATTTATGTAAGTAAAATTAAGAAAATATTATATTCTTACTATTTCTATTTATTGATATATTACTATTCAATCAAGTTATATAACATCATGTATATTTCTAGGGGAAATGAAGAGTATTAATAAAAATGTGCTCTCAAGAATTAAAAAAAAAGTGACATCATTAGATTTATCTTGATCTTTCTTTTTTCGTTTGTAGTGCAAATTTAAGTTTTTTTGTAAACTCTATGTAACTATATTTATGTAACATATTTATTATACCAACATATAAAATATAGCGTAACAAAAGTTTCTAAAATTATTATAATCCAATCATATTTGTTATTTCAATTTTATAAAGATAATTCACATTTTTCTATATATTAAAAACAAACTAGTATAGAGCTGTAGTTTTATCTAAAACTTTTAAATCACCTTTTAAGTAATTTAACTTAAAGTAGTTTAAAAGTGTGAGACACAACGAGGAGGATAATGAATAATGGTGATAATAGAAGCAATGAAGATAGTTAAGAGAAAAATAATATATGAATCGTCTTATTTGACGGCTAAAATAACTAGTAGAATGAAGGATTAAAAAAATAGTATTAGAGTTGAGTTGTAACATTGAGTTATAATTTTAATATAATATAATTTTTGAAAAATATAGATATATAATAAATGGGGTTGGGCAATAGGGCGGAGACCATGCCCGCCTGTCACACGTTGATTCATCAAAACCCAAAAATTGGTTGGTTCCCACGAGTTCAGAGATTCACTAGTGATTTTAATATCCGTACATTTATTACAATTCATTCAAAGTTATAAATTTAAAATTAACTTAAAAATATTTATTAATTATTTTTTTAAAATTCATTAAATAGGTGAATGAATTTAAAAATTTAATATCTACTTTGATCAATTTTATATAGTTTTACAAGCAATCAATTACTAAGTACCGAGAAGATTATTTAAGATAATATTATAAATAATCTCTTTTACATGACTTTATTTTTAAAAATGAAAATGAAGTTGCAACTGACAAAACACTGAAAATCATCCTATTTTTGAATGACCAACTATTTAAAGAGCGAAATCATGTTGGAGTTCTCAACATCCATGTTCATCAGAACCAAATGATGAATATAAGAATACTTTGGTCCTGATTGACAATGAACTAATGAAGGAAGAAGAGTGAAAAAATGAATAGATGAGAAGTCATATGAAACACGACTAAAAAAATAGAAGAGATAAAATGAAGGAAGAATAGATCGAAGTGAAGAAGGAAGAAGAAACGTACTTGCCCACCTGTTCTGAGAAGCTGCGAACCGGAGGAAGAAAGAGTTATAATGACTGTATGAGAGAGAAAGAAGATGAAAGACGAAAAATGATAGATTTCTCTCCCAGGTAAGAAGAGTGAAAAAAAATTGGTTTAATGCGAGATTTCTCCCAATAGAGAATAATACAATACTTTGCTTCAAGCACAAATTCAATTCCGTGAAGTGAACGAAATTAAATTACAACTAATGTATCGGTCTCACTCGGAATTAATTTGTAAATTCATAGTAAACAATAGAATGCCTACCTGTAATCAAATTCCGCAAAATTAACTTCCAATTATGTGTAGTAAATGTGTCTTAAAGCTTTAGTTGTAGTACTCCAAATTCTCATAGAATTGTTCTTTGACGAGAAAATAATAAAATTTCTTAGAAGTTCAATGACAATATTTTTTTGTCAAAGGGAAATTTCATTACTAAAATCAAAATGGAAACATAAGTTTCCTTTCCACGAAAGTAATAGCCTCCTGGAAAGGACTACACATGATGACCGATTCCGCAGCAAAACAACCCTCTCCAGCACAAGAATGAGCTAGAATATTTATGTCTATGACAGTACCCAAAGGTAAAAGGACCAAAATTATCAGTAAGAGTAGTAATATAAAAAATAATGGAACCAATCTTAGGATTATTAAACGTTCTGCACTTGATCTCTTGAACTAAGCTTAGGCAATCCAAATAGGAAAGAATACTGCTTGGATGAAACTTTAAGCTTTCTTCCATCCTCCATCTAACTGCCTCCGCTTCAATTGAAAGAACCGAAAGAGAGTTGTTGATATTTCAGAATCCAACTGAGATGAGTTTTCTCCTGGGTCTCATAATGCCCATCTGATACCACCCCTTCTATCGGCTAATCTAGCTGAGTCGAAACAAAGAATCCCACTCAGATGAGAATTCAATGACAATATCGCCTTGACTTTCGCGTCTCAAATCTTTGAACTTATAATTGTGAGTACTAATAGTTGCTAAACTTACAATCATGAGATTGATAGTTTCATTTATACACGCTATCATAATATGGAAGGGTAACACATAATGAATACAAGTTGGAGGATAATGGTAATAAAAACACCAATGAAGTTCAATTACAATTTTTTAGCAAAATTAATTATAATTATAATTCATAAATCCGATCATGGGTTTGTTTAATTATTTAAACATGAGTATTATCATGTTTATGGCCCTCAAGCTAGTTTATGGATTATAGGTATTGTCATGGTCAGTAGTAAATAGGTAAGACATGGATGCCTAGTAGTCAACCAAGTCGGTCATATTTTAGTGATGAAAACTATTTATTAAAGTTAATTTAAAAGATAAAATTTTCACCAATCCTGACCATTAGATTTCACTTTAAATTGGAGCTTCTTTCATATCAGATATAAGTCTATTGGCATAATTAGTGAGAGAAGAAAAACTCATATGGAGACCAATTATTCTCCGTAGTCAAAAATTAGAGAGGAAAGGAAAAATGATTTTTTTCTTCCAGGTACCCCCACACCAGTAATTGATTGACAACCCGGGGAATAATAAGGAAAATCATGAGGTATGGATTCACATTGGTTCGCGCCAATTCACACTGGTTCACGATGCACGGCGTACGATGTTTTGCATAGATTCTTGCAAACCTTCCTAAAAGTTTTCATTTGTGTGATTTAATTATTCAAACCAAGTTTGAGATTAAATCGACGCAAAAAATGGAACCGAAGAAGGAAAGAAACATTATGGCGGCGTAGCAGATGGCTGCACTGCGCGCAAGCGTGCGAAGGCGGCACGAAGTTGTTGCGTGCAAAGCCATGGCAATGGGCTGTTATTTCACGACAACAACTGGTTGTTGTAGGTTGACTACAGCGCTGCACCTTGGTGGCTAGTGGTCGTGGGTTTTGGCAGTATTGGAATCTACAACGACGTGTGACGGAAGGCGTGGTGGTGTTTTAAAAAAAATATAAATGATAAACGATCGCATTATCGCAGATCCCTAAAATGAAAACATTTTTCGAATCAGATTATATATCTATACATTAAATCTAAGACATACATAGATATGAATCATACTCTTGTAGTCTATCAAGCGTTCTTGCAAACAATGAACTCGTAATCTCACGAACAACAGACTACAATATGCACACCAAGATCTTCCAAGTCAATCATCAATCACACTAAGACGTGTGTGGGCACGTAAAATAAATCAAAGACTCTTTTCTGTCTCTACATGTACTCAATACATGAGATCTAGCGATTTTAGAGAATGACTATTTTGAGACAAAACTCTGAGAGAATTAGGAAAACTCATAGAGATTTTTGATTAACCTTTAATCACATAATTACACGTTGATTTTAGTTGCAGCACTAAGGCCAATATAATAATATCAATATATATCTTCTAGGTCAAGACTCATCAGATTTTTTAGGGATTTACATAAATTAATAATTAATTATAAATGTGTCATTGTAGCGAGACCCACTACAATTGAACAACACGGCAGTGCCACACGGTATTGCAGTGTGCCGTGAAGGGCCATAGCGCCTCACGGCACGGCTATAGTGTTGTGAGGCACTATAGTGTGCCACGTGTCCATTGTAGTGCCACGTGACACTACAATAGTCAATGTCAATCACTGATTCAAAATCAGTGATTGACATGTGGGAATCCAATATGTCACGTGGTAATTTTTTAAATTTATTATTTATTTCAATTACATAAATATCTAGATATCAATTAATTCAAAATTAACTTATCTGATCTCTCAATCAATTATCTTATCTGTTAATTAACAGATTAGATAAATCAAATCAAATCATTATCTCATAATGATTTAATATTATTTAATTTCACAGATCAAATATTCTGTCTCACTTATCGATCAACAACAAATTAATCGATAAAACTATTTAATTGTAATTTCCGATAATTACATTAAATAATTTAATTCATTAATTCTTAATTAATTAATTATATATAAATATCTCATAATTATATATTTACCCCAGAAATTTAATTCCTCTCGCAAATTAGTCATTTTCTCATGTACTGAAATATTCACACACTCGACTGTGTAGTGCAGATGTAACTTTGGATGATCACATCTCCTATGCTTTCGGCTGATCAGATTACTTTCAGGCGTGGGCTCCTTTACTTTGATCATTCCTTTTAGCTGTTTTGTCCTCAGCAACTCAATCAGTCATAGCCACTTGGTGGTTCGTCATGGTTCGAGCCAATTAATCACAACCACTTGACTGTCAGTCTGAGCCTTCATTTTCATTTTGATGTTTTATCCTATCCAGGAGGTAATGATTCTCCGTTCTCGAGATGTCGATTCTCATTCTGTTGTTCTTTCCCATTCTATTATTCTTACCCATTCTGGGAGTGATGATCACCCATTCTGGAAGCGATAGTCACCCGTTTTAGAAGCGATTGTCCCCCCGTTCCAACAGCGGTAGTCACACGTTCCAAAAATGATTCTCTCCCGTTCCAGAAGTGATAGTCCCCCGTTCTAAAAGTGAAGGTTCCCCACTTCAGCATTTTTTCCTATTTTGAGGAGGTATCCCACTTCGGTGTTCTTCGTCGCTCTGACGAGGTCCCCTGCTTCAGCGTTCTTTCTGCACACATGTCTTGGGTGGTTTTTTTCCTGTTCATACACAACTTTATGAACTGCAGGATGGAACCTGGAACCTCTGTTAAAGAACATATGATGCTAGTCATAAGTTATATGAATGAGATAAAGATCATGGGTGCTGAGGTTGATGACGAGACTCAGGTGGATATGATCCTAGAGACTCTGTCTGATACCATCCAAATCTTCAAACTTAATTATTTGATGAATAAGTTGAGATACTCACTTCTTTAGATTCTGAAGGAGTTACAAGCCACTAAGAATTTGTTTCTAAAGGGCAAGAGGAAGACTGAAGAGGAAAACTTTACTGAAAGTAAGCCTTCTACCTCTGGCGCCAAAAGGAAACACGAGAGGAGGCTGAATAAGGCTAAGAAGAAGAACTTAAAAGTTGCAAATGGTAAGGGCACATCAAGGTGGACATGCTGTGAGACAAGTGTCATCACTGTGGAGTCGATACCATTGGATACACAACTGCCTGGATTAGCTCTAGCAGATATCTTGGTCGAGTTCTTCGTCCTTATGGGGAATAGAGCATTAGTATTGGCTGTATCAGTTGGAACTTAATAACGGTTATTTATTTTTACGTGATGTTTATTATACCTCGATTTTTTGGAAAAACCTTATTTCAGTAGCTAGTTTAATTGAGTAAAGATTCAATTTGAATTTCATTGATAAAGATATTGATATTTTTAGAAATGACTGCTTAATTACTACTGCACATTTGATAAATGAACTGTTTTATGTAAAACCAATAGTTCCAATGATATGTGACACTGAAGTGAATAATGATTCACAAATAGATATTAAAAGGTTGAAGTATGACTCAACTTTTTAATATTAGCCTAGATATGGTTAAAAGAATTGTGAATGATGGTCCTTGCAAGCTTTAAGTGTGAGATCACTACCCACATGCGAACCCTGTATTGAAGGCAAAATGTAAAGAGCCACTCAATGCCTCGAACTCATACATAGTGTTGTATGTGGGCCATTGAATATCCAAGGAAGAAGATGTTATGAGTACTTCGTAACCTTCACTAATGACCACTCACGTTTTGGTCATGTATATCTAATGCGTCAAAAGTCTGAAACCATTGAAAAGTTCAAAGAGTATAAGGCCTTGGTTGAAAAAAAATGAGAAAAACAAATCAAAACACTACGATCTGATCGTGGTGGAGAGTATTTGTTAGGAGAGTTTGAAGACTTTCTTAACGAAGAATGTATTATTTCTCAGCTTACAACACATTTTACGCCACAATAGAATGGTGTGTGGTACACCATATGAAAAACGGTATGGACGAAAGTCATCTATTAACCATTTTAAAATATGGAGATGCCTAGCACATGTTTTAAAACTGAAGACAAGCAAGTTGACCAGTCGTTTAGAATTATACATGTTCTTAGGATATCCTAAAGAAATGAATGGATACATCTTCTACAATATGAATGACCATAAAATATTCTTTAGCACGAATGCTCATTTTCTTGAAGAAGATTACATTAAAAATGTACAGCCGAGAAGCACAGTTGTGCTAGAGAAATTATTGAGTGGGAGGACACCAACTATCCAATTAGAAATTGATTCTGATTTAATAATGGAAGAACCACGACAGAAGCTAGAGCCTATGAAGTTTCGGCGTAGTCGGAGGGTCTGTGAGACAACCTGAGAGGTATACGTCCTATGGAGAAGCTTTGATAGCTGTCTCAGATAAGGACCTTGGTGAACTTGTCTCCTACTCAGAGGCCATGATTGATCCTGAAGCAAACTTATGATAAGAAGCCATGAATATTGAGATACATTCGATGTACTCGTCGTAGTCTAGAAGCTTGTAGATCCTCCTAAAGGGGTAGAACCCGTAGATTGCAAATGGATCTATAAGAAGAAAAGAGGTCCAGATGGGAATGTTGAGACATTCAAATCTAAGCTAGTAGCCAAAGGCTACACCCAAAATGAAGGAATAAACTATGAGGATACCTTCTCGCCAGTGGCCATTCTTAAATCTATCCAAATTCTTTTGTCAATTGTTACTGTCCTTGATTATGAAATCTAGAAAATGGATGTTAAGACTCCTTCTCAATGGCGACATTAATGAACGCATTTATATGGCTCAACCAGACGAGTTCATGGAAAAAGGCCAAGAGGGAAAAGTTTGCAAACTGCAAAAGTCTATTTATGGACTTAAGCAAGCATCACGGTCGTGAAATATTAGATTCGACGAAACTATTAAGTATGGTTTTTTGAACAGTTAGTGGATGAGCCCTGTGTGTATAAGCTGATACATGAAGGGAATGTGGTTTTTCTAGTCTTGTACATAGATGATATTCTGCTCATTTGGAATGATGTAGAAAAATTGTCTGATGTCAAGATTTGGCTTGCAAAGTAATTTGATTTGAAGGATCTTGTAGAAGTTGCATTTATCTTAGGTATTCAAATCTTTTGAGATAGGAAGAACAAACAATTGACACCGTCTCAAGCATCTTATATTGATAAGGTATTGGATCGCTTTAATATGAAAAATTCTAAGAAAAGATTTCTTCCTTTTAGACATGGATCAGCCTCTTAAAGGAGCAGTCTCTCAAGACTTCTCAAGAAGAGGAAAAATGAGAAAGATTCATTATGTTTCAGCCATAGGAAGTCTCATGTATGCGATACTTTACACTAGGCCAAACATTTGCTATGCCATATGCGTGGTGAGTCATTTCCAATCTAATCCTGAAATTGAGCATTGGAATGCCGTCAAACATATCCTTATGATCTTGGGAGAACAAGGAATAACATGCTTGTGTATTCAAGTAGTGACTTGAATATACCGGGGTATACTGATTTTGATTTCCAAGCTGATAAGGATTCCAGGAAGTCCACTTCAGAATTGGTGTTCATCCTGAACAGTGGAGCAGTTGTATGGAGAAGTATCAAGCAATCTTGCATTGTTGACTCTACCATGGAAGATGAATATGTGGCAGCTTGTGAAGTTACAAAGCAGGCTAAATGGATTAGGAAGTTCTTGAAGACTCTGGAAGTTGTTCCAGACACTAACAAGCCCATGACACTTTATTGTAATAATAGTGGGGTTGTAGCGAATTCTAACGAACCTAGAAGCCATAAGAGATCCAAATATATAAAACGTAAATATCACCTGATTAGAGAAATTGTTCAGCATGGAGACGTTGTGGTTATGCAAATTTCGATGGTCAACAACATGTCAGATCCATTCACAAAGACTTTAAGCAGTAAAATTTTTTTATGGTTATCTGGAAGGCTTGGGGATAAGAGATTGTACACGTCTACTTTAGTTCAAGTGGGAGATTGTTGGAATATGTTCACAAAGTAGCATGTAATAACTATTTTATTTATTTATATTTAGTTATTTCTCAGACATTAGTATTAATAAATTTTTATGAATAAATTAAAAGTTTTATTTTAAATTAAAGTGTGTTTGTAAATTACTCAGACCCTGAAACTTTCATCAACGAACGAAGAGTGAAGACATAGGCCTCTCCGCACAAACTCTTATAAGAAAGTTCAGAATGATATTCGCAGTCGTAGGATTGACTGGGCAATCAAATCTAATTACGATTGTTAGATTGAACCAATGGATGTCAGTCATGGGGCATGGAAGTGGAGACTCAAACGGTTAACCTAGACATATTATGAACATGTTGAACAGACCATAACAAATTAGTTTAGAGCCCAATACTATTTACATAGCACTAAATCTAATTGTTACATCTTAAGAGTGTTTTCATAATTACCTCAATCCTGAGGTAAATAAGTAGCTTGACTTAGTTAGTTGCAATATTTGATATGTCAAATGAGTTAGTTCGAATCGGCGGGTAATACCTCGACTGTTGGGATTGTAAACAACTAAGTTGGAGTTATGTGACTCACAGATATGGAAATTCATGGTTGGATTGCGAAAGTAACAATATCAACTTATGCTTTATTGATAGGTGTGTGAATAAATTAATCTGACCAGGTATTAATGAATTGAATCATTGATTACTAGAATTCACTATTATGTTCTTATTCAAAATCAATAAATGAGTTAAGGAAATAATAACAAGAGGGGTAAAATGATATTTTTACATTCCGCTCTTGTTACTGAAATTCATGATGGATATTATGTTAAAATATTATGTGGACCGTGAAAAGAAAAAGGGTTTATTTACACCAACAGAAAAGTAGCGCGCATGAATCGAGAGTTGATTCGGCATCAAACGTATGTGGACTCGTATGATGTCAGGATTAAATAGGTCGGCAATTTATGAAGATAAATTTTCCGGGTATTTGAATCCTTTTCTTTGTTCATGTGGGTATATCCAGTATCAGAAATAGCTCATGAGAACAGGAATAGAGAAACGAAGTAAATTGGATTAAAATATGTTTTGGTGCCAATGCATATTTCCTACATCTATATGTGAGAGGTGATGTCACTTAATTAGTTAAGTGAGATTATTTGTATTAAAATTAATTAGTTTATTATTTTCTAACTATTAGATGATTAGTAAATAACAATAAATTAATTAATTAGTTGATAATGATCAATTAAATTTATCAATTTAATTGATAAATTTTGATACAACTCTAATACTATGGAGATATAGTGATTTTTGGCAATTTGAAAATATGAGGGTGAATTTTTAGAAATTTAAGATATATGGGTATATTTATAAATATCAAAAATTAGATTTTATAAACATCTAAGAGCAATTTGATTGCAGGAAGAGAGATAAAGATATAGATCTCATATTAGATATAGAGAAAAAGAGTTTTCTCCCTCCCTAGTGATCGCCGTCAACTGAGAGAGCATTGAAGGAAAAATATTCAATTTTTTCCTTCAATCATTTTTAGAGCCCACACTCAAATTGCTAAACAAAATTCGTGTGCTATATGTTTCTGAAATTCACGGATGGTTGTTGGTGGATGAAATTTGTAAATCATTCTTGGAGTTCAAGTGTGTGATTCGGATCTCGAAACTTGAAGAACACGAAGGACGTTCGAAGGAATTCCGCCAGTTTAAAAATTCTCTGATACAAAGTATAGGTGAAAAGTTATTTCTAACATTATCTTCTCGTTTAATATCATATATGCATAATCGCACGTTGTTTGGTTTTAAGTTATTTAATTCGATTAAATAAGTTAATTGAAAAAAAATTGATATTCCGCCCACGAATCATTCGTGGTTCAAACTTTTTTAGTTAATTTTAAAACCTACCAATCCCAGCAATTGGTATCAAGGCCATATGTTCTTGACTATACATATAAATATTTGAAACGAACATATCGTGAATTTTGTGGATTTTAGCATAAGATTTTGTATAGTAGATTCAAAACTGTTTTGAATGTGATTGGATCTCTAACTATTGGCTCTAGGCATTTTTATTTCAATTTAGAATTGATTTACGCCAAAATTGAGGAATATGATTATGTAATTTATTTTGTTGTAAAAGTTATATTTTTATAAATTTGTCGTCACCTTGAACCGACGCCGGACTACTGTTATGTGAATTACTGTTCACGCGGAGTACCGTTCACACCGAATTACTGTTTCATGTCAGAATCATTGTTCATGCCGGAATTACTGTTCACGTCAGAATCACTATTCATAGTAGAGTTATTGTTCCGGCAGCCAGCGATACTATTCTGGAGCCATCACCACCGATGTCCATTGTCGTGCCCGACATGGTTATTAGGGTTTGTGAAATCCTAGTCAATAACAATTAGGGTTTATGAAACCAATTATTCTATTTTTTATCTTTTAAAATTTTAAATTTTGAATTTTAAATTATAAACGAATAAAATATAATTAAAATTCAAAGATAATTATCTATTTTATCTTTATATCTTTTGAATTTGGAATTCAAAAATAATTATATATTTATCTATTTATGTTTAAGTTTTGAATTCAAAAAATAATTATCAATGTTAACTTTTTATTTTATTACATAAAAAGAAAATGGGATAATTAATGAGATTATTTAATTAGAAAAATATTTTTCCTTAATTACAGGGTTTTAATCAAAATTTAAATTTTGAACTTTTGAAATTTTAAATTGGAATTTTAAATTTAGAATTTAGAATTTGAATTTTATGATTTAAATTTGAATTTTAAAATAGAAATGGGCTTTGTAAAGAGTTACAAAATGGTGGGACAACATGGAGAAGAATGAGGAAATTACAAGATTAGTTTATAAATTAATTTGTAATTTATTTATTATTCTCTTGGGTTGTAATTTTAAATGTATGATTTAATTTATTTATTATTCATTATCATATAGCATGCCATATAGTTATAGGGATATGCCAAAATCAAACTGCCATGTAACATGTGATGGGTGATGTCACTTAATTAGTTAAATGTGATTATTTGTATTAAAATTAATTAGTTTATTATTTTCTAATTATTAGATAATAAAAATTAATTAATTTATAATGATCAATTAAATCTATTAATGAGATTGATAAATTTCGATACAACTCTAACACTGTGGAGATATACTGATTTTCGACAATTTGAATATATGAAGGTAAATTTTTAGAAATTTAATATATATGGGTATATTTATAAATATCAAAAATTAGATTTTATAAATATCTAATAGCAATTTTTTTGCAGAAAGAGAGATTGAGATATAGATCTCATATCAGATACAGAGAAAACAAGTTTTCTCCCCTCCCTAGTGATGGCCGCCGATTGAAAGAGCATTGAAGGAAAAATATTCGATCTTTTCCTTCAATCATTTTGAGAGTCACACTCAAATTCCTATACAAATTTCTCGTGAGATAAATTTCTGAAATTAACGGGTGGATGTTGGTGGATGAAACTTGTAAATCGTTCTTGTAGTTCAGGTGCGTGATTCGGATCCCGAAGCTTGATGAACACGAAGAACGTTCGAAGAAATCTCGCCAGTTCAGAAATTCTCTGATACAAAGTATAGGTGAAAATTTGTTTTTAACCTTATCTTCTCCTTTAATATCGTATATGCATAATCACATGTTGTTTGTATTAAATTATTTAATTCGATTAAATAAATAAATTGAAAAAAATTTGATATTACGCCCACGAACCGTTCGTGATTCAAATTTTTTTAGTTAATTTTAAAATCTACCGATCCCAGCACTGAGCACATACGCATTACTTTGCAGGGGTTCTTAGAGACCACGAGACTAAGTGAGGGATGACTGCAACTTTTCCTTGGGATGGATGCACGGTTCTAGTCATCTCTATTTGCGTTGTTACTTTACTTTGATGATTTTAGGAGCGCTACTTTAATCGACTATATCTATGTACTGCCATACGTAGAAACTTAACTTCCGTTGCCTGCCTTAGTTTGAAAGGCTTTCATCTTAATTTTTTTTTCAAATATCCTGACCATTAAAAAAATAAGAGTTTCATTTGTATAGTACCTGAAGTAAATAATAGTTTGTATAGTACACATAAAAGAAGAAAGTTTTTCATGCTAACGAAACGTATCTGTGGCATTTACGTATGGGTCATACTAGTCTAAATAGGATCCAAAGACTAGTAAGCGATTGACCTCTTAGCTCTTTGAGCATAAAGCCTTTACCAGTCTGTAAATCCTGTATATAAGATATGATAACCAAGTATTTTGAGGAAAAAGAGCATAGAGCTTCGATGACGTCGGAGTTAGTGCATATTGACTTATGTAGACCCATGAATGTCCAAGCTAAGAGGTGGTTATAAGTATTTCTTGATTTTCACGGATAATTACTCTAGATACGGCTACATCTATTTAATGCATTAGAAATCCAAAATCTTTGAGAAATTCAAAGAGTTTAGAGTGAAAGTCGAGAATGCTGATAGAAAGACTAAACATTTTTTATCAGATCGAGTAGGTGAATACCTCTCTGTAATAGTCATAGACATTTAGTCGAGAGCAAGATTTCATCTCAACTAAGTGTACTAGGGTCTCCCTAGTAAATTGGTAGAGTTGAGAGGAGAAACAAAACTCTCTTGAACATGGTAAGATCTATGTTGAACTATTATATCCTTCATGTTTCCTTTTAGAGATATGGCTTAGAAAATGTTGCATACATTTTGAATCTAGTCCATTCTAAAGCAGTATCAGGACTCATTAGAGTTATGGAATGAACGTAAACCTAGTTTACGTTATCTCCATATTTGAGGATGTCCATGCTAAGGAGAATGATGCTACGTTGGAACCTAGATCAAAGATATGTGTTTTCATTGGGTATGCAAAATAAATAAAAATATTCTTATTTTATAGTACTGAGAAGTAGAAGGTAAGTTGTTTGTACAAATGTTGTCTTTTCTTGGAAGATGACTATATTAGAAGCTCAAGTTTATGGGCATCATTGTTTTGAAAGAGGTAGCATATTTTGACACTGGCGTCCAATATCAGTCAGAAGATATTAAGGGGGTTATAGAGAAAGAAGTTAACAAAGAGAGCAAAAATGAAGTACTCCCTAATACTACACAACCACATCTTAGTGGGAGAGAATCCATCCACCTAAGTGATACATGTTCTTGGGAGAGACTTACAAGTCTGTCTCGAAAGAATGTGACTTAGACCTCTCGAACTACAATTAGGCTATGAAAGATGCATATGCAGATCATTGGCAGAGATGATGGAATCTGAAATAGATTCAATGTACTCCAATGGAGTGTGGGAGCTTGTATAAGAACTTGAAGGGGTAAATCCCATTAGGTGCAAGTAAGTTTACAAGCAGAAGCAGCAAGCATAGACGAGAAGGAAACATTAAAAGCTAGTTTTATTCTGAAAGGATATACTAAAAAAGACGGAATCGATTATGATGAGATATTTTCATCGACAATATGTTTAAGTGTACGAGGATATTGTCGTCCACTGTGTCTAATCTCGATTTTGAGATTTGGAAAATGGATGTCAAGACTATGTTTCTCAATGACAGTCTTGAAGAAAATATACTTACATCTCAGTCTAAGGGTTTTATCACTAAAGGCCGGGAGAGTATGATGAATGATGTGTGTACAAGAAAAATGAAGGAAATCTAGTAGTTTTCTTGGTTCTTGGATGACATTCACCTCATCTGGAATGTTGTAGGGTTAATGTTTAATGTAAAGTGGTGGTTATCAAATAAGTTTGACGAAGGACCTGGTAGAGATGACATAAGTTCTTGGGATCAAGGTCATTCGTGATCAATGGATCTAGAAGAATATGTTATTCCCAATCTGCATATATAGATAGATTCTGAAGAGGTTCGCAACGCAGGATTCCAAGAAAGACCAGCTGCCTTTTTCAGACATGAAATTCATCTATCCAATGATTAATGTCCTATGACAAAAGATGAGACATATAACATGAAGTAGGTTTCATATGCTTCTGCGGTGGGAAGTCTCATGTATGCAATGTTGTTGATTATCATACTAGATATCTATTTCACAGTAGACAATCATAGTGAGTCTCGTACCATTTGGGTACACAGATTCATAATTTGAATCAGACTTAGACTCTATGAAGTCCATCTCGCGTTATGTGTTTATTCTAGGAGGAGCGTTCAGTTAGAGGAATGGAAAATAGAATTGTATTGCAAACTCTATCATGGAAGTTGAATTAGGAGCTGCAAAGGAAGTTGTCTGGTTGTAAAAGTTCTTAAGAGAGTTAGATATTGACACTGTTGACAGAATTCAAATCACAAATATATTTATGATAATACATGAGCAATCACACAATCTAAAGAACCTCAAGACCATCAACGAGGTAAGCACATTGAGTGGGAGTATCATCTCATTAAGGAGAACATACTATGGGGAGATATAGCTGTCTGTAAAATAGCTTTAGCGGAGAGCCTAACATACCCGTTTATGAATACTTTAGCCACAAATGGCTTTGAGTGACATGTAGAGAACATGAAGGTTAAGTTGGTTGTAGACGTGTTCTAGGGCAAGTGAGATATTGTTCGAATTGTGCCCTAAAAAGCATTAGAATTCTATTATGTTTATCGAGGCATTTAATTCTAATTTACAATAAATAATTTTAGAATAATTTATTCTTATATTACCTGTAAAATCTCCACGAGCATAGTAGTACTTAATTTATGGGTCCATTAGAGTTTAGAAATGAGAACAAGTTATTTAACCAAGTCTCGGAGGTGAGACTACGCCAGCAATGTATTCACTTCACTCTCAAAATGTGCAATAGGGGAAGGTATAGTAGGAGACCAAGGTGAGGGGGTGGTCTTTTTTTACCCCTCTGAAGCTCAAGTTAGTAAGGAGGTAGAGGAGACCAAAGTAAAGACTAAGCTAAGAGTTGTTTTTGTTTTCTGCATACCTCAATGAGTGCCATTATCTCTCTTTATATAGTATTATTTCGGGCAGCTAAGGTAGCTGGGGCAGGCCAGCCTCAGGTATGGACTATAGTCCACCCTCTAATGAGGTGTTTTCTTGGAGTAATCTCTGGCCTTGGGCCTTTCTTATTAGATTGACAGGGACAAGTGATGATGTATGGTGTTAGGACAGTCTGTCCTCATCCTTGTCAATGTACTATCTCGGAATGCACATATTAAATGCTATTGATGACACCCTGAGATGGTCAACTGATTAACTCCTCGGTTGATGGGCTTTGTATGTTCACCATTAGTTTGACTCTTGATGACACTTTGTCCTCGGCTTGGTTCATGGCTCGGTCTAGGAGCTGAGTTTGAGGGAGGCAGGAACTTTTCCCGCCTACGAATCATCCTTTATCTGAGTGTAATTTTTCCCTTCTTGGACATAGATGAAATATCGAGTTTGCTAACCTTCAATCTTGGTTCATTGAGGGCAGCCTCCTAATAGATAGACTTTGGCGCTGGGACTGAGCTTGTATTTGATGCGTTTAAGGTTGGCGCTCACCCTCAGGTGCTTGGAGACCTTGTCCTTAGGTCGAGGGGGACTTCGTCCTTTGGTGCTTGAGGATCTCGTCCCCGGGTCTAGGGGACCTCATCCTCGGGTACTTAGGTACCTCATCCTTGTCCATAGATACCTGGGGACCTCGTCCTCGGGTTCAAGGGGACCTAGTCCTAGGGTGATTGGGGACCTCGTCCGCGAGTGCAAAAGGACTTTGTCCATGGGTACTTGAAGACCTTGTCCTCGTGTTTAGAGGGACCTAGACCTCGGGTACTTGGGGACCTGGACCTCATCCTCGGGTGCAAAGGGACCTTGTCCTCGGGTCTAAGGGGACTTCATCCTCAAGTACTTGGGTACCTCGTCCTAGAGTACTTGGGTGCCTTATCTTAGAGTACTTATGTACCTCATCCTCGGGTGCAAGGAGACCTCATTCTTGTGTATTTGAGCATCTTGTCCTAGGGTACTTGGGTACCTTGTCTTAGGATACTTGGGTACCTCATCCTTGGAATGTCTTCTATGAATGCCCGAAAAATGGGTATTAATAGTTGCCCCTAACTTCCAAGTATGAAGTGTGCTGAAGACTTTGGAAGTTGTCATGAGCAAATTTTTGTTAATTTTCTTTTGCTAATTGTAAGACTTGACAGGTTTATTCCCTTCTTTTTTAGCAAGAGCTTTCCAGAGGGTTCTCTATTTACAATGATGACTGTGAGACATAGTTGGAGCTCGAGTTTGAAGCTGAATACATAGTCACTTTTACTTTAACTTTATGTTGAAGAGCACAAAGTAAGTAGGGTTGTTGTTAGGTTGCAGTCGAGCTCCATACTTTAAGTTCACTTCGAAGGGGTGTCGAAGAGCTCGAAATAAGTAGGGCTGTTAGGTTGCAGCTGAGGCGAGTCATCGGGGTGCGACTTCCGTTAATTACCGTGGGGTTCGGCCAAGTTTTATACTTGGAGTTCAATTTGGCTGGGTGTCAAAGAGCTCGAAATCGGTAGGGCTGCTAGGTTGCAGCCGAGGTGAGTTGCTGGGGTATGACTTCTTTTAATTGTCATGGTGTTCGGTCGAGTTTCGTACTTTGCGTTCATTTGGATTGAGTGTCGAATAACCCAAAGTAAGTAAGGCTGTTAGGTTGTAACTGAGGCGAGTCGCTGGAGTGCGACTTCCGTTAATTGTCATGGGGTTTAGTCGAGTTTCATACTCATGAGTTCATTTCGACTGGGTGTAGAAGATCCCAAAGTAAGTAGGGTTGCTAGGTTGCAGCCGAACCTCCATACTTTAAGTTCACTTCAACAAGGTGTCGAAGATCTCCATGAGTTGCCGTGAACTTCAGGTCACCAGCGAGGATGGGCCTCAGTCACCAAAGATGGCTTAGGTGAGGATGATCTTTGAGTAACCAACAAGGATAGGCCTTGTGTCACATTAGATGGCTTATGTGAGGCTGGGCTTGGGGTCACCAACGAGGATGATCCTTGGCTCACCTAAGGTCGCTTAGGTGAGGGTGAGCTTAGGGTCACCGGCAAGGATGAGCCTAGGGTCACCTAAGATGGCTTAAGTGAGGGTGAGTTTCGGGTCACCTACAAGGTTGGGTCTCAGGTCACCTAATGTGGCTTAGGTGAGGCTAAGCTTGGGATCATCAACAAGGATGAGCCTGAGGTCACCTTAGGTAGCTTAAGTGAGGGTGAGCTTCGGGCTCACCTGCGAGGATGGGCCTCGAGTCACTTAAGGCTACTTAGGTGAGGCTGCTTTTAGGGTCACCTACGCGGATGGGCCTCGCGTCACATAAGGTGACTTAGGTGAGGCTGAGCTTGGGGTCACCAGCGAGGATGATCCTTGGGTCACCTAAGGTGGTTTAAATGAGGATGAGCTGGGGGCCACCGTCGAGAATGAGCCTTAGGTAACCTTAGATGGCTTAGGTGTGGGTAAGCTTGGGGTCACCGACGAGGATGATCATTGGGTCACCTAAGGTGGCTTAGGTGATGATGAACTTGGAGTCACCAGCGAGCATGAACATTGAGTCACCTAAGGTGGCTTAGGTGAGGATGAGCTTGGGATCATCGGCGAGCATGATCTTTGGGTCACCTAAAGTGCCATAGGTGAGGATGAGCTTGGGGTCACAGGCGAGAATGATCCTTGGGTCACCTAAGGTGGCTTAGGTGAGGGTGATTCTGTGGTCACCTCTGATGAATTTGGCGAGGGTAAGCTTAGGATCACCCCAAATGATTCCTCTGAGGTTGAGCCAGGGGTCACCTCAAACGACCTAGGATAGAGTGATCCTATGTCTCCTCTGATAAGTAGATAGTGTTGTCGTTCTCATGATGATTTGGTGGACTGTTTCACCTTTTATTCTTCTCATACTATTTTTGTTTTAAGTTAATCTGAATGAAATTGCTTTTGGTCACTTTAGTAGTTGCCCCCCAATTTGATGCGACAAGATTTTTGGTTGGTCAAACTGAATATAAGATAGGTGATCGAAAAATACTTGATGAGGTCTTTAAAGAATGAGTTCAGGCACCTCATTGGCTTTCGCAAAAGAGGTTCGGGTTGCTTCGGAGGGCGTCCAAAGACGAGTCTCGGGCCACCCTAGATGACTTTGAAAGTAAATATGTTTCTTCGTTTCACTTAATCAAGATTGGGCCTAGGCATCCTCCCATATGACCAATGCAAGGTTGAGCCTAGGCTTACCCCATATGACATAGGCAAGATTTCATTCTAGGTGAGCTCTGGGATTGGGATGAATTGTGATATTCTTATGGTGACCACATGCCTTTCAAAGCAAGTAGGCCTAGTGGGTAGTTCACAAAGCTTGGTTGTGTCCGCACAGACGGTGCCAATTGTTGACGGTCAAATCTCGGAGTCGAGACTACGTCGACAATAGCTTCACTTCACTCTCAAAATCTGCAATGGGGATGGTAGAGTAGGAGAGCAAGGTGAGGGGGGTGGTCTCTTTTTTACCCCTTCGAAGCTTAAGTTATTAAGGAGGTAGAGAAGAATAAAGTAGAGACTAAGTTGGGAGTTGTTTGCATTTTTTTGTATACCTCAATGAATTCCATTACCTCTATTCATATAGTGTTATTTCGAGCAGCTAAGGTAGCTGGGGCAGGACAGCCTCAGGTACGGACTGTAGTCCACCCTCCAATGAGGTGTTGTCTTGGAGTAATCTCTGGCCTTGGGCCTTTCCTATTGGATTGACAGGGGCAGGTGATGACGTGTAGTGTCAGGACAACCTGTCCTCATCCTTGCCAAGGTACTATCTCGGTCCTCATTGGACCACGCATATTAAATGCTCTTAATGACACCCTAAGATGGTCAACTGATTGACTCCTCGATTGATGAGCTTTGTATGTTCACCATTAGCCTAGCTCCTGATTGGTGAAGGCGCATTCAATGTCATTGATGAAACTTTGTCCTCAACTTGGTTCACGCCTCAGTCTAGAAGCTGATTTTGAGGGAGGCAGAAACTTTTCCACCTAAAGATTTTCCTTCTATCTGAGTGTAATTTTTCCCTTCTTGGACTTAGATGAAATATCGAGTTTACTAACCCTCAATCTCGATTCATTAAGGGCATCCTTCTAATAGATGGACTTCAGCGTTGGGACTGAGCTCGTATTTGATGCGTTTAAGGTTGGGGCTCGCCCTCGAGTGCTTGGAGACCTTGTCCTCTGGTCAAGGGGGACTTCATCCTTGGGTGCTTGAGCGCCTTGTCCCCGAGTCTAGGGGACCTCGTCCTCAGGTACTTGGATACCTCATCCTAGAGTACTTGGGTATCTCATCTTCAGGTCCAATGGGGACCTCGTCCTTGGGTACTCACGGACCTCATCCTCGGGTTCAGCGGGGACCTAGTCCTCGGGTATTTAGAGATCTTGTCCTCGAGTTCAGGGGGACCTAGTCCTCGGGCACTTAAGGACCTCATACGTGGGTCCAAAGGGACCTTGTCCATAGGTACTTGGGGACCTCGTCATCGGGTTCAAGGGGACCTAAACCTCGGGTACTTGGGGACCTCTTCGTCGGGTGCAAAAGGACATTATCCTTGGGTCGAAGGGGACCTCATCCTCAGATACTTGGGAATCTCGTCCTAAGGTACTTGGGTACCTCATCCTCGGATGTAAAAGGACCTCATTCTTGGGTACTTGAGTACCTCATCCTCGGGTGTAAAAGGACCTCATCCTTAGGTACTTGGGTACCTCGTCCTAGGATACTTGGGTATCTCATCTTGGGGTACTTGGATAACTCATCCTTGGATGGTCTTTTATGAAAGCCCGAAAAATGGGTATAACACTAACAAATTTATATCGTATGATGAGATAAAAAGACTAAATGAAGAATTATTTGAAAAGAGAAAATTAAATCTTACAAACTATTTTACAACAAATAATGGATATTGAAAATTATTATATTTATTATAAAACAAAAAACACTAAACAATAAAAATCTTGTAAATAGACAGTATTTCATTGTTATTGACTAAAATAATATTCATGATATAAATATCTTTAAAATCATATGCATGATCATTTACATTCCTAATTATGTACTAAAATAAAATACTAAATTTTATAAAATATTAATAAAATAATAATTAGTGAATATAATTATAAATGACTTAATTAACAAAAAAAGTTAATAAATACTATATTTAATGAGACTTAAAGGGTAAAACGAAAAATAAAAATGTATCCCTTTCAAGCTTCTTGTAAATTATCTCTACTCTTTTAATATAGCAGAGATAAGAGTACCCTTATTTCATAATGTTGATGAACAGATTAAATCCAATTTGACAATATACATAACAACACTATAATTGCTGAGAAAACAAGTGTTAATAATCCTGCAAGAACACCCAAGAACTTATTTGACACTGAACGAAGTATTTGAAGTGCGAGCAAAAAATATCATTCCGGCCAATATATTTCCAAAAAGAGTTGCAAATGAATCAAATATTACCAAATATTTACAAAATTTAATGAGTGAATTTGAAGATATCTTATTAATGATAATACCTTAGCGGAATCATAAAAACAGATTACAGAGAAAGTACGTATATATATAAATATCAGAGTAAAATGGGAAAGAAAAAGAAAAGAAAAGCATCCTACTTCTGAAGCAGATAGATTACTCACTCCTTGTCAGTTAAAATCCTTGAGTCTTTTCTTCAGCATATCCATTGACTTCTTCCTCGAACTTTGCTTCGTGTTTCTGCTCGAAAGGCTTCCGAAGATCCCGTCGTTGGCATCCTTGAACTTCTCGCATATAATACCGACCTTCTTATAATCCAACATGTTGTAGTTCTTCTCTCTTATAACAGGATTCATGAAGTTCTCAGGCTGACTGCTGAGCAAAAGGTTAACCAATTGTCTAGCTTCAATCAAGCAGCTTCTAAAACTACCTTCCTGGTATATTTCACTCAATCCAGTGCTATGAAACCTCTCTTCAGCAAAAGACTCGAGCAATTTGAGATCGTTATTGATACCCATAACTGCATTAATGTTGAATCTCTTGACGCTATCGTTGAGAAAAGCCGCGACTATAGAGCTGGAAATGTGCTCAAGTGCTCCACTCCCAACTTTATACAAAGCATCCAGTGGTAAAATCTGCTGAGCTGTGGACATGAGCGTGTCGAGATAAATTAACACTTCGTTTATATAATCGTTTGTGTTTTGTATAATCTCCTCGGTAGTCCAACTGATATTCTCCGTAAGTGCCATAAACTCGTCTAATTTAGAGTTAACCAAATTCAGCAAGGAGAGATAAGCTGCATCCCTCGAAGTTTTAAGGACTATTTTGGCAGTTAAGCTAGATTGAGTCCTCTCAACCGACCGGACAGGATAGCCACATAGTTGGGCTGCATGCCTAAGAAAAAAATCACAAGCTCTTTCTAGAACAGTTAAGTTAGCAGCGATTTGCATGGCTTGAGACACACCAATCGTGCCACTATGAATTTTATCAAGCATTATTTCATTCAAAATATCAATCAGGAGCTTATCTAAATACTTCTTCACTACATCGAAAAGATTAGAATGCACACCATAAGACAAGTAGTCAACTGACCCTTTAACGAACGACCTGACGATTCGGCACACATCAGGTACCATGGAGGAGAATGGTGCAATATACGGGAAGGCAGGCATTATATCCGAGGTCTGGAGATTAAACGAGAGGACACTGTTTAAATAGTCCGTATCCTTTTTCATAACCATTTGCTCATACGTGTCGTTAGCAAGAACATTCACTATTTGCTCCCGACACTCTTCCAAAAGAAGCTCGTGGAACTTGCCGAGGCTTTTGTCAAGAGCCTCAAGTACAGTCCCCAATTCGTAGCCATATTGTCTCAAAGCAGATGCAAGAAGAGTGACGTAATCCTTCACCAAAAGAAGATGAGTTGCAGAGTCCATATTGGAGAATTGTACCTCTAAAACAGATGTCATCTTAGCTACTGCAGTTTCCAACATCGTTTCAAGCTGATCAGCTGATAATAGACCTCCAGCAGTTCTCATGACCCGATCTTCCACTATAAAGTAACCAGCGATTTGAGCAAAAAATGTCTGGTAAGATTCTACAAAAGGTTGTGCGGAAGATATCTGTAAGTCTGAATTAAGCTGCAATAATCGATTCTTATAGTAATATTGACGGAACTGCTCTTGAATCCCAAGGCAAGTGTGAATGTGATAGGCCCGATAGAGAGGTGTTAGATCAAATTTCAAAATGGAATCCTCATCGATTTCTTCAACGTCTAAAGTATACGCGAAATCTCCCAATCCTATAACGTTCTGTTCCTCGGCTTTCCTCTGTCGTTCTAGCATTTCTTCTTCCCTTTGACGAGCTGATGCCGCATGGCCTATGGCTATTTGTCCAATATCCTTTGCAGAACTTCTTATGTGCACTAGCCATTCATTAAACTGGCTAGACACTTTCTTCTCAATGTGAAATTTAATCACCGGAATCGTCTTCTCAATCACCTTTCTTAGAGCCTTGACAGGAATATTTCGCAAGTAATTCTTCTCAATCAGATCAACAGTTTTCAATGCCGGGTAAAAATCGCCTTTTGAGATATGACCATTACACTTAACACAAAGATCCAAAACCTTCACGCAATTCTTGGACATTTTGATGGCTTCAGTCACATTCTTCTTAATCGAATATGATTCGAGAAGCTCCTCGAGTATAACCAAGAGAACACTACCAACTTCTTGCAACTTAAAATTATCACTCGAGAGCTCACCCTTAAGCTCCTCGGCATCAACCAACACACCGCGAAGTTCATCAACGGCGAGTATGAATTCCTCATAGTGAGTCTTGCACAATTCCTCTATTTCAACTTCCTTCTTTCTTACTACGCTCTTTAGCTGATGTAGGAGAGATTCGGGCCGCCCCATTTCAAAAGCATGCCTAACAATTGGACCCAAATCTTCACCGTTTCCGATCAACGTTGCAAGGACCAAGTCCTCTGCACTGTCCCCGTTCTCTGCAACGGTTCTCCTCTTTGGTTTGACGTCCATGATCATCAAGCAAACTCTGCAAAATAATTGGAGACATATATATATATAGAGAGAGAGAGACTATTACAGACAACATAAATTATATCCTCAATATGATTCTTTTTTATACGAATTATATCTTCATATGATTCATTTACAACACTAAAAAGTATACCAATCCATCTAGAACTCCAACAAGATAATGAAAAGTTAACAAAAAATTTAGTAAGTTCTAAAATGTATGACACGTGACTAATTCTTTGGTGCATAGCTTAATCCCATAAGCAGTGTTTTGATCTTGAGAAACATTTCATTTTTGGGAATTTCATTTATGGGAGTTTCATTTTTGGGAATTTCATGTTTGGTTTCAATAGAAAATATAGTGGTAAATGAGCATAAGAATGGCGTTTACTACTTTATCGCTTTCCTTCTCATTCCTCTTACTTTTCATCTATTTTTCTTTCCTCCTTAATTTCCAAGGTTCAAACATAGTCTTAATCTCACCACTGAGTCACCACACCGAGTTTCGTTAAATGCGCACACAATAAACTATACATTATTTTAGCATCAACATGTTACATAATGAACGGTGTGTTCAATTCAAAAAGGAGAGACAATCATATCAGAAATAATGTATGTAACTACAGCAAACCAATACACGTACATAAAGAAAGGCTTAATAGCATAAAATCTTGATTCAGAATAAACTGCAATGATTTTACTAATAATGCAATTAAAACAACCAATAACACATACGAAACGAAAAAACCCAACAAAACGAAAAAACCCAACAGATACACAATATTGTAAACTTAGAATAAGCAACTAAAAAATTTAGAGAAATGCCGTATAGACAGGATTCATAAATCGCGTAAAATCAGAGCAACAGCCAAACGAAATTACCCAACAGATTAAAATGCAAGAAAACCAAAATTGCAGAGAAAACTGGAAATGAAATCGAAATTACCAGGTGAGGGGAGGCGTCGCTGGATGATAATGGGTTGAAGAGAAAATTGAAATAGAAAGATAGAGAGGGAGAAAAACAGAGAGACGGAGGAGGAGGAGCTAAAGGAATTTGGGCAGAGAAAGAGAAGGTAAGTGGGAGCGGAAGAGAGACGGCTGAAAGAAAGAGGGAGAGGGTGAAGGCTGAGGAATTTTTGCATAATCAATTCAATACAAAACAAAAGGAGCGAGCTTAACGAGGATGTCCGATTCTGTTGGAGGGACTGAGGGCTGCTCTTATCACCCTATGACTGATTCCCACCCCCAGTTTTAAGTAATGCATGCCTAAGCGGCAAGCGGGCATGGGAAGGCTTGGAAGCCACCAACATTCCCGACTTTCTCTTCGAAATCCAAATCGCCCGTAGGAATGTTAGATCAGTGAGATATTTTAGATAAATGTGCTTGTTTAAAGGGAATTGAGGGCATTCTATTTCAAAAAGAATAGGATTCCTCCTTAAAAGATGAGATATCACATGTTTGTTTAAAGGGTGTAAGGTTGGATTTGGTTTAAGTGATTATATCAAATTTAACCGTAACCGCAATGTTTTAATTATTAAAATTGAACCGCACCAAATAACATATGTAAACCGAACCGAATCGATCTATGAAAAACATAGAAAACTGAAAAGAATTGGACCGAATCGACATATTAACAGAAACTTACAGAAAAATTTCAGAACGTCCAAATCTCAGAAAAACAAAGATGAAAAAGTTTTTAATCATATACATCCAGATCAAATATCACAGAGAAAAGTTAAAAAATTAAAACCATAAAATAAAAGATAAAATTTTCTAAAAAAAACAGAATACATAACAAGTAATTTGAAAAAAAAAAACTTTCATTCTACCAGATTTTGATGAGATGAACACAAATTCTCTGATGTGGGTTCGGCAAAGATCTGAAAGAGGTGAACACAAAATCTTCATAATCTTCATCGGTTGTATTGTGTTGGCCGCGCTGGTCATAAAAGTTCATCAACGGTGAGATATTTAAGAGAGAAGAGGGAGTATATACAAGAGAGAGACGATAGACAGATAAAACGAGATGGAGAGAGATCGATGGAGACTTGAGGGAAGAAAGACAAGAGATGAGGGTCTGAGTCTGCAAAAGACAGAGACTGCGAGCATTTAGAAAGCTAGAGCTATTTAAACTTAAAGTCTAGGGTTTTTAAAGGTTGAGTGGTTAAAAAATAAAAAATAATGGGAAAATGTTGGAGATGAGATCGAACTCCCGCGCTGCCACCTGTAAGAAGACTTATCTAACAAAGCGTCTTTCACTAATCTAGCCATTAATTTAATAGTTATTTGTACCTTATTCATATCTTGAACCGACAAAAATTTGAATAATATGATAACCGATCGAACCGATGCCATTCAATTTGGTCGATTTTTTGGTTTTGCTTACCCCTTACTATAAATCATCTCCCCTCAACATTCTCTTAAAATTTCTCTCTCATTGAATTGTTTTTTTTTTGCCCTCAAGGATGAAATCCACTATTATTTAGAAATGTTTGCAAATCTGAAGATAGGGATATTAGACTAGTGAGGATAATTTAGATAGATGTGTTTATTTAGAGGGATTTAACGGGCATTCTACTCTAGGAGGAATAGGATACAACCATATGGGGAATATGATTCCTCCTCAAAGGAGGAGTTGTCAAATTAGCCCTTTAAACCATCCCCTCACAATTCTCTTTAAATTTATCTCCCATTAAATTGTCTTTTTTGTCTTTAAGATGCAATCCACTATCATATAGTACTATTTGCAAATTGGAATTTTCGATGTGAGATTGTGAATGATGGGTGGATTTTTTTCTTTCTATTATTCTACAAAAACTTTTTAATGGCCTTTAGTTTTTAAACCCAAAATTGAAGGGCTTGGGGTATTTTTCAACCCAAATTTAATTAACACAATCTTGGGTTTTAGTTTTTTTTACTAAATCTATTTTTTTTCTCTCTATTTTTTTGCAAATGATTTTTTTATTATATTTTTTGGTAAGTATTAAACTCTCCAATAATTTTTATAATGATGTTTTAACTAAATTTTTTTTCTATTGTATATTTGAAGGATAAAAATATAAAAGTATCATCTCTTATACATTTTATCATTAAACAGTTTTTACAAATCAAACACATTAATCTTACATTTACATTAATCTAGACAAGATTATAATTCATTATCAAGCATAGTAATCATGTATTTCCTCTAATATATTCTCACTAATCATATACCGGCTAATCATATTCTCACTGGTAATCTTATAAAACTTGAACCAAGCGGCTCCCAAAGCATATGTGTAAAACTACACCCCCTTCAAAATTTGCTAAGGAAAAATATACCTCTTTCTCAAATATAAGAAAAGTGTACCCCCTGGCCCACCAAATCAACTCAAGGAAACTATTCACTCTCTTCCCAAAGTAGTTACACATCAAACATTGATTTGACAATTATTGTGTCTCTTTCTTTGCTTATTTTTTCTTCCTCTTGTCTCCATTCTCATTTTTATTCTCTCTTCTTCTTCAACGTTTGCTTATTCTCAGTGAAAAATCGTTGCATCTTCTTCGGCGAGACAGTCCCTCACATTATTCTTCTTCTTCTTTACTCAGGAAAACAGTGCTTCTTCTTCAGTGTGAGACCCACCTACCGACCTATTCTACAAAGATAAACTCAAGTACCCATTCTCTCTTTTTTTTACACAGAAAAGTACTTGATGTACCATTTTTATTCTTCTTTCTTTCTTCCTCTTTCCTTGTACCTATAATAGAAAAAAAAATTGTACTGGATGTTGGGAAAATTGTCTAGGGTTTAAATATTGGGACTAGTTCTGTACTGGGATTAGGAGAAAATCATCTAGGGTTAGATTTCCTCTCTTGATGATTATAATCTTATGCATGTCTATATTGTTTGATGCTTGAGATAGACGTTTGTGATAATCATATGAATCTATTGGCTGTGTGAAGGGGTCAAGTAGTTACTTATGACTACTTGTATCCCCAGGTAGTCATTTTGACTACAACAGTAAGCAGATAAAGGGTTCAAGTAGTTGTTTATGACTACTTGAGCCTCTCAAGTAGTCATTTTGTTATAACAGTAAGTAATCCAGTAAACAAACGATTACTTGAAGGGTTCAAATGGTTATAAACAGCTAATTGAACTTTTCAAGTAGTCACTTGCTTACTGACAGAATCAAAACGGTTACTTGAGGGGTTCAAGCAGTCATAAACAACTACTTGAACCCTTCAAGTAATCATTTTTATCATGGTAGTCAATTATCCAGTGAACAAGTGACTACTTGAAGGGTTCAAGTAGTTGTTTATGACTACTTGAATCCCTCAAGTAGTCATTTTGGTTGTGGTAGTCAGTTATCCAGTGATCAAGTGACTACTTGAAGGGTTCAAGTAGTTGTTTCTCACTACTTGAACTCTTCAAACAACTGCTTGAACCCTTCAAATTGTGATTTTGATTATGACAGTCAAAATTAGTGACTACTTGAAGGGTTCAAGGATATTGGTCTAGATCAAATTCACGACAAGTGCATGTTTTTTTATACAAGTTCACAACCATTTCTCCATCCCCACTACTTACAAGAAACTCATGAATATATGAAGCAACCAATGTAAGTCTAAGGGAAGCACCATGCTTCTTTCGAAGGTCATTCTCGCACTATTTTGTCATTTATGTGTTCAACTCAAAAGCAGCAGTCCAACGTTGATAATATTACGGTTGCATCATATCACGCAAATATTCTATTAGACTTGTTATTGGGAGAGCTCTAGCATCCTTTAGTATACTATTCATACATTTAGTGATGTTGATAGTCATTATGTTATATCATCTACATCCATAATGAGAACGAGCCCATCTGCCAAATCCAGCTGTCGTAACATAGTTTCCAATGCTTGGATGAATTTGGTTGATGATAGCCATATATGCCTCAATCTCTAATACACGATAGGCTTAGGCTGCTTTGAAAAATAAAAGATTGACGTCGCTAGTTTTCAAGTCAATTTTATGTTCATTCCCATATGGTAGATACAAGCTCCATAAATGATTGTGGGAAGATAGTCTGGATATCCTTTGTTATACTTTCATTTATGCCTGACACAAATACCAAGTCATCCAAGTTTCCAATAAACCCATGCAGCTTATTAAAGAACCATTCCCACGATGCGTCATTCTCAGAGTCAACAATCTCAAAGGCAAGTGGATATATTTAGTTATTCCCATATTTAGAAGTTGCAATGAACATTCCCCTATATACTTTGCTTTTAATGATGTTCCATCAGCATTAATTATTGGACGTATACAATTAAGAAATCCATGAATCGAGGCTCCAATCGACATAAAGAAGTATTTGAAATGGTCATGTTCCTCAGTCTCTATATGAGTAATAGTACATGGATTCTTCGCCTCTAACATGTGACAATAGGATGAGAGTCTCATATATGAACTTTCAGGTGAGCCTCGAACTAAAGCCAATGCAACTTCCCTAGCCTCCAAGCTTTGCCATAACTTATATTGATGTCATAATCCTTATGAATATCTTCGATGATATCTTTCGGCCTATAAATTCATCCAAGACCGGTGTATTTTAACTTTATGTAATGACCGTCCGATAAGCTTGTTGCACGACAATGATCATGTTGTAAGATGTCCAAAAAGCACGTATTTATGAACTTTGTTGTTTTAAAGTACTCTGAAAATCGCACCTTAATAACTCGTAGCCTCCATGGACATGTTTTCTTAACACAAACAATCACCAATAATGTCCGCGTGGATTTGAAGATTATAAACTCAAAATTTTAACGGATTACCATGAGTCCAACAATTCTTTTGAGCTCTTTTTTGTCATTATAGAATTCTTATGTATATAATACATCTGAGACACTAACTTCATTGAAATGTTGTACTATGTTGGATCAATATTTAATCCATCATATATGCTATTGGATAACTCTTGGTAAGTACAGCTTGATGGTATATCTAACGGTGAGCTTACCGTATCATTAAAAATGAATGAATCACCATTTCTCTTCCATTCACTACCGTGTACCACTAATATTCAAATTTCAGACATGTATGTTTAACATAAAAAATTTCACCCATCAATACTTAAAGTTTATTTAATTTTTCCAGTATGTAGACCTTACGTATTTGTAGTAGCTATTTTTTTATGACTACTTGAAATGTTGAAGTAGTTATTTTTATTCTCAGTCAAGAACCAGAGACCATGTGACTACTTGAACGGTTCAAGTAGTGGTTTATAACTACTTGAACCCTTCAAGTAGTCATTTTGATTCTGCAGTCAGTTATCCAGAGAGCATGTAATTATTTGAAAGGTTCAAGTTATTTTTTATAACTACTTGAACCCTTCGAGTATTCATTTTGATTCTTGCAGTCAATTATCCAGAGCATGTGACTACTTGAAGAGTTCAAGTAGTTTATTATGATTACTTGAACCCTTCAAGTAGTTAATTTTATTCTGCCATCAGCAAAGCATAGACCAGTTAACTATTTGAAGGGTTCAAGCAGTGGTTTGTAATTACTTGAACCCTTCAAGTAGTTGTTTTTTCTTGCGTCAACAATCCAGACATGAGGTGACTACTTGAAGGATTCAAGTGGTTGTTTATGACTAATTGAACCGTTCAAGTAGTTAATTGTTTATGACTAATTGAACCGTTCAAGTAGTTAATTGTTTATGACTAATTGAACCATTCAAGTAGTTAATTTTATTTTGCTAATAAGCAACCAGGTAACTACTTGAACCATTTTATGCGCAAAAAAAGAGAAGAATGGGCACTAAAGTGGCTCTTGTTAAAGAAGAAGAAGAAGAAGAAGAAGAAGAAGACGAAGAAGTGGAAGAGGAAGAAGTGGAAGAGGAAGAAGTGGAAGAAGAAGAGGAAGAAGAAGAAGAAGAAGAAGAAGAAGAAGAAGAAGAAGAAGAAGAAGAAGAAGAGGAAGTGGAAGTGGAAGAAGAAGAAGAAGTGGAAGTGGAAGAACTTTCGTTGAAGAAGAGAGAAGAAGCGGAAAGGAGAGCTAAAAATGGCGAAGCTGGTATTTATCAACCTTGGTTGATTTGATATGTGCATTGGGAGGGGAAGAAAGATGATGGGGGAAGACATAGATTACAAGTAATTGATTTGATTTAGTGGGTCAGAGATACAAATTTATGATATTTGAGAAAGGCGTATATTTTTCCTTAGCAAACTTGAAAATGATGTAGTTTTACAAATAACTCATTCCTTAATATTCAAAACAAACAACCGTTTTAATGAAGATGCAACAACACAACTTTATATTAATTTTGATATAAGCTCCTTTTATACCCTTCATCACTTTTTATTAATTTTTAATAAAATATTGAATTGAGTTAGATGATGATGGTTTTAAAAAAAGTGTTAAGATGGGATTTTTCGATGTATCCATTGATTTTTTCACCAAGAAATTTTTATAAATAAAAAAATCCATATTAGCTTAATCAACAGGATGTTAAAAATCTCGTAATCATTTATTTTTATCTTATTTTCAAAACACCTTATGTTCATATAAAATCCATTTTAAAAAAGGGATATAAAATTCTTTAGCTAAATTTAAAAGAGTATATTATCCAAATAATTTATTACAAAAATACCTTACTAACTTATCAAACCGAACCAGGCACATCCCTAATTCAATGAACGCACTGAAAATTAGAAATGACAACGATTAAAGTGTCTTTTATTGGATTTTCCCTATTTAAATGGACACAAACAATGTATCAAAATTTAAATCTTGTGTTATTGATAACCTGAACGCTTATAATCAACTTCTACGTATTATCATAGTCTACAGCAATTATAAAAAATTTCAATGTAGATCATAATCAGTTATCAGCCCCCTGAACACATGATCAGGGGACAACTTGATATCAGCATTGTATACTAAATAGTATGACAATACAATGAAACAACTGTACAATTACAAAAGAGAAAACTTCCTGATCTCATTTTGGATCAGATCTGTCACACGTACATCCCAAAATTTCACAAAACTTGTATTCCCCACCACAAAAGATGAACTTGTGTAACTGTGAGATTCTACTAGCCTCGATATTTTTCTAACATTTCTAAATTACATTTTAAAAAGAATCACAAGAAATTTACAAGACATCAAAGCATCGGACACAAAAGCGGTCGATAAGCCTGGCTACAATGCTCTCTGGCTCAGGAACTAGAGCGAATGTGAAGCTGTTCCAGAGATGAAAGGTTGATGATTCATTCAGAATCTTCTCAAATAGAACGTCCTGTCTGGCCTTTTCAGTCTCCGTTGATGGTGCAGAAAAGTACCTGTTTGCAGCTCAATGGAGTAAGGTTTAAGTAAAAGAACCTATGGACCAACATCGTTTCAACAACAACAAAATATAATGAGTAAAATGCACGTTTAGTCCTCCAAGTTTACTCTTGAGTCTAATTTTCTCAATCAACTCATTGAATAACTTAGATTGTTGCAATCAAGGCATCTTATTCAACCTCAAACCTTATAATCACGTGTTGTCAATATAACCCGGATGTTTAGAATTAGCAACCAAGTGTGCTTTAATTGTTTAGGTCATCAACGCTACAGAAATATCAAAGTTTGAGGCTAACAAAAGGACCCCATTGCACATTTCATTTTATTCGAAGACTTAGTGGGAAAATAATACTTACAAGGACTAGACGCCTGAAGAGAGGAGAAAAAAACAAGATGACATGTAAGTTAATTTGAAACTTAAGAGTAGCTGAGACGCATTTAAGAAGGCTATATTTCTTACGGAAAACAAACTTGATCTCACGAGCAAAAAATGATTCTATCATTTCTATGTCCAATACTATTGTACTGGCCTTGTAGACATGTGAGAAACCATTGCAATGGCTTACGTTTATATAGAAAAATATGCAGTGTAAAGCAATTATAAGGTGATTGATATCTTTAAGCATCAGCCAGATATAGACATGTATCATAACCAAAATGACTATCGTCTTCTATGAGTAACTAGGTGATCAAGAATGGAAATCCAACTCTCCAACGAACTGCAAGCGAAAAAATGAGAACATCCAAGAAAATAAAGATGAAAATTTACCAAAACTTCCAAGGAAGCAAAGCCTTTCAATCAAACGACAACAAAAAAAGCCTCAACATTGAAAAGTACTCTCTTTATCAATTTTTTCAACTTGGTATCAGAACTTGGTTGAGTCTTTGTTTGTGCCGCTTTAGCTCGGTTCTTTGTATGCTTAGTTCGGATTGTTTGGTATGTTGTTTAATTCGGCTAACGTGTTGTGGTCCAGGAAGGTGTGTTGGAATGTTTCCCTACATAGCCTAGACTTGCCCATTATGTGCTAGTCATAAGACTTTAGTGCCCATCTCCTTAACATCTAAGTTTTAAGGAGTGATCAGGTTGGGCCTTTCAATTAGAATAAGTAAGAGTATGAATAAAAAAAGGAAAACCCCACAAAGGGTAAAACTACCTAAAGATCGTATTCTAAAGAGTGTATGAAGACTGTTAATCCAGTTGAAATCAAAAACCAACATGAGAAACAAGCTCCCTAACTACTCCCTCCATAAACCAAGGAAAAAAACGAAAACTTTATATATAGAGTTTTCTATCCCTTCAAAGATTCTAAGATTTCCCTCCCTCCAAATGAATCCAGAAAAATGCCAGAGGAATAGAGTTCCAAAAACCCTTGTCCAAAACCCCACCCCCTAAAAACTTCCAACGGAAAACAAACTACTTAAAATTAAACGGCATAGACCCATTTTTTAATCAGTAAAACGGGATAGACCACTTGATGTCTAGCGCATCCAAAAATTTCCCACAAAGAGCCCATGAAAAGGATATCTAAGAAGTAAGAATATCTATGGATATATCATGTCAAATACAAGTGTAATAAAGATTGAACTGTGAAACATAAAGCATATTCTGAAATGCAAACCTCGTAATATTCTGCAAACTTATTGGGAAGAAGCTGAAAGACGGCCGCACTTTCAACTCAAGCTTTCCGGTAGAAGAATTCACTTTCTTTAAATAACATTTTGAAACTCTTGTCAAGAGATCGGCTCCATTCCATCTCAAACGGGTATCATCATATGTCATATAGAATTCTTTCAGGCACTCCATTATGAAGGGACTGCAAGAAAGGAGAAGCAAGTCTCAGATTATAAAAAAAAATTGTTTAATATATTGCATTACGCGAATGATATTAACTCAAGTTAATGAACCCCACCTTGAAGCCATCAGTGCCAACAAGCAATGCTGCCACTGACTCCTCAGATTTTTCCTAACTATTCCATGAAATTTATATTTTGAAATTTATGTTATTATAAAAAAAACTAGCAGAATTTGTTAAAAGTTTTTACAAGTCACATCCTTGTAGATGAGCACAGAAGATGATAATAAAGCTTCAAGCATTCTCCCAATACCCAAACTCCAAGCTTTTTTTTACGGGAAACGGCTCTAAAAAAATGAAGTAACAAAAGTTCTATTTGTGTGTACTATAAAGAAACATAATATATACATATATATATAACTAAACTATTGAACTCAATAGTTAAGGCAGACGAACAGTAAACACAAGTTCAAGCACGAGCACGGCTAAACAGCCAGTGCATCAGTATTTTGATATTTTGTTTCCATGAATTTTTTTTTTCCAAAATGTAGAAAGAGTTAATTAACAATTCCATTGTCTCCAAACAATGTCTAAACTATAACTTGAAATACCGTAGTACCTGTGCCTTCTGAATGCCATCACAGCACCATTCAAAGTTCCAGCAACTTCATCCTCCATGCCAACAGAATTTTTAAGCAAAGTTATAGGCTTCAAGACTATGATATCAGAATCGAGATAGATACCACCATATCTGGAAATATCGAGTAACAGAAATTTAAAAGAAGATACACGATTGTAATTCTATTTTGCTATTTAATTAAATAATCCAGGAACACAAAACATGTACTTAAAACAAAAGTTGTCAGATTGACAGTCACAACTGACTGTCATTGGGATAACCTATAATTGACTTTCCCCATACACTGTTTTCGAAATCATATCACAAATTCAAGATAAAATTATAACTTATTTCAGAATTTGCAATTTTGCCATGCTTTTATTTGTCAATTGTCAGCCTATGCCTTACGATTGAATTTTAAAACAGACTTTACATTCAAACACTGCCAACTATTCAAGCAAGTACATCTTCCACCAGTATAGCCTCTAATTTCCCATTGCATCACTCCCCTAAGCCTTTACACCCTCCAACAAATCTATTGATATTTAAAAAGTGCATGGTAATAAATTTAAATGTCTCAAAGAGTTCAATGTAATTAAGATGATAATGAATTCACAAAAATTATGTAATTTGAATATGTAGATCCAGTCTATGAATTAGTGTCATGAGAAAATGAGTAACTTACTTGTATAGAGCAGCTAAACGAACAAGCTCACTGTAGTGAGTAGAATAGAATTTTGTCTTTCTCCATTCAAACCAAACAGAAGCAAATATATGGGCGGAAGTATTCTTCAGCAGTTCATCGAGATTTGGCATCACGACAGCAACTTTGTAACTGACACCAAATTTACTTCAGTATACCACAGAAATAAGAGACACACAAATAAACATAGTTAAAACTGTTTAGAGAAGTACCCGTCCTTCAGCAAGTTATCTTTAAAAAAATCAAGCTCAATGGTTTCTGAGAATATAACAACACAGGCATCTGGATGATGGGAGAGTAAACTCTCAAGTCCACGCTGATGGCGAACACTAAACATCCAAGGCGGTGAACACCAAACCATAAAAACTCTCATAGTACATTTATTCTTCCTGAAGAATGTATTCATAAAATTAGAAAAAGATAGACGTGGATGCAAACCAGGATAGTAACCCCATCTCTTGCCATCCGCATATATATGACTCAAAAACTCTGACTTGACCTGAACCTTGGAATTCACATTATTGGTGCCAACCATTTGATCCACTTGATACGAATTCCTATCCGTATTTGAATTCCCATATGAACTTAAACTCAACCCTATATCTCTACTTTCATCTGTAGTCATATCAATTAAGTACTCATTCTCATTACTGACATTTTCTTTCAAAGTCCTACGCTCTGTTCTCCTGATACTGCTTCTCATCACTTGATCATTCTGTGTCACATTTACAATTCCATCTACATTAGCATCATCGTTAATCCTAACTTTATGGTTACCCTTTTCAGATTGGTACAGATTTTCAGAAACACTTAATGTCTTCTTAGCAAGAAAGGGGACTCTTTTAAACTCATTTAACCACCACTTCTGCACAATTCGATCACCCCTCGTCAAGCCAGTCACCCCCACACCATCTGGATCTTGCAAAATTGGATTATTCAACGGATTCAAAGTCTCCAAATTGGACTTGAACATCCTATCCCTTCTCAAAAAATCCCCTTTCTTATCAAACCAATCCCCCCACCCCTCTCTTAAGGGGGAAACTCTGCGACCTACCTTCAACAAAAGCGCATCCTCAATCTCAACAACCTCACCAGCCTTCCTTCTCACCTCCTCATCCATAGCCACATCGTCAGAACCAAACGCAGCCTTACTTGGATCTTCTAAACCCGACCCCACAGAAAAATCAGAATTCTCATCGGTCCAGTCTTGAATTGGACGCTTACTATCTAAAGCTTTTCTGATGGATCCACTAACATGATCAAAATAAAATCCAGAAACCTTTACCGCATCAGATGGCTCCTCATCCTCCCCCAATTGTTCATCATTGGAAGAGCTAGACTTAACGTCCTCATCAACAATGTCCAGTTCATCGATCTTATCCTCCTCAGTAGAGGTTCTGCCAATAATGAAATCATTCTCGTCTTGGGAGTCAGAGATGAGGATGTCGCTTAAAGAACTGGGGATTTTGTAGAGGGAATGGGAATTCCTGTTAGATTGAGAATGAGAGAGGCGCATGTAGAGTAGAGAGACAGAAAGTAGGAGGAGCAGAGCAGAGATGACGGCACATACGTAGGGAGCGTAACGAGGGCGTCGTCGCAACCGGATCATTCTGCCGTTTAAGGAGGCGGGAAATGGAAGGCATAGATCGGGCGGGTGGGATTGTGGAAGAATGGAAACGACCTGTAGTCATTGTTACATACTTCACTAATAGTCCTTGAGCTGGTGTTGGAGCATGGTTCGGGTAAGTCGGATCGGACGGGGTTACTCGGCGGATGATGATCTAACTGCCGAAAGCAGATTGCCTTTTTGGAGTTGCGCTAGTTTTGAGTCTCAGTTCGTTTATATGCTATGTTTAAAAGATTTGAACCTTGTAAAGTTTCTCTCGGTTAATCCTAAATACATTTCATTAGATGTTTTTAACTCCATATGATACTAGAAGCAGTTAAAATGATCATACGCTCCAAATTTTTTATCACAAAGATGTATTGAGTGTCAAAACTCATATTCGAGCACATGATATGTACAAAAAAATTTAGTTTAGTCAAGTTTGTCTCATTTAATTTTATACACGTCTCATTGAGTCTTTTTAATTTCGTATGAAACTAAAAACACTCAATATGACCACACTCATCTCGTTTGTGTCAAAACTCATTTCGAGTAGATGCTAAACATGTATTTTGTGTCAAAACTCATTTCGAGTAGATGCTATATTCAAAAGATTATAGTTTAGTCAAATTCATCTCGTTCGATTCTAAACATGTCTCATGAGTCTTTTTTATTCTCTATGACACTAGAAGCATCCAAAAGTAGCACATCACTCCAAATTCTTATCTCAAATGTGTATTGGGTGTCAAAAGTCAGTTCGAGAACATGTTATGCCCAAAAGATTCAAGTTTAGTCAAGTTCGTCTCATTTGGGTTTAAATAAGTCTCATTAAGTCTTTTGACTCACTATGACACTAGAAGCAGCCAAAATGACTACAACGATTCATATTCTTATCTCAAATGTGTATTGAGTGTCAAAACTCAGTTCGAGTACATGATATGCCTAAAAATTCTAGTTTAGTCAAGTTCATCGTCTCATTTGGTCCTAAACACTTCTCATTGGGTATTTTTGACTTTGTATGGCACTAGAAACACCTAAAACGATCTCAATGCTCCAAATTATTATCCTTAATGTGTATGATCAAAACTCAGATTCAATAAATGCTATACCTAAAAGGTTCTAATTTAGTCATGTTCGTCTCATTTAGTCTTTACACATATCTCACTAGGTCTTTTTGACTTTATATGGTACTAGGAACACCTAATGTTACCACGACCCTTCGTGTTCTTATTCTAAATATGTTTTTTGTCAAAACTCATTTTAAGTACATACTATGCTCAAAAGATTCTAGTTTAGCTAAGTTCATCTCTTTTGGTCATAAACACGTCTCATTGTGTCTTTTTTACTCCATATAACACTAGAAACATTCAAAACTAGGGCAACACTCCAAACTCTTATCCCAAATGTGTATTGGGTGTCCAAAGTCAGTTCGAGTACATGTTATGCCCAAAAGATTCAAATTTAGTCAAGTTCGTTTCGTTTAGACTCAAACACATCCCATTATGTTTTTTACTCCCTTTAACGCTAAAAGCAGCCAAAATGACTACAACGTTTCAAATTCTTATCCTAAATGTGTATTAGGTGTCATAAGTCAGTTTGAGTATGTGAATGACCAAAAGATTCTAGTTTAACCAAGTTCTCGTTTTGGTCCTAAACACGTCTTATTGAATATTTTTGACTTCGTATAGTGCTAGAGACACCCAAAATGACCACAACGCTACGTGTACTTATCCCAAGCATGTATTTTGGGTCAAAACTAATTTCGAGTACATGTTATACCCAAAAGATTCTAGTTTAACTAAGTTCGTCGTATTTGGTCCTATACACATCCCATCGAGTCTTTTGATTCCGGATGACACTAGAAGCATCCAAAATGACCAAAACGCTCAAGGTTCTTATCTCAAACGTATATTGAATGTCAAAACTCAGTTTGACTGCATGTTATACCCAAAAGATTCTAGTTTAGCTAAGTTCATCTCATTTGATCCTAAACAAGTCACATTGGATCTTTTTGAGTCCATATGACACTAGAAGCATCCAAATCTAGCACAACACTTCAAATTCTTATCATGAATATGTATTGGGTGTCAGAACTAAGTTCAAGTACATGTTATACCCAAAAGATTCTAGTTTAATCAAGTTTATTTTGTTTGGTCCGAAACACGTCTCATTGGGTCTTTTTGACTCCGTATAGCACTAAACGCATCCAAAATGACCAAAACGCTCCATGTTCTTATCTCAAACGTGTATTGGGTGTTAAAACTCATTCGAGTACGTGAGATGCCCAAAAGATTCTAACTTAGTCAAATTTTTCTAGTTTGGTCCTAAACATGTATCATTGGGTCTTTTTGACTCCCCAAGACATTAGAAGCATCCAAAACTAGCACAACACTTCGAATTCTTATCCCAAAAATATATTAAGTGTAAAACCTCAGTTCAAGTATATGTTATGTCCAAAAGATTCTAGTTTAGCCAACTTCATCTAGTTTGGTTCTAAACACGTCACATTCGACTTTTTTTACTCCTTATGACATGAGAAACATCCAAAACTAGTACAACACTTCAAATTCTTGTCCTAAATTTGTATTAGGTCTTACAACTACGTTCGAGTACATTCTATGTCCAAAATATTCTAATTTAGCTAAATTCGTCTCATTTGGTCCTATACACCATAGAAGCCAATCTTGTTTCGGTGGTTATTTCAGTTTAAAAAAATGAAACATTTTAGATATGTTGGTATTCTGGTATTTTGTTTTAGAAAAAAATTATGGTCATATAAAATGATATTATAAATTTTATCATAAATAACGTTGGTGAAAAAATTATAATAATAACTTATTAATATACTATAAATTAAATTTTAGTTAACATCAACACATATTTCTCATAAGAAAATAAGAGTAAAATCATAATTTTAAAACAAAATATTAAAATGATAGATTGGTGTGCGCCAAGGGCCAATAAGCCATCACCAATTATTATGGAAATTTTGGTTTTCTGAAATACTTGAACAAGATTTTTCCAAAAAATTTGTACCCTACATTTCGTTCCATTCTCACGCAGGAACCGGAATATTCCGTCTGTTTTGACCAGAATGGAATGAAATTGACTATTATGCTATGCACATTCCATTTGATCTTTTTGACTTCCCATGACACTAGAAGCAGCTGAAATGATTACAATATTTTAAATTTTCATCTCAAACGTGCATTGGGTATCAAAAGTTAATTCAAGCATATGTTATGTCTAAAAGATTCTAGTTTAGTCAAGTTGACCTCCTTTAGTCATAACCCATGTTTTATTGAATTTTTTTTTACTCTATATGAAACTAGAAGCACCCAATGTCAGAGTTCTATTAAAATATTACTAAAAGACAATGTTACCCTCTGTCAAAAGCAAATTCTACTAACATTTTTACCCGTCTCTGTTTTTGCTTCTTAATTGTTCTCATTTATCTCCCAAGCCCTAACCCGACAATTAGGGTTCTTCCAACATAAGTTTCACAAATCAGAGGACCTAGGTTATGCTCGGAGTTACGAATGTGTTCGGAACGGTTCGTGGTGTTTGCGCAGTGGGCGGCGGCACACGGTGGGTGGTTTCTTTTCACTAAATCCAATCCCCTTTGAACCCTACAACTTCCTTTCTTCTTACTATTCTTTGGGTATTTAATGTGAAACATAAACTACAAATTGGAGTTGTTTAAGGGAATCTGTTTTCTTCTTGCTATCCTGTGAAGAGGTATTATAAACGTTTACTTTTTATTTAATGTAATTGGGTTTTGTAAAATTTTCCATTAAATTGGCTTATGGCTTTGAATCGGGGCGGCTCAGTAATTTTTTAGGCCTAGGAAAAGTTTTTCGTAAGCGGGCTTCTAATAAGACGTAAAAATATTCATATACATTAATCACTACTTTTAAAATTTTATTTTCCTTGCGTTTGAAAATTTAAAAATTAGTAATATTGTATAACTTTATTTTCCTTGCATCTAAGAAATGCAAAATTGGTAATACTGTTTGTCTATTATCATGTATAGAATTATTGATTCATTCATCTTTCTGATGTCAAAGATGATTGCATTGATTTATTAATTTTGTGTTTGAAAATAGTAATTTGGACAACGTTGAATATTTTGTCTATTTTCTCTTCGTAAAACTTTTCACTACTTTCTAAATAAATAATGCTTTAGAAATATTTCTCGTTTTTTTTTCAAGTAACCTTCACGATAATATTAATTTTACAATATTTGATAATTATTCTTGTCTAATGAATTTGATCACTAAAATTAAATATGAATCAAAATATATCCTGAATATAAAATGTGAACACTTGATTGAGCAAATTTACTAAAGTGAAGGGGTCATGTTCGTCCTAAATAAGTTTGGAAGAGACTCATTTCATTTGCTTTTCGTTTTTAACTAAAAGGGCCTCCTTTAGCGTAAAGGAGAGGAAAAAGCGCCCATTTTAGTTTTAAATTTTTTTTAGAGAGATTGAATAACAGTTTTCACATATTTAATTAGATTTTTATCAATTTTTTTAATTCTTTAGATTTTTATCAGATTAATTTTTTTATAGATATTTACCCTCATAGTCAATTAATAGATTTTTTTGTTCGAATTTAATTTAATTTTTTTTTATATATCAAACCACTAAATCTAAATGTAAATACACGGAATTCAAATCCCTTTTTTAGGTAATATTAATTGATATGATTTGATAGAATAGGGTACGAAGAGAGAGAATAGTTTGTTCCAATTTGATTTTTTTTTCCTTTTTCATATCTCAGCCATTAAATCTACATGTTAATGATATGAAATCCAAATCCTTTTTTTTGGACAGTATTAATTGCTATAATTTGATAGAATATGACATGTAGAGAGAAAGAAAGAATAATTTGTTCAAATTTATTTATTTTTTCATTTTTCTCTTTTTAATATCTCAAACCATTAAATCTACATGTCAATGACATGGAATCCAAATACATTTTGATTTACAGAGATATAGAGAATGACTTCAATGTTGATTTACAGAAATAGAGAGAAGGACTTCAACATTTTATGATTTTTGCTTTGCATCGATTTTTATGAGAGAGAGTAATTGATAGATAAAGAGAGTAACTGATAGAATATTTGATGTAAATATTAATTTAATATTTTTGTGCCTTTTTTGTGTGAGAGAGAGAGATTTGAGTAGAATTGAGCGAGAAAGATATATACTCAGTTTACAGCTATTTAGATAAAGAGGGAGAAAGAAAGTAATTGAAAGGGAAGGACTTGATGTTGTGGTAACGTGTCTGCGACGCGGAGCGGTGATTGAAAGTTCATTTTGAAATGAAAATTTGGAGTCACCAACAATCATTTTAGGGAATCATTGGTCACTCACTTTTAAAAATTTGTTTTGACCTAAGAAAACTCAAAATTGGTTCGGAAGTTATTTGTGTGTGAGGAAAGTACTAGCGCCACACAACACTCATTACCAAAATGGTTACCAAATTCAATCAAAACATTATCTAAATTATTTTAGAAAAATGAATAAAAAATGAAAGAAATTTATTTTGTGTCATAGAAGTGAAACAAAATAAATATCCTTTAATGGATGGTGCAAATACCATTAAAAAATAATTCATTTTTTATTCTTTTATTTTTTAAAACAAAACATTATTGGATCTATTCTCGGTATCCCGAAAATAACACATCACCTCAGTAATTCGAGAAGATTGGTATTCTGAAAATCTCAAAGTCCATCATCGAGATTTTTAAAGTAAAAAATTAAATATAAAAATTAACAAGATTTAAATCTAATTGCACGTTATCAAAATAAGGAAGACATGAATATACTGTTGGATTGAGTTTTAAAATTTTGAGAAAAAAATAATGAACCACGAACGGTTCTTAGGCGGAAAATAAAAAATATCCGCATCAACTATTTAATCATATTTAATATAAAACCTTATGATCATGCATATTTAGATTGATGTATTTAGAAAATGTGAAAATAATAATATACATTTTTGTACTGGAGAAGTTCTAACTTTGTGGAATCTTATTAATTGTCTTGCGTTCTTCGTAGAACTTGAATCAATTTTCGCACTAACAACCACTCGTAGGATTCAAAAGTATATCTCAATTGGATGCCGTTAGAAATTGAGTGTGTGCTCTCAAAACAACAGAAGAAAAAAAACCAAAATTTTCTCTTCTTCCTCTAGTTTTCAGCGGTAACAGGGTGGGGAGAGAGAAACTGCTTTTTTAGCTCTGTGTAATCGCACATTGTGATCAAGGTTGTGTCAACACACTTAAGGAGGCAACCCTATGTTGTCCCTTATATAAAAATTATGAAATTTGCACATATACCTTATACTGTAAATTGCCAAAATTCTCCCCCTTTTACTGTAATTGTTGAAATTTTACATCTCCCTAGAGTCAAATACTGTGTCCAAATTCATCAATCCAAATTGTTATCCATTAATTAATTAATTAATTTCTTTTATTTACTACTTTAGTGACGATAATTATCCAATAATTAGAAAATAATAATTAATTAATTTGAACAATAATTTTTTCTCTTCACTACTTTAGTGACCCATCACATATGGGTTCGGGAAATATACATTGGTCCAAAACCCGTTTTTGGTCCAAAACACGTTTTTGGTCCAAATGGTGTTGCTTCTCATTTTTATCATTATAAGCTATTCCTGAGACTGAATGGACCTCCATGAATAAAGCTATAGAATTCAAATACTCGCTGAATTTATCTTCATAAATTCCCGACCTATTTAATCCTGATGCCGACTCCATTATAGGTCTGATGCTGAATCAACTCTCGATTCATGCGCGCTACATTTTCTGCTGGTGTAAATAAATACTTTTTATTTTACTGTCCACAAAATATTTTGCTATGTTATCCATCGTGAATATCTGTAACAAGAGTGAGATGTAAAGTTACCATTTTATCCATCTAATTATTATTTCATTAACTCTTTTATTGACTGTGAATAAGAAAGACATAACAATGAATCGTCTCACACAGTTCACCATGTCTTATTCAATGATTTCATTTTATCGAGTACATGGCTAGTTTTATTTATTCACACACTCATCAATAAAGTATAAGGTGATATTCTTGTATTTTGCAATCTCGCCACGAATTCCATATTTGAGAACCACGTAACTCCAACATAGTTGAATCATGATTTCAACAGCCGAGCTATTATCCAGCAATTCAAACTCACTCATTTGGCATATCAAAGACCGCAAGTAACTAAATTAAGTTTTGTATTCATCTCAGGATTAAGATAATAATGAAAATACCATTAATGTATAAATAATTTAATTTAGAGCTAGATAAATGGCTTTGCTCCAAATAATTTGTTACTGGTTTATTCAACATGTTTCATAACATATCTAGATATACCATTAAAGTCTCCACCTCCATGCCCGAAGACCAGCATCCTTTGATTCAACCTAACAGTCATAATCAGACACGATTTTTTAGTCGATCCTAAGACTGCGAATAAAGTTATGAACTATTTCAGAAGAGTTTTTCTGGAAGACCCCCCAGTCTTTACTCTTTTTACGTTGACAATAGTTTCATGACTTGGATAAATTATAAATACACTTTAATTAATAGAAAAGCTTTCATTCATTCATGAAAATTCAGTAATACAAAGTGCTTGAAAAATAGTTAAATACTCATAAATAGTTATTATATCATACTTTATGGACATAATTCCAAAAATCTCCCATTTGGACTAAAATAGGCGTGTACAATCTCGTATCCCTATGCCCTCCAGATGACCACCAAAGACTTGACTACTTAAAGTCTCCGTGAATGGATCTGTCATGTTGTTGACCGTTGATATGTGTGTTACTACAAAATCTCCATGTTGAATAATCTCTCTAATTGGTGATATTTACGCTATATGTGTTTGGATCTTTTGTGGGTCCTTGGTTCCTTCAAATTCGTTGCAACTCCACTTCTATCGCAATAAAGTGTTATGGGCTTGTCAGTTTCTGAAACAACTTTCAGAGTTTTCAAGAACTTTCTAAACCATACAACCTCCTTTGTAGCTTCACAAGATGCCACATACTCAGCTTCCATGATAGAATCAGCAATGCAAGATTGCTTGATACTTCTCCATACAACTGCTCCACCATTTAGGATGAACACTAATCCCGAAGTAGACCTCCTAGAATCCTTGTCTACTTGAAAATTAGAATCAGTATATCTCATAATATTCAGGTCAATACTTGAATAGACAGGTATGTAGTTCATTGTTCTCCTAAGATATTTAAGGATAAGCTTGACTACATTCCAATGCTCGAGTCCAGGATTAGATTAGAAACGAATCATCACGCCTCATGCGTAGCAAATGTCTGGCTTAGTGCAAAGCATCACATGCGTGAGACTTCCTACGGTTGAGGCATAGATAAGGTGTAAATGGATTTCTCATGTCTTCTTTTCTTGAGAAGTCTTGGGAGATTGCTCCTTGGAGAGGTTGACTTAATGCCTAAAAGGAAGATATCCCTTCTTACATACTAAAGCGATCCATTATCTTATCAATATAATATGCTTGAGATAGTGCTAATTGTTTGTTCTTATGATCCTGAAAGATCTGAATACCTAGGACATAATCAACTTCTCCAAGATCCTTCATATCAAATTTATTTTCAAGCCAAATCTTGACATCAGACAATTTTCCTACATCATTCCCAATGAGCAGAATATGGTCCACGTACAAAACTAGAAAAACCATTGTTCCTTCGTGTATCAACGTATACACACAAGGTTCGTCCACTAACTGCTAAAAAATGAAGTTCTTGACACTTGCTTAAGTCCATAAATGGACTTTTATAGATTACAAACCTTACCCTATTAGCCTTTCTCCATGAACCCGTCTGGTTGAGGCATTAAATACGCTCTTCAAGATTACCATTCAGAAAAGCAGTCTTGACAACCATCTGTCAGATTTCATAATTGAGGGTAAATGATCAATGGACAAAAGGATTCAAATGGATTTAAGCATAGAAACCGACAATAATGTATCCTCACAGTCAATATCTTCCTTTTGAGTTTAGCCCTTGCCTACTAGCCTAGCTTTGAATGTCTCCATTTACACCCTACGAGTTTTACTCCTTTAGGAGGATCTATAAGTCTCCAGAATTTGTTTGAGTACATTGATGGTATCTCAACGTTCATGGATTATTGTCATATATTTGCTTCAGAACCATCCATGGCATGTGAGTATGAGACAAGTTTATCATGATCCCTATCTGAGACTGCTGTTACGGCATCTCCATAAGGACCTCTCTTTTTCTTATAAATCCATTTACACCTTACGGGTTTTACCCCTTCAGGAGGATCTACAAGTTTCCAGTCGATGTACTAGAATGGAGTTTTACCCTTTTGGGAGGATCTATAAGTTTCCAGACTCCATTCGAGTACATCGATTGTATCTCAACGTTCATAGATTCTTGTCAAAGATTTGCTTCAAGACCAACCATAGCCTATGAGTAGGAGACAAGTTTATCATGATCCTTATCTGAGACTGTTGTTAAGGTATCTCCATAAGACATGTGCCTATCAGGCTGTCTAACAACCCTCCCACTACGTTGAGGCTCCATAGGCTCTGACTCCTACTGTGTTTCTTCCATTATTGAATCAGAAATAATTTCTGATTGGAGAGTCGGTGTCCTCCCACTAATAATCCTCTAGCATAAGAGTGTTTTTTTGCTTCATACTTTTTTGTAGTCCTCTTCAAGAAAACATGCATCCGTGCTCATGAATGTTTTCTTGTCTGTTGGATATAAAAATGTATCCCTTCATTCCTTTAGGATATCCTACAAATATGCATAATTCTGATCGACTGACCGACTTGCTTGTCTTCGATTTCAGAACATGTACTAGGCATCCCCATATTGTAAGGTGGTTTACGGACGACTTTCGTCCATTTCATCTTTCATATGGCATACCATACACCATCTTTGATAAAACATGGTTTAGAATGTATGCTGCCATTTTCAAGGCATATTTTCAGAACAAATCTGGGAGGGATGAGTAACTCATCATGGATCTAATCATATCCAACAGAGTTTGATTTTTTCTCTCTGCCACACTATTCTGTTCTGGAGTGACATGTGCTGTAAGTTGAGAAAGAATACGTTCTTCCTTAAGAAAGTTTTTGAACTCTCCTAGCAAGTACTTTCCACCACGATCAGATCGTAGCATCTTGATTTATTTTTTTAATTGCTTTTCAACCATAGCCTTGTACTTTGAATTTTTCAAAAGTTTCAGACTTTTAGTGCATTGGATAAACATGTCTAAAATGTGAGTAGTCATCAGTGAATGTTACAAAGTATCATAACCACTTCTTTCTTGGATATTCAATGACCCACATACGTCAATATGTAGGAGGCATTGAGTGGCTATTTCACCTTCACTAAAAATGGTCTCTTGGTCATTTTTCATTCTATATAAGATTCACATGTGGATAGTGTTTGTAATGGACCATCATTTGTAAGTCTTTTAATCTTGTCGAGGCTAGTGTGACCAAGGCGTAAATGCGACAAATAGGTTAGATCGGTTGAGTCAGACTTCAACCTTTTATAAATCAGTGTTTACTTTAGTATCACATATCATTGGAACTATTGGTTTTACCTAAAATAGTTTATTTATCAAACATGCAGTAGTAATTAAGCAAGCATTTATAAAAATATCAATATCTTTATCAATGAAATTCAAAGTGAATCCTTGCTCAATTAAACTAGCTACTGAATTAAGGTTCTTCCAAAACACCTAGATATAATAAATATTACGTAAAACCATAAAACTGTTATCGAATGACAATTTAATAGTTCTAACTGATACAACCGATACTAGTGCTTTATTTCCCCAACGGAAGTTGAACTCACCCTCTTCAAACCTTATGATTTTCCTGAATCTGTACAGGGAATAACATATATGGTTAGTGGCTGTAGAGTCTACAATCTAGAAAAAAGTAGAGTCAGCCACATAATAGTCCTCAGTAACAAGTACTATACATTTAGATCTCAAGTCCTTGAGATAGTCTAGGTAGTTTCATTTCCAATGGTAAGCGGCTCCACAATGATGACAGTTGTCTTTCGACTTGTCCACTTTTGTAGTGCCCTTAACTTTCACAGCTTTTGAGTTCTGCTTCTTAGCCTTCTTCGAACCTCTCCTGTATTTCTTTTTGGCACTAGAGGTGGAAGACTTACGTTTAGTAATATATGCCTCTCCATTCTTCCTCTTGCCCTTCAGAAACAGGTCTTAGCAGCTTACAGTTCATTTATCAGTTCAGAAAGTGAGTACCTCAACTTATTCATCGAATAATTAAGTTTTAAGTTCTCAAAGGTGTCAGATAGAGTCTCAAGGATCATATCAACTTGTGTCTCACCATCTACTTCGGCACTCATGATCTCCATCTCATTCAGATAACTAATAATCAGTATCATATATTCTCTGACATGAGTTCCAGGTTTCATCCTGCTGTTCATGAAGTTTCGCACAACAACTTGTTTGGCTTGGCGACATTGATTTTCAAATATTTTGGTGATGTTTAACATCATAGCAGCGGAAACTTTCATGTTCTGATGCTGTTGTTACAACATATTACTAACAGAAGCCAAGATGTAACAACTAGCTATCTCATCAGAACGCCACCAAAAAGCATAAGCATCATTTTCCTCTTGAGTCGATTCAACAATAGGCTTAAAGGGACAAATGGTGGTGAGCATGAACTTGTATTTTTCTACCGTCAGCACGATTTCAAGATTACATTTTCAATGCGCGTAATTTTTACCGATAAGTTTATACGCGTTTAAGACAGTTGAGAGTGGGGATAGAGACATAATTACTGAAAAGAATAAATAAAACGCTGTAAATAAATACTCAATCATTTAAAAAGTATGATGCACGATGTAAATACTTAAATATTTAAAAATCTAATAAAAACTATTTCTTCCATGATGTTACGATAAAAAACGATAGCTTTTCTCATCTAAGGATAACGTCCAAGCTACCTCCTATTACATCGAGAATTCTCTTGTTTGGTTATCGCTTCTCAAGATATCACTACATCTAGCTTAATCAATCACCAATGATTTTGGTCACCTTGTCCCCATTGACTAGCCCCTATGAGAGATTCTAATGTACTTCGGTCTAAGTGCTTAACCAACGCATCGGCTTTAAAGGTTGCCATGAACTAAATGTCCGTCTAGGAACGGTCCTTTCTCACCACTTCTTTTACAACTTTAGTTTTTTTAAGCAACTCGATGACTCAAAGTAACACGATTCTCAAGTTTCTCCCGCTGAACCACTTCTCCTGCCACGATCAAGTTTGCGATGGGGACCTTGGGAACTTTTCAACGTAAACGACCATCCCACTTGTTTTTCAAAAAATGGATTTTTCTTTACTTTTTCAAAAAAAATATAACTTTTTATAAATTTGAAAAAATAAGTTTTGGAAATTACAAGCTTTTTATAAAATGTGAATCACAATTTAAAACTTTATAACTTTTATAAAAATTTTATTGTATTTAAATTATATCCCATTAGAATTTAAACTACAATGATACATGTACATGCTACATGAAATGTTGATATTGGCATATTCTTATTTCTATATGGTATGGTATATGATGATACGATATTAATAATAAATCATTCACTCAAAATTAACCTTTCTATGGCTCATTTCTAATTACAACCCATAAAAACAATAATAAATAAATACCAATAATTTTAATACTAATATTCATGGAGTCTGTAATCTTCTTCTTCTTCAGAAAGTCCCACCAATTTGTAACTCTTTACAAAAGTCCAGTCCTATTTTCAGATTTTAAATTTCAATTTAAGATTTAATTTTTTAATAATTTTTATTTTGATAAATAAATTAATAAGTAAATTAATCAATTGATTTATTTTTAAAAATAATCTATAAAATAAATTATAATTAATTAGTAATTACAAATTATCAAATTAAATAAAAATAATTTTTTCGAGACTGGATTGGGCGAAAGCCTAAGGTTTCCTAAACCTAAAAATTTCCAAAACCTTAAAGTTTCCTAAACCCAAAAGTTACCAAAACCTCAAAGTTTCCTAAACTCTAAATTTTTCAAAAACTCAAGGTTTCCTAAACTCTAAATATTCTAAAAACTCAAGATTTCTTAAACCCTAAAGTTTTCAAAAACTCAAGGTTTCCTAAACCCTTAAAGTTTCCAAAACCTTAAAGTTTCCTAATTCATAAAGTTTCCTAAACCATAATTAGGAAACCTACGGCGGCAAGCGGCGACAGAAAATGGCAACGTGGGGCAGTGGGAGATGACAAGACATGGCGGGAAGCGGCGACGGTGATTGACCACGACGACGGCAAGTGGCGGCGATGAACAGTGACTTTTAAAGAGAACTTTTACAAAAATTAAATTACCTCAAATCCTATGCTTCAATTTCGACGTACATCAATTCTAAAATTAAAGATAAACACCTAGAGTCAATCTATCGGGATCCATTCATAAAACACATTCAATTATGCTTTGAATATACCAAACAAAAATGTATGCCAATATCACAATATCTATTGATTCATACGTCTAATTACTAAATATGCACAATCAAGAACACAAGGCTCTGATAATAATGATTGGATAGGGTTTTAAAAATTTAAGAAAACAAAAACAATGAACCACGAACGGTTCGTGAGTGAAAAAAATTCACATAAACTATTTAACCATATTAAATACAAAACATTTTATGATCATGCATTTTTAGAATGACGAATTTAGAAGAGGTGAAAATAATATTATACATTTCTTGTATTGGAGAAGTTCTGACTTGATGAAATCTTACTGATTGTCTTGTGTTCTTTGTAGAACTTGAATCAATCTTCGCACCAATATCCACTCGTAGGATTCAAAATTATATCTCAATAGGATGTTTTCAAGAATTGAGTGTGGGCTCTCAAAACAACAGAAGAAGAAAAAAATTTCTCTTCCTCCTCTAGATTTCAGCGGCAACAAGGAGGGGGGAGAGAAACTGCTTTCTTTGCTCTATGTAATCACACATTGTGACTAAGGTTGTGTCAATACCTTAAAGAGGCAACCTTAATGCCATCCCTTATATAAAATTATAAAATTTACACATATACCCCTATACTGTAAATTATCAAAATTCTCCTCTTTTTACTGTAATTGTCAAAAAATTTCATCTGACTAGAGCCAATACTGTTTTTGGTCCAATTGGTGTTGTTTCTCATTCATGTCCTTATGAGATACTCCTAAAACCGAATGGACCCACATGAATAAAACTATATGATTCAAGTACTCATCGAATTTTTCTCCATAAATTACCGACCTATTTAATCCTGATATCGTACGACTCCACTATAGGTCCAATGCTGAAATAACTCTCAATTCACGCGCGTTGTATTTTCTGTTGATACAAATAAACACTTTTTATTTCATGTTCCACATAATATTTTGCTATGTTACCCTTCATGATTATAATTAACAAGAGTGAGATGTAAAATTATCATTTTACCTCTCTAGTTATTATTTTCTTAACTCTTTTATTGATTGTGAATAAGAAAGATATAATAGTGAATTGTCTCACACAGTTCACCATGCCTCATTAAATGATTCATTTCATCGAGTACCTGGCCATGTTTATTTATTCACACACCCATCCATAAAACATAAGTGATATTGTTGCATTTTGCAATCTCACCACGAATTTCATATCTATGAACCACGTAACTCCAACATAATTGAATCATGATCCTAACACTCGAGGTATTATCCGACAATTCAAACTCACTACTTTGGCGTAACAAAGACCGCAAGTAACTAAATCAAGTTTCATATCACCCCAGGATTAGGTAATCACAAAAATACCTTTAAAGGTGTAAATAATTTGATTTAAAGCTAGATAAACGGTTTTGCTCCAAACTAATTTGTTACTGGTCTATTCAACATGTTTCATAACATGTCTAGGTCAAGCGTTAAAGTCTCCACTCCATGCGCAAGACCGACATCATTTGGTTCAACCTAACAGTCGTAATCGGACTCGATTGACCAGTCGATTCTAAGACTGTGAATAACATTTTGAACTATTTTAAAAGAGTTTGTCTGGAAGACCACTCAGTATTTACTTTTCTTACGTTGACAATAGTTCCGGGACTTGAGTAAATTATAAACACACTTTAATTAGTAAAAAAACTTTCATTTATTCATCAAAATTCTGTAATATCAAATGTCTGAGAAATAACTAAATACTCATAAATGATTATTACATCTTACTTTATGGACATAATTTCAATATGTACAAGAATTCATATTATCAAAATAAACATCATACAGTAAGAATATATAAATAATAAAAAAGGGAACAAATTATGTTTATGAAAAAAAGAAATTGAAGGAAAGAAAGATAAAAAATGGATAGAAGAAAAAGGATAAAACGTGTAAAATGTGTCTAATAAAATTTTTTGAGAAAAATGAGAAAAACATGGTAACATGATAAAAAAAATTATGAGAGAAAAGAAAAGAAAAGGAAAGGAAAATATAACAAAAACAAAAATAAACCAATATATATATATATATATATATATATATAACTAATTTATGTCCACTAGCTCAATCAATATCCACTAGCTCAATCAATGTCCACCAGCTCATTTTATCTTTTGTGTTTCTCATCTTGCTCCATTGAGCATATTCCGCATTCTTGTAACTCTGTTGCTGATAGAGTATCCCGTTTTGCTATTTATAGATCTTCTCTCGCTTCGATAGGGATTACACCACCAGTAATTGAGGATATGATTTTGTTGGAGTAGTTTGGTTTTAATACAAATATATCTTTTCAACAAAAAATGAGCTGGTGGACATAGCAGCTTTGTTCCCTACAGTGCGCCGCCCTCTATGATGTTTTTTTTTTCTTTTTAATTTTTTTATAAAGTTATTTTTTTGGTAGAGTTATATCCTAATCAATTTTGACATGTAGTCTAATAATTATTTTTTTTCTCTTCAATAATTACTATTCAAATAGCGAAAGAGAATCATGGGTGGGAATGACGATAAGATCAACTGAGTGTCACAAAAAATGACGATAAGATCTAAAAAATCATCTAGTGAGAATATTAAAAAAGATTCAAAACTTTAATGTTTGCATAATATTTATTCATATAAATGTTTAACTCTTTACATAGTATTTTATGTATTTTTTATGTATGAGAAATTATCATAAGAGATTTTTTGTATGAAATGTACACTTTCAACCTATTAAAAGGTTGATTCACATTGAGTTGATATGCACACCATCAAAAGGATTTATCCTCATATTCATTTATTGAGTTGATGATAAAGTATATCTCATTATCAAGTTGGTAAATTTTTAAAAGAAGGAAATCATCAATGCATTGAAATAATACTCAAGATTAAGAGTAAAAAAAATGAAGAGTAATGACAATTATATTTTTTTAGCTAAGGTATAAAAAATTTAAACTATCTTAAGAAAAAAGAATGAAATACGATGAATAATATTAGATGATAGTCTCTCTCTCTCTAAAAAAATCTCTTCTATTTCTCACTTCAAAAATCCACTCTCTTGCTTTCTCCAAAAGATCTCCCCCTTCAAGTGACGACCGCCCCTCCCTATTTATAGGCAAAATTAGGGCTTCCTTTTTACTTTTAGTCCTCATGCTCCTTTTTGTTATTTTTTAGCCCTTGAACTTATTTTCTTATTCTTTAGTTCTCGAGCTATTTTTCTATTTTTGACATTGGGCTAGGCAATAATAAAGTGTGTATGTTCAAAGTATTAGACCAGATGAATACAATATCTACATATGTAAATACTCATTTAATGTTTTGTACATTTTTAACTTTACATTGATTTTGAGAGAAAGTGTGTGATAGAGGGTAATTGATATCATAATTTGATGTAAATATTAATTTGATATTTTGTGCATTTTTTGTATTTCATCGATTTTGTGATTTTGTGAAAGAGAGAAAGATAAGAGAGATTTGATTAGATTTGAGAAAGAGATTTATGGTGTTTGCATCGATTTTGATCAAGAGAGGAGATAGAGTAATTGATAGAGAAATAGTTGATGTAAAAACTCATTTATTATTTTATACCTTTTAGTATTGCCTCGATTGATATATATATATATTAGAGAGAGAGGGGTTTGTTGAGATTTGAAATAGGAGAGAAAAATATTTTTATTGATTTGATAGAGATATTTTAAAAATAATAGTATTTGCTAATAAATTGAATTACATTAATTAGGAGACTAATTAGTAGAGATTATTTTTTTACATTCATAATCTATGAGATGCAAGTGTTTTATTTGTTGGAGTTGCCTATTAATTATTTCAAATATATGATGAATGGCATTAATGATATATAAATTAAAAAAAAATCTAAAAGTTTAAACAAACTTGTCAAAAATCTAAAGTTTTCAAAAGCTTCATAAAAATGTAATTAAGTACTATAACTATGCTAGTTGCATGAAAATCACAAAAAATAAATACATGCATGGTTTAAAAATTGAACTGTAAGAGTTTGAGAGACTCAACTTGGGATGTGGGCCCTAGGCCTAAGCTTAATAAAATGTGGTATATTGTTAAAGTAAATCTTGTGGAGGGCGTTTCTCACACTCCACGAACTGCACTGTGCATTGTGCACATGACACATTGTCATGTTTTTTTAATTTTTTAATGGCATTAGTTTTTTTAAAATGTGTGGCGCCCTATATGAAGCAGCAGTAAAACTGCTTCGTACAAGGAGGGGGAGGGAGAGAAATAGAGGAGAGAGAGAGAGGAGAGAGAGGCAAATAGAGAGAAGCAAAGGGAAAAGAGCGTGAGAAGAGAGTAGGTGAAGAGTCGATGTAAAAAAAGTCATTGGATATAAGTAATAAAAGTCAACTCATTTAATCAGCTGAAATCGGCCGTGTTTGACAAAAAAATATAACCGGCTATTTATTTAAAATGGGTTATTAAAAGTAGTGATTTCTATAATTTTTCCCTTCGCATATGGGAGTGATTGTGTTGTTAGTTGTGTTATTTTAGTAATGGAGACTGGAAGTTAACTAGTGCATTTTTTCTATTTCACGAGTACATCTATTTTCTTTTTTCCCTTCCGAATATGCTTCTTTTTTCTCATATATTTCTTTGTTTTTCCTCTCAATCAATATGTATCTGCTGAACTATAAATGAATTTATGATTGCCGGGATAAATTAGGCGAAAAGAAGATAAATCATCTTAAGTATTGTCTAAATTCTGTTCATACTAAAGAATTGCATCCTAGAGAAATGGAAAATTAGTTAAAATGAACAGTGCGCCAGACGTTTCGTTAATTTCCTAAAATTTTGTTTGATTCATAAAAAATAAGAACCAAGTATTTTCTTATTTTCTATTTATTTCATTTCAAAATTATAACTCCCAGCTAAGAGTAAGAATGAGAATCATTCTGGTTTATTTTCATGATACGTTTACTTGATTTCCGTGGAATTGAATTCTACAGAGTCTGATTCTAAATTGTTATTCTAGTTGTTTATTATGATTTTGAAATCTGATTTCAAATGGATCTCACATATTTGATCGGAATGGATTCATTTGACAGCATGTAATGAGATTCTTAATAAAATGTGATAATGCGCTTCTATATTTTTTATTCTTTTCGAATGAATTATGAAAATTTTATTATGCCCTCAAAATTTTTTTTAACCAACAATCACTTCTTCTACTTATTTTTCTTGAAATATATTTTAGTAATGCCATATGTTTTATTCCGATTTATTAATTTAGTAAACACAAACAATCATTATTATTTTCAATAATTTGATTCTTGATTTTGATTCTTAACGGATAATGAACGCATTAATCTGATTTCAATTTTTGATGCCTAGTTATTCCATTCTTCATCCAATTCCTTAGGAAACCTATTCCAAACTTCATCCGATTCTAAATGTAAGTAATGCGCCATTAATATATTCATATTAATTTGTTGCATATTCCATTACAAGGTTGTGCGAATTGGAAGGAGATGATTTTTAAAGGAGGGTTTTTTGAGTAAGTTAGGGTATTTAAGTGATTTCGTCTCACTTGGTCTCACTTTAATGGAACTACGCTTTAAGGGAGTGTGAGTGTCCATACTTAAAATGACAGAGGATGAGACCGATATTTTTAAACTTAGAGGGGGTGTGAGTGTCATAACAGAACCCAAACAAGTGTCGGTAGAATTTTCTCAAATGAAAATAAGTAATATGCTAACAATGCTTTTTCTTTCTTTGACAATGTGCGTAATATGTTAACAATAAAAATAAAAATAAGTAATATGCTGACAATACTTTTTTCTTTGACAATGTGTGAAATATGTTAACAATAAAAATAAATAAATATGTTAACAACACTTTTTTCTTTTAACCAACAGTTGTGAGTGTCATTTAAGGTTGATATTCTATTTTTTTACATTGTGTTTTTATGAGAGTTGATATGAAGCAAATAGAAAGTTTTTTTTATGCCAATTTTAGTTATTACTCATCTATTTAGTTTATTAAACAGGCCACACTAGTAATGGTCAAAACATTTGATTCACCTCACTGTCTATTTATTTTGACATTTGAGTTTAATAATAAATTTCAAACAAAGTTGTATTTTTGTATTGAATGTTTTCAGTGAGTTTCAAAGATAACTTGATTGATATAAAAGTTGCTAAGCCAACTTCATCTGGCCAACCAACCATGTACCCAGGACCAATTTAGATGACAAATTTGGAAAGGGGTTGAAAACTATATAACAATCTCCACGTTTTACTATAATATATTTTTTTTGCATGTCAAATACATCTCAGTTGAAATTTTTTTATAAACAGTTCATCGTCAAAGAAAAAACAATGATTTTAGGAAAATTTTTTATTTTTTTAATGAAATTCAGTCACTTTTACAGGAGAAATGATTAAGTTATCTTCTAAGTTTAAATTTTTTGGTTGAAATTAGTGACTACTAGATTAAGATTTTGCTAGACTTTGATCTTGTGAGTATAAATTTTAATGACAAAATATCATACCATAGTCTAACAATAATTTTTTTCTAGACCCTACTTTTTATTTTTAACAAAATTCAGTCATTTTTACAAGGAAAAAAACTAAGTTACATTTTAAGTTTAAATTTTTTTTTATTAAAATTGGCGATTGCTAGACCAAGCTCTAGTAAAAAAAATTGTTAGACCTTGATCTTAGGAGTATAAATTTTAATGATAAAATACTACATCATGGTCTAATAATAATTTTTGTTAGATCAACGGTCTAGTAAGAAAAATTGTTAAACCGTGATGTTGCGAGTATAAATTCTAACGGCAAATTGTCAGACTAGGGTGTAGCTGTATTTTTTATTAGACCATATTCTAATATTCTAATAGGGTATTTAATCTTCACACTTATAAAAAAATGTTGCATTTCATTAAAAAAATAGTTAATGGTCTTAATTTATTATTTTAACTCTAGCGGGTCGTTGTAACCCAATTTCTCCTCTCATGTTTCCATATATCTTTACTTTTACATGATTGCATTCCAATGATTTTTTTTTTGAAAAACTACATTCTAATTATTTGCTTTTTGATAACATTTCATATTGGAGTGTGTTATTTTAAAAGCCCTTTGATGTATTAAAAATTATTATTTTAGAAAGATTATTTATATCTATACTATTTTTAAAAAAACATTAAGAGGAGAAATTTTTAAATTCCTCTTTGCCCCTCATATATATTTGTGTTTCTAAATTTAGACATAATAATTCCTATACTCGTTGATTTAATTATATCAATTTATACTTATGTAGATATTCACTCACTAGTTTAATGAATTTAAAGGATATCTATAGAATTTATTGAAAAAGTATAAAATATATTACGAATACAGGACAAACTTTCAAAATATCAATATTTTACTTAATTGGATATCACTCATTAATTTAATGAATTAGACGAATTCTATAAAATGTATAATAAAATTGAGGAGAAACTTTCAAAGGATATAGGTATCTAAATGTTTCCCTTATTAACTACAAAGCATTCATGAAAATATAAGTGTTGCATTGTTATTTGTTATCCATCTGGCCGCATGAGCAATCATTAAGACTTAGTTATCATTATACTTTTTCATTGTGTTGGTATATAAGCGGCCGCTTGACACACTTAGATTTTGTTGTCTTTTTGTCTAAGTGTTACTTAGACTTTTTTCATTACTTTGACAACTAACAATTGCTTAGCATACTTAGAATTTTTACCTCTTTGTCTTAGTGCTACTTAGACTTTTTTTCTCACTTCGGCATCTAAGCAGTCGCTTGACACCTTTAATTTGTTTGCTTTTTTGTCTAAGTGTTGCTCAGACTTTAAGTGCTGCTTAGACTTTTTTCCTCGCTTCGTCATCTAAGCAGCTACTTGGCACACTTAGATTTTTTGCCTTTTTGTCTAAGTGCTACTTAGATTTTTTTCCTTACTTTTGACATTTAAACGACTGCTTGGCACACTTGATTTTTTTGCCCTTTTGCCGCTGCATTTTTATCTTATGGGGATTAAGGTTAGACATAATGAATAATCATAGAAGAAACATAATTTAAGTGAAAAACTCTTTAACGGAAAAAAATCACAGAGTAAAGATGTTCTCATTAAAATAATTAGTAATTCAACTTTATACATAATATTTTCTCAGATGTAAAGCATTCCAGGGTTTGGAGAGATCAATACCTTCTTCATTGGTTAACCAATATGATCCCTTCCAATAACTACTCGGACGATAAACGGTCCCTCCCAATCGGGTCCCATCTTTCCAACATCTGTTTGCATGATTCGTTTAAGGACCAACTCTCCAAGTTGAAACCCTCTTGCTTTCATCCATTTTGAGAAGTAGGCTCACCTTTTTTGGTTGTAACTGTCCAATCTAATCACGTCTGCTTCTCTTCTTTCTTCTAGGATGTCTAATTGTTCTAACAGTTATGAATTTTCTTCTTGACTGATTTCAGACGTCGTGGTTAGACACCCAATTTCAGTTGGAATGATTACTTTTGTTCTAAACGTTAATACAAATGGGGTCTGTCCGGTTGATTCCCGTGGAGTTGTTCCGTAATCCCAAAGGACCGAGGGTAGTACTTCAGCCCATTTTCCCTTTGCCACTTCCAGGCTCTTTTTCAATCCCTCAAGGTTGGTTCCATTCGACCTTTCTGCCAGTCCATTTCCTTATAGGTAATGTAGAGTTGAATGAAGGGATTGATTTTTAATCTGTTGCAGAAGTCTTTGATTACTTTCCCGGTGAATTGTGTCCCGTTATCCGAGATGATTACTTTGGGAATTCCATATCAGCATATGTCAAAAACTTATAAATTCTTCTTCATGTATTCTTGCCAGCGGGGCTTGCTTCTATCTATTTGGTGAAATAATCCATTGTCACCAATAAGAACTTCTTTTGTGCTGGGGCCATTGGCAACGGTCCTACTATATCAAGTCCCCATAGCATGAAAGCCATAGAATGATTAAGGTTTGCAATGATTCTAGAGCCATTCAGGTGATAGGGGCAAACTTCTTTACGTATTGCTTTGTGTCCGCTTGGATTTTAGACATAAATTTTATATGCAACATAGTTTGCTTCGGTTGAATTTAGCAAACTTAGGTAGGGACCTGAAAATTACCTACGATAAAGCTTGTCATATATCAATGTATACCTGGTCGCTTGTTGACTTAACTTTCATGCTTCTAATCTATCATCACGAAGTTTGCCGCTTTTGAGATGTAGTATTATAGGGGTCCGTCCAACTCGGTTCCGGAGGCTCCATATTACATATGCTAAGGCATATGCATGTGAATTTTCTCCGCTAGGAATTTGTTTTATGTTGTACTTAATTAGTTACCACAGTAGTTATCTCACGTATTGGAGGTACTTCGTCATTTTTTCATCCTTAGCGGCATAAGTTCCTGCAATTTGGTTGGCCATTAAATATGAATCACAACAAATATTTAGTCATTTTACCTCGAATTCTACCGCAAGGCGATTCCAACGATCAATGCTTCATACTCTACTTCATTGTTTGATGTATTGAAGTTAAATGATATTAAATTTCAATGATTTATCTGTGGGGACTCCGTAGTATTACTCCTGCGACTAATCCCCTTTGACTAGAAGCCTCATCTACAAAGAGCTTCCATTCGTCTTTCAGCGGATCAACTTTTCTAATTTTCTCATTTTGCTCTGTTGTGAACTCCACGATGAAATCTGCGAGTACTTGAGACTTCATGGTGGTTCTTGGGATATAGCTTACTTCATACTGTCGGAGCCTGACTGCCCATTTTGCCAGTTTACCTGTCAGATCTAGTGAGTGTAGGATTCTTCAAATCAGGTATTCTGTTGGTACTATTATGGCATGCGCTTGAAAATATGGCTTCAGCTTACGTGATGTGACTACTAAAGCAAAATTTATTATTGACTTTTTTGTACCTGGTTTCTATTAGTCATCGTGGCGCGTGCGCGACGGAAGCATGTGACGCGAGGTCATTTAAAAATTAAAATTTTAATAAAGATCGATTAAAAAAACAAAACTTGTGCAACGCTACGATAACTAAATAAAAAACTTTTTATTGAAAACTATCTTACACTCGGTCATGGTCCATTATATATTTATATATTTAATCTACAACGTACAATGTTAGGAATCATATACCTCTTGTACTCTATATCAAGCGTCCTTGCAAAACCAATCGATCCTCCGTCCCACGAACTGTTCTAATGATCAGTAGACTCTGAGATCTACACCAAGATATTTTAAGTCAATTCTCAACGCACTAGGACGTGTGTGTGTACGTAGAATATTACAAAAATATTTTTTTGTCTCTAGATATACTCAACACATGAGATCCAGAGATTTACTGAGAATGACTTTAGTGGACGATTATCTAAAAGAACACGATGATTATTGTTTTAGAGATTTGATTAACCTTTAGTCGTAGAAAAAAAATTACTCCAACATTAACTGTGCTATCCATTCCATTTTTCTACGAACTGATGAATTTCTTCATCAACTGAGGCCATTAGAATGATATCCGTATCTTTTTTAGATAATGACATATCAGATATTAGGGATAATTAAAAATTACTATTTAATTTCAAGTTATCCAATACGGTGGGACTCACTGTTTAATGGTGCACAACTGTAGTGCCACACGACACTGCAGTGTATCGTAACACACAGTGCCTTGTGACGTAACACACAGTGCCGTGAGGCACTATAATGATAATTATTGTACATTAAATATTTATTTTAATCAGATAAATATCTAGATATCAATTAATTCAAAATTAATATATCTGATTATCCCTATCAACTAAATTATCTGTTATTTCATAAATAACAGATTTAGTTGATTCAAATTATTATCTAATAATAATTTAATTATCTAATTTCATAAATTAAATATTCTATCTCACTTATCTATAATTATAAAAATAATCGATAATTATTTATATATATAATTTAATTAGTTAATCACACAAAATTATCTCATAATTATGGCCGTAGAATAAAAATGTATTTGCAAGCCAATCCTTTTCTCATGTCCTAAAATATTCACACCTTAAACTGCGTAGTATAGAAGTCACGTGGGTATCATGGACCTCTAGGCTTCAATAAACTAGATTAGTAATTAAACTCTTTAATTAAATAATATTATTTATTAATTTTATTATTACTGCACTATAAATATGAAATTTAACTCTTAGTGAGAACATAATGTATTTACAGAGTATTCTCATGTAGTCCACTAATTTAATCATTTCATATAGTTATGTCCTCCAATTATTGGTTCGTAAATTTGAGCTGATCAAAATTATCATTTTATCCCTTTAAATATCTCTTGAACCTTAAGTACCATTAATACACTGGTGAATGACTAATTTATAATCTTATTATAAATTTGAGCTCAATTAACGCTTAAGGCAATATACAATCTGTTAGGAAAGCTTGGATTCCAAATCTTGCAAGATCATGTTCCCATTCATCCACATCACTCAATCTCCAAAATAAAAGTCACTAACATGTTTTACAAACAAATCTTAACGAGTGAATCAAAAGATCCAGTATACATGCATAGAAGTTCATGACTACTCAAGACTCAGACAGATCTACATATGATCATAGAATTATTGTGTATTAAATCTTTATGATAAACGACACGTTGATAAAGATTCACATTGGTCCAATCATATATAATCTCATTATATAAAGTACCTTCACGAAGATGCCTATATATATCAATGATCCAGATCTAGAGCATACACATTAATAATGGTTAGTGAATCGTACTAGTAACCATTCATTAAAACTGCCATACTTTAATATGTTGCTGATAATTTTATTCATTATCTATGATCTTAATCATCTCGTACTAATACAATGTCATAGTCTCATTAATGAATATATAATTTTTAGATATTTATATAAATTATTCAACAATAACTTAAAAGAATAATTATAAGAAAAATGTAATCCTCATTAAATTTCATATCAAAATGTCAATACATTTGCTTTGAGGGCATAACTCCCAACAAACTCTCACTTTCCCTAAAGAAAATGTGGCATTTCTCTCAATCACATGTTACGCAAGTAACCCTAAAATGACTTTGCAGGAAGTGTCTTTATAAAAAAATCAGCCAGGTTATGTTCCAACGCTATCTTCATAACAATCGCATCCCCTCGATGCACGATCTCTCGTACAATATGATATTTCATTTCTATGTGCTTGCCACTCTTGTGTCTCCTCGGTTCGTTAGAATTCGCCACTGCCTCATTGTTGTCATAGTACAGGATCAGTGGCTCGTCCATATCTGGAACTACTTTCAGATCAGTATAGAACTTTCTGAGCCATAACGCTTCTTTTGAAGCTTCAGAAGCTTGTTATATATTTGCCTTCCATTGTGAAATCTGTAATGCTAGATTGTTTAATACATCTCCAGACTACAGCTCCTCCACCTAGGGTGAATACTGATCCAGACATTGACTTTCGACTATCTCTGTCTGATTGAAAATCAGAATCAGTATATCTAGTGGGGTTTAGGTCTCCACCTAAATAAACAAGCATATAGTTTCTCGTTCTCCTAAGATACTTGAGAATGTAATTTACTGAAATCCAGTGTTCCAAACCTAGATTCGATTGATAACGACCGACCATTCTCACTGCATAACAGATGTCTGGACTCGTACACAAAATGACATACATGAGACTTTCAACTGCTGAAGCATAGGAAACCTTTCTCATAACCTCTTCCTCCCACAAAATGACATACATGAGACTTCCAACTGCTGAAGCATAGGTGTCTTATGATATTATTTCTTTGATAGGACAATTCCATGTCTGGTCGGTAGTTGACATTTCTTAGAATTCTCCACAGAGAATCTCTCCAGCACCTTATCAATAATAGATTCTTGAGAAAGTTCCAAGAGCTTGTTCTTTATATCCCTTAGGATTTGGATGCCTAGTACATAGCTCACCTCTCACAAATCTTCATTTGAAATTTCTCAGCTAACCACTTATTTACCTTCAACAAAGTTTCTGCGTCATTCCCAATTAGTTGAATATCATCAACATAAAAAACTAAGAAAACCACTCTTATCTTTAATGTATTTATAAACACAGGTTTCGTCAACATTTTTCTTGAAGCCATAAGACTTTATAATCTCATCTAATGTCAGATTCTAAGATCTAGATACTTGCTTTAATCCATAAATGAATTAAGCAACTTGCATACATTCTGATCTTACATTTTGAACGAACTCTTCTGGTTGCATCATATAATGCTTTCTTCAATAGAGTCATTCATAAAAACTGTCTTGACGTCCATTTGTCATATCTCATAGTCAAACTAGCGGCTATGGATAAAAGGATGCAAATGGATTTTAGCATGGCCACATAGGATAATCTTTCTTCATAATTGACTCCCTCCATTTGTATATAGCCCTTGGCTACTAACCATACCCTAAAAGTCTCTGCTTTCCCATTTACACCTCTTTTCTTCTTGAAATTCCATTTACATCTAATGGGCCTGACATCTTTAGGCGGATCTACAAGTTTCGAGATGGAATTGGAATACATTGATTCCATTTTCTTGTTCATGGCGTCTTGTCATTTCTCATTTTCAGGATCATCCATTGTTTCTTTATAAGATAATGGTCATCATTATCAGTGTCCGATACTAGGACATGTGCTTCTATTTTGTAGGAACTATGGTTTCTCTGGTTTGTCGTTTATCAGAAGAAATTGATGGTCGTAAGATCTCATCAGTCACTAATTCTTCGAAAACTACTTTACTTCGAGGTTTATAGTTTTTCATCTAATCGTGTTCAAGAAGGTTGTATTTGTCGACACAAACACATTTTGATCATTATGACCATAAAAGTACACTCATCTAGTCTCTAGAGCATAGCCTACAAATACGCATGCTTCAGACTTAGAGTCTAACTTTCTAGTCTTGGGTCTAAAAATGTGAGTTGGATACCCCCATATATAGAAATGACGTAAACTAAGTTTGGAGTCATTCCATAACTCTAAAAGCGTCTTGCTTACAGACTTAGAGGGCACTACATTCAAAATGTATGTAACCATGTGAAATGCATATCCCTAAATTATAAGTGACAGTGTTGAGTAACTTAACATCGACCTAACAATATCCAATAGGGTTCGTTTTTTTGCAACACCATTTTACTGTGGTATTCCAGGTGCTGTGAGTTGGGATAGGATTCCACACTACATCAAATAATTCTTGAATTCTAAAAACCAAGTATTCACCACCTCGATAGGATCAATGATTTTTCAATGATTTACCTAATTGCTTTTCAGTTTCAGCCTTGAAGTCTTTAAACTTTCCAAAAGTTTCATACTTTTTATGCATTATGTAACTATAACCATATCTTGAGTAGTCATCAATGAAAGTGACAAAATACTCATACCCACCTCAAGCTTGTACATTGATTGGCCAACAATCATTATATACTAGCTCAAGTGGTTTCTTGGCTCTTTAGCCCTTTCCTAAGAAAGGTCTCTTGGTCATTTTACCCTCTAGACATGATTTACAAACATGAAGAGTTTTAACTTTTAGTTATCTCAAAATACCATGCTTTGTTAACATGTTTAACCTATCTAGATTAATATGTCCCAATCTAAGATCCCAAAGATATGTGTTATTATCATCATAAGAAACTCTTTGTCATTTGTTACTTTAAGGTTTTGCTACTTTAAGTAATTTAGAGTTATTTAATGCGCGTTAAGTCAGTTTAAGTATATATAGTCCATTTATAACTTTAGCATGCCAAATATTGATTTCATTCTTAGAAATAGTAAACTCTTTATTAATAAAAGAAACTTCGAATAACTATTCTTGCAAAAAAGAAAGAGAAATCAAATTTCTCGAAAAGCTAGGAATATAATAAACATTGTTCGAAACCAAATTATTATATCTAAAAAGTAAACGGATTGTCCCTAATGTTTTAGCTGACACGAGCGCACCACTGTCAACTCTCAAAATGACCCCGCGTTCAGCCAGCTCCCTTGACGAATCAAGCATCTGCAAAGAAGAACATACATGGTTAGTGGCTCCTGAATCAAGTATCCAGGATGACAAATCACATTCCACTATGCAACCTTCAAGTACAAGTAAATCATATTTATCTTTTTTTTAGCTCAGAGAGATACTTATTACAATTTCTCTTCCAATGACCTTCAACCCCACAATGCAAACATTTTCTCTTGGGCCTGCTGTCTTTTTTCTTCTTCTTGGATTTTGGCGATATCTTGGCTTTCTTCCCTTTCTTGTTCTTACATTTGTCCTTACCATATTCTTCCTTTTCTTGTTCTCAACAATATTGGAAGAATTATTTAGCTCAACGACATTTGCCTCTCCCTTTTTGGTCATTCTAAGTTTGAGTGACTCAAAAGTTTGCAGTTCATTCAACAATTGGGTCATGTTGAATTACAACTTGTTCATAACATAGTCGGTCGTGAACACAGAAAAAGCTGGTGTTAGCGACTCAACTATAATGCTAACTTGAGTCCACTCATCAATGGACGCCCCATGTACTTCTGACTCGTGCATTATGTTGATCATGTTCAAAACATGTTCTCGCACAGAAGTACCATTTCTCATCTTAGTCGTCATATAACTCCTAGCAGCCTCGTGACGACTTTGATCAAACTTCTGCCCAAACATTACCTGTAGAAATTCCATAATCTCATAGGCAGTCTCCATATTTTCATGCTTGGTTCTCAGAATATCATTCATGCTGCTCGCAAAGCATGTAGCACTTCGACTTGTTGTTTGATATGATCCAAGCGTCATATTCGTCCCTAACATTCTAAAGAGCATTAGCAGCGGGCTCCTCAGTAAGAACGAACTTATGCTTCTCACAAATAAGCATTAAGTTCATATTTGAATTCCAACATACGAAATTATCACTATTCAATTTCTCAAGAGCGAGTAAAGCAGTAACAAAGTTACCCATTGTAGACATAATAATGATAACTGAAATTTAAAACATACAAGCTCGATATAATAGATAAATATCTAGAATTCGAAAAGTAAACGTGATGCATGCACGCAACATAATAAACACACAAATTTAACAATTACTAATCACGATAAAACAACCCAATGATTAATGTGTTACCTTAGGATCAGTCAGATTAACCTCAGTCTTTCTATAAGACATTCTCATCCTTATTAATTAAAACTTAAAATATCTCATATTTTATCTTTTAACAATAAGGTATCGCTTGTTTTATCAGGTCACAACTATTCACATGAATGCTTAACTGTGACTTTGTGACTATAACCCATCATTTCAGATTCCATGACTTCATTTAGAATATGTCATCTTAAGGTCAGTCAAAACTAAACTACATCACTTCATCCTATCTTCTTAAGAAGCTCACCCTTGATATTGGTACAACTCGAAACCTTTCTTAGAGAGATGAAAATAAAGTTATCTCAAGGCCCTTCCTGCACCTTACGGTGTTGTATTAATGATGGAGACCATAGGTTACATTGACATGTCAACCTTCTCCCACTCATTATTTTAGGATTATGTGTTTTCATTTTAACTAATTAATTAATTCTAAATTAATCGTTGGTTTTTAAAATAATAATCCTATGAATATTTAATAATCAGTTATGCCAATCTCATTGGTCTAAGTTCATTTAACCTTCTAAAACGCCTAAGTCATAATGATGTGAACTTAGATTAACTAAATTAATTATAATTATCAAACTTTAATAAAACTCTTTTACTAAAACCAGTTATCCTAAAGGTTACTATGGCCCTTAGTGTGGCTTACACAAGATCTATGCCCCAAAATGGCTTACACAAGATCTAAGAAAAAAATTAAAAGAATAAAACCTAACTCAATAATCACCATATAATTAACGTCCATTATTTTTCATACATTCAAAAAATATAACCATCCATTCATTCATACGTATCTCATATTATATGAATAATGTAAGAAAACTCACACCGTATTTAACATATAAATATATAAAGATCACTCTGATACCACTTGATCGTCGCGGCGTGTGCGCGGCGGAAGCGTGTGACGTGAGGTCATTTAAAAATTAAAATCTTAATAAAGATCAGATCTTTTAATAAAATAAAATTTGCACAACGTCACGATAACCAAATAAAACCTTTTTATTGAAAATTATTTTTCAATCAGTCAGTATCCGTTATATATTTATAGATTAAATATACAACATACAAGGTACGAAATCATATCTCTCTTATAGTCTACATCAAGCGGCCTTGCGAAACCGATCAATTTCTGACAAAACCGTTCCAGCACACTAGGACGTGTGTGGGCATGTAGAATATTACAAGACAATTTTTCTGTCTCTAGATGTACTCAACACATGAAAACTAGAGATTTATTGAAAAGAACTTTAGTGTGACGATTCACTAAAAGAACATGATGATTATTCTTTTAGAGATTTGATTAACTTTTAATCACAGAAAAAAATTACCTTAACACTAACCGTGTTCTCCGTTCTATTTTTTTAAGAACTGATGAACTTTTTCATCATCTGAAGTTATTAGAATCATATATGTATCTTTTCTAGATAATGGTGTGTAAGATATTTGGGGATAGTTAAAAATTAATATTTAATTTTAAATTATCCAATACAGTGAGACCCACTGTACAATGGTGCGCAACTGCAGTGTCACACGACACTACAGTGTGGCGTAACACACAGTGAGGCACTGTGATGGTAATCATTGTAAATTGAATATTTATTTTAATCAGATAAATATCTAGATGTCAGTTAATTTAAAATTAACATATATGATTATCTCTATCAACTAAATTATCTGTTATTTCACAAATAGTAAATTTAGTTGATTCAAATTATTACCTAATAATAATTTAATTATTTAATTTCACAAGTTAGATATTCTGTAACACTTATCGATAATTAAAAAAATAATCGATATTTATTTATATATATAATTTCTGCAAATTATATTTATATATAAAAATAATTCAATTAATTAATTTTTAATTACTTACTCATACATAATTATCTTATAATTATGTACTTACCCTAGAATAAAAATCATTTACAAGTCAGTCCTTTTTTCATATTTTGAAATACACACCCTAAATTGCATAGTATAAAGATGACTTAGAGACCATGGACCTATAATCCTAAGCTCTAATAAATCAGATTATTAATTAAATAATCTTATTTATTAATTTCATTATTACTCCACTATATATATCGAATTGAACTCTTAGCGATTATAGAATGTATTTACAGAGTATTCTCATGTAGTCCACTGATATAATCATTTCATGTAGTTCTGTCATCCAATTATTGCTTCGTAAATTAAAGCTGGTCAAAATTATCATTTTACCCCTGTAAATACGTCTTGATCCTTAAGTACCATTAATCCACTAATGAATGACTAATTTATAATCTTATTATAAATTTGAGCTCAATAATCATTTAGTTCTAGAATTAACATTTAAGAGAACCAATATATGATCTGTTAGGAAAGCATGAATTCTAAATCTTGCAAGATCATGTTCCTAGCCATCCATATCACCGTATCTCCAAAACAAAAGTAACTAGCCCGTTTTACAAATAAACTTTAACGAGTGAATCAAGAGATCCAGTAGACATGCATAGGAGTTCTTAACTACTCATGATTCAGACTTATCTACATATGATCATCGAATTGATGTGTATTAAATCTTTATGATAAACAACATGTTGATAAAAATATTAATTCACATCGGTCCATTCATGTATAATCTCATTATATAAAGTACCTTCAGTAAGATGTCTATATACATCAATGATCCGGATCTAGATCAGACGCATTCATAATGAATATGAAATTTTAATATGTATATCCGTACTAGCAAACATTCATTAAAAATTTTATACTTTAATATGTTGCTGACAATTTTATTCTTTATCTATGATCTTAATCATCTCGTACTAATACAAGGTCATAGTCTCATTAATGAATATGAAATTTTTAGATATTTATATAAATTATTCAACAATAATTCAAAATTACAATTATAATAAAAATGTAATCCACATTAAATATCATATCAAAATGTCATTACATATACTTTGAGGGCATAACCCCAACAGTTTCTGCGCCCACCAAACTTTTATTGATGAAGTAGACTTATTTTTGTCAATTCTCATCTTCTCTAACTAGCGTTGTGCTGATGGCTACTTCAGAAACTGATAAATACAGATGCGATTTGTCTCATGGTTCTCGCTTCGATAAAATTGGCGGTGAGGCCAAGTGTTCTTTCACGGATTTAAAGGCCACTTTACAATTCTCGTTCCATCTTTGAGTTGAATTTTTCATGATGTTGGAAGAGAAGGGTTTACACTTATTGGTTGACTTTGCAAGGAATCTTCCCACATTCACTAACTTTCTCGTGAGACTTTGCAAGTCCTTTAGTGTAGTCGGGGTCTCCATCTCTATAATTGCTTTCACTTGGTCTAGATTGACCTGTCTTCCTCTTTGTGATACCATATACTTGAGGAACTTTCTTGCTTCGAGTCCAAGGGTGTAATTTTTGAGGTTCTGCTTCATGTTGAATTTCCTCAACTCTGAGAAGGCTTATTCTAAATGCTTGACATGATCTCGGCGATTAACGAACTTGACTAGCATATCGTCCACATAAACCTCCATTGTTCACCCAATTTGACTTTTCGATATATGATGCACCAGCTGCTAGTATGTTGCCCCAACATTTTTTAATCCGAAATGTATTACTTTATAACAATAAATACCTTGATTGATTATGAAAGAGGTCTTCTGGTGATCTGGCAGATACATCTTCACCTGATTGTATCCTGGAAATGCATTCATAAAACTCAACAGCTTATGCCCCGCCGTTGCATCAATCATCTGACCTATTTGTGGCAGTGGATAGTCATATTTGTGGCAAGCCTTGCTCAGGTCAGTGAAGTCCACACAGACCCTCCACTTTCCATTTTTCTTCTTCACCAGTAACACATTGGATGAACCCTACTTTGGTTAGTCAGTCAACTTCTTTCTTAATCACCTTCTTTCTTTCTGGTGTAAAGACTCGTCTTTTTTGTTTCACGGGTTTGACTTTCGGATCTATGTTTAGTCGATGGCATATTACTTCTTCGTTAATTCGGGGCATATCCGTCAAGATTTTCATGAATATATCTTCATTTCTTCTAAGGAAATCAATTAATGTTTGTCACTCGTCTAATGACAGCGTGACTCCTATCTTAGTATCTTCGTTCCTTGATTCAGTTTTACTTCCATTAGTTCTTCTGCCTTTTCGTATCTCAGAGCCATATCTTAAGAGGACTGATCTGGTGTCTTTAATTGTTATTGTTTTTACTTTCTGGTTTCTTTCCAGCTGTCTTCCTGGCAGCATCGAGGGCAGTTACAGTGCAATATCGTGTAATTTTTTTGTCTCTTTGATCACCCTTATTCCGACAGGCGTTGGATCTTCAGGGTCTGATGGTAGGTCGACAGAACTATCTTCATTGTGAATCGTAGCCCTCCCTAGTATTGCATTGTACGGAGAGGGCGTGTCAATGAGTGCAAACTCTGTTAAGTGGTTGAAAGGCTCAACCAACACGGGGAGATAAAGTGTTCCCTCAAAGTAGGTCACTTCTCCATTGAATCCTACCAGTGGTTACCTCGGATTCTGTAACTTTACCGCTTCAATCCCAATTTTTTCCATGGTAGTTCGGCAAAAGACGTTTAGAGCACTTCTGTTATCTACCAACACTCTCCTCAATAAGAAGTTCCCAACTTGAATGGATATTAGTAGAGTGTCAATGTTTACTTTCTGGAATGTATATTTCTTCTTTCTTATTAAAGGTCATCCAAGCCTTCTCTTAGTGATTTTCTCTTTCTTCTTATGATGTTGCTATCTTCTTACAATATTGCTTCCTTTCTTTTCTACCTGTGCCTTCTTATTGTGTCAGTGTTATTATAGTATCTACTACTCGTAATGACTCTTCGACTTTCCTTGACTCTCCATTCCTCTCTGTCAGTTTATTGTCCGGTTTGGTGACATATTGGTGGAGATGTCCTTTGTTGACGAGTTCTTCAATATAATCCTTCAACTAGAAACAATCTTTTGTCATATGCCATAACTTTTGTCGAATGAGCAAAATTTGTGTTTGTCTTTCTCGACTGACTCTTTTCTCATCAGTGGCGGCCTCTTCAGCCAAGGTTCATCTTTTATTGCCACAAGATCTGATTGACCAGAATGGCGAATGGAGTGTATGTTCTTTCCCTGCGGATGAACCGCTCAGGTTCTCTTGACCTTTTTTCTGATCTTCTATCATCCTTTTTATCTCTACTTGCGGGAGCTTCACCTTTCCGCTTAGCATTTGAGCTAGATGCTACATCTAACTGTTTAAGTTTGTGCTATCAAAACACTGCCATCATAGTCAGCTATCAATCGAGCCATACTTTTCATTTCTTCCTCAAGGTTTATATAAGTCTGTGCTATCAAAACACTACCATCATAGTCAGCACCTTCTCCTTGGATAGGTCATCGAACAACAAGGATTGGAGGTCAAGCCCTCTTCTGAATGCCAGCTGAGCCACTCGATCATCGCAGTTCTCAACTTTTACCATTTCCTCTTTAAACCTTTGAGTGTATTCTCATAACAATTCTCCCCTTTTCATGGATATTGTTAAGAGACACTCTAAATCTTCGGTAACGGACCGATATGCGGCATACTATTTTAAAAAGACAGAAGACGTAAAAGAATTGTTAGCAATAGAAAAAGGAGGGAGATAATGGTATCACTTTAACGCGTTGCCATCGAGGCTTGTTGGGAACATCCTGCACATGAGCGTGTCCTCATGCTGGTAGAGTGCCATCATCTGCCTGAATCTGCTTAGATGCTCCACTGGATCCGTCTTCCCTACATAATATTTAAAATTTGGGGGCGTGAATTTTTTGGGTATCAGTGTTGACAAGATCTCATGGGTCAAAGTGGTTTTAGTGAGAGATTCGAGATCCGTTACGGTGGCGGTGCCCATCATCTTGGCTTCTGCCATCTTTTTGTCGAGCAACTTTTCAACATCACACTCAGTTATCACATCTTTGACCTCATAGACTCCTGCTACTGCATTTTTGTTATTTTTTTTATTGTGCCTCAACTTCATCATTGTGTTCTTCTCCATTTTATTGGTTCTGTCCAGTGTTTTTATTAGGCGTCACATCACATGTTTCATTTGTTTCTCCACGATGTGACTGACTTATTTCATTTTGTGTTTGTTTAACCTCACACTGCAAGGTAGCAACTTGGTTTACAGCGCATGGAGAGTTATGTTTAGGGTTTTAGTATTTTAGGTTTCTAATTCTGTAACCCTTCTGACGATGCTTTCAAGAATCGCCGGAACATCGCGGTTTCTTTGCTCGGGATCATTTTCGCTTTGGTTGTCACGAGCCAAACTGGATCTAGTTCTTGGCATTCTTGAAAGCATCCTCAGAAATCTGTCCCGTACAGCTATATATTTACATCCTATAGCATAGTTAAAGTCTTTTGGAAATATAATTAATTATTTAATCAAGTAATGAAATTCATGAATCATAAATGATGTGCAATTGAATCAAGAATTAAATTTCAGAATCATGAACTTTTTGATTAACTATCATAGTTATGATTGCATTAATATGAAACATTCATTTGAATCCAAATATAAATCATTCCTTCGTTCATGCTAGGTGAAAGGAATGTGGATTAAATATTATGTATTATGAATTTGAGTCATTGAAGCTATCTTTGACAAACTTTTTTTTATCGTTTGTCCCTAATGAACGATCTATAAATTTATTCATTCGTCTTCTTATGTCGGGAGATAAGATGTTACTAGCATAATCTTTTCTTTGATTTATAATTTAGTTTTGTTTTCTTTTTCATCAAAGATATGAATATTGCATTTTATTGTCTTTATGCTTGCTTTGGAGTTGGTTTTAGTATAGTGCCGCCTAGGAATTCTAATAAGAATCTTATAACCTTTGATGTATAAATTTTATTATTGACGTAGTTTCTAGTTGATGTATTTTTATTATCAAGTTGATGTATTTTTATTATTGACGTAGTTTCTAATTGTTAAACTCATATAGCTAATGATTTTTTTTTATTCAGATTGTGTGTAAACTTTAGTGGGAAGGAGGAAAAAAAGAAGCGTTAGACCGAGAAAAGGATTTACTAAAAAAGGAAGGATTTCACAAATCAATAAGAGTTTTTAGCTTTTGGTGTAATCATGGAGGAGGAGGTGAGCCGAACTTATATATTGTATAGGTAAGAACTTTGATTCATCTAAGAACTCACATCCACACAATTTATTAATTCTAATGACTTTTGAATTGCATATGTTTGTTTATGTATTAATCAGTTTATATACATATGTATTTTTACGTATAAGATTTTGAAATATGTCTTAAGATATATATATTTCAACACTTTTAGACTTTTATTTTTAATTTATTATCTTTTATTGATATAGGAAAAATAATAGTATATTCTGATTGAGTAAACGACTCTTTTTATCTTCCACATTTTATGCTTTTAAAACGCCAAAATGATGTAAATAAAAAATACACATTTTCTTAATCATCTTAAAATTAAACAAAACTGAAAACCAACGTGCTCAACAAAACAAATTATAATTCTTCAAACTTAAGCACAAAATGAAAATTTCGTCAAATGTTTGCTCACTTAGGTAACTGAAATTATGTATTGAAATAAAAGAATATATGTATACACACATATATATTACATATTGAAAAACTTGAATAGACATTCACAAATGAGCTTAAAAGATTCACACCTTTAGTGATGACGAATTTTATAATGAATGAACTAAAAAAAATCATTTAGAATGAGAATACGTTTGGATAGTTGCGTGATTGCGAACCTAATAAAAATGAGAATTCAAATAAAAGATAAAATTGGTTTTGTTTGGACAATGTGTTATGGTATTACCAAATAAAATTTAATTGATCATGAGAGTTTATCTTTGAATTCTTTATTCCTCAAAATACAGTTCATAGAATAATTTAAACAATTTTTAATGGACACTCCTTATTTAGATGATGACATCATTTTTTATTCAAAATTATGATAATGTTTACGTAGCAGTGCATATTCAAAATTATCATAATATTTACGTATCAGCGCTGTCTCTATTAACTAGTTTGAAACATATTTTATTGTTTTAAAGTAATTCTACAAGAAGCACATGTATACGTTTTTTAAAATGAAAAATAGCAGGAAAAGACCGATTTCGGAGGTGGAGTTGTAAAAATGACCGAATGCGACCATAGTAAATAATTTATTTACCAAAATTATACAGTGGTAAATAAGTTATTTATCATATTTTGGCCATTTTTACAATAAAAATGATTTTGGGAAATTTTTACAACTTGAGCAAGAAAATGGGCTGCTTTTGTAGTTCTCCCTTTTTAAAATGCTTTCAAATACAAATAAAATACGCTTCACAGTATATTCAGTGATACGCTATGATAGATATGAAATAATTGTTAACTAAAACAGTGTTATTAAAATGCATAGAATCGTTTCTAATTAGAACACTCCCGAACACACCCTTAGAATTGTAGAAACATGTTAACTTAATTTATTTACAATAAAGAAATGACGACCTCCAACAAACAATGGCAACTTCACCAGACATCAACAATACCTTTTCCAGTAAATTCACAAACAAAAGAAATCTATACATTATAGAGAACATCACCTGTCTAGCCTGTTTTCTTACTCATCCCAGGAGTCCTTATAACATGGCTCGAACCAAAAGGAAAAAAATAACAATGAAACATGCTGAATCCATAAACTATTTTTTTCTTTAATCATTTTGGATGTCATCTACCTTTCATTATTTAAACGCACTGATCCATCCCTTATCAAATTCAGACTCAGACTCTTAAATCGCTCTCGCGAATACTGCCTTGATGCTTTTCTCCAATCTGTGCCTGCCTTCATCATTACGGCAAACTCATCGTAACTTATTCGCCCATCCTACAACAAACCGACAGTTTTAAGGTCAGATACTAGGCACTTTGTTCTTAGACAAACCAAATCATTGAATCAGAAGAATGAAAATTACAGCTTATTACACATACTTCAGAAGATCAACACTGCGGTTTTTCATTTTTCCTTTGTTGGAGTGTACATAAATTTACCAAGAAAAATTCCAGGGCTGAAGGCTCTTGTGAGTCAAACACATTCAGTTTTACCCCATCTTTCAGCACAAACTCAAGCACAATGGCCTGTCTATAAATTACAGTCCAAATAGATGTACAACTTTGACCAATGTGAAGTTTTCTCTCTCAATATCTTATTAGACCAGGAAAATTGACCAAAACAGATAGTACGAGATAGGAAAATAAAAACACACAATCATACTCGAGAATGTAACTGACCTTGTCTGTGTCAACGTCATTCATGATTGCATTAATAACCTCATCACTGTTTGTGTCAACTTCATCTGCCAAAGCATCTCGTAGCTCCTCGATTTCTATATACCCACTTTGGTTTTGGTCGAAAAATTTGAAGGCTTCACGTAAGTGCTCGTCATCATTACCAATCTTTCTTAGGTGAACAGATACAGCCACAAATTCTCCATAATCTAGATATCCATCCTTATCTACATCACCCTAGAAAAATAAGCAAATAGCGTCAAGAAATTCCATAATGTTCTGAAGAAATTAGAAGCATAATTGTGCCGATTGTTGAAAAACAATGAGCTATATGATAAATAGAAGTGTATAAACATCTTCCATTCACTTTTACGCAATTTAAAATGTGCTTAAAAGAGATGCCAATTGGTTTTCTGATGAGTCATCTAATTTCAAGTCCGTCAGGCCAAAACAGCTACTAAATTGGCACTGGTGAGGTTATATATCACGAGTCGATACTTACAGCTTCCATTAGAGCTTGAAGATCTACATCAGGGATCTGATGACCAAGTTTCTGCAAGCCAACTCTTAGATCATCAATATTAAGTTTGCCTTTGTTACTAATATCCAATAGTTGGAATCCCTCTTTAATGCCAGCTACTTCCTCCGTGGATAGATGGTCGGCTATTACCTGTTGATTAGAACAGACAAGTCATGAAGCCAGGGAAAGGATTACATGTAACAAAGCGGGAATTACAAGGTCAATTAAAATCTTATCGAACATACCCTTAGAGCTCTTTTCTTGAGCTTGTTCATTACAGAAAATTGCTTGAGCCTTGCCTTCACAGTTTCACCTAAAGAAACATTTGGAGCTTTCTGCACATCCTGTAACCATGGATGGTCTGCATTTGAGAAACGAACAATTGACACTTATTCTCTATTAAACATTCCTCACTCGTAATAATTTTCAATTGAAACTTAGGTTGACGAGAGCTTTAAAATTTTCTTCAACATGAAAATTACCTAGCACTTCCTTAGCCGTCAGTCGTTTTTTAGGGTCAGGATCAAGCATCTTCCTCACAAGGTCTTTAGCATTTTCAGAAACTTTTGGCCAAGGGTCCCTCTTAAAATCTACAGAAGACCGTATGATTGCTTGCGCAACCCCTTGTTCAGTTTCTGCATAGGATATATACTACTTAGAGCAGAACCAAACTTTTAAATAAAGCACAAAAATATTTGGGAGAGTAACAAATAGAATGAAGTATAAACTGAAATGTCGTAAGCTCTAGATTTTTACACACACACAAAGACATATATATAAGGCTAAATTGCACTAACACTCCGTCCACTTCCAAACTTTTATAGGGAAGACCCCTACAGAATTGTTGGTGAGGAAGAAAGTGTTGGTGGAGAGAGGGAGAGAAAGAGAGGGAGATGGCACGTGATAAAAACGTACTCAAATTTTAACGGAAGTTAACAAAAATGGACGGAGGGACCTGCTTGCATAATGTCAGAGCGCAGGGACCCTAGCAGCTAATTTTTTTATAGGTGTCCTTGCAAAAGATTGGAAATGCTGGGGGTGCTAGCACAATTTCTCCTTTTTTATTTGATGATATTTGTCCAGATGGCAATCAAATGAAGGCCAGGAGTCATCTATACTCTCCAAGCGATGCCCTTTATTTTTTATCTGAAACACACCCTGGCAAATGTTGCTGTTTGAACAATCAGGCATTACATTGAAGAACTGGATTTGAGCATTGATATTACTTACAAAACACTCCATTAATCAGAAAAAATGAAAAGAACCTTATGTCCTCAGTGAGTAGTGAAGCATGCAACTCTTTGGCATCAATAAACAAGAGACTATTTGAAACCTGAAAATGTATGGTATGACTTCTCTAAATATGGAACACGATATAGTTTTCCTTTTCCAAATTCATCACGAAACTAACCTGCCCAAAAAGGTGGAACCCCACAAAGTAAGATATAAAGGATTACTCCAGCACTCCAAACATCTATTTCTGGTCCGTAGTTCCGTTTTAGCACCTCGGGAGCCATGTAGTATGGACTTCCAACTATCTCATTGAATCTTTCACCTGCAAAGAGGATAATCAACTTCGGTTGTTGTTCATGAAAATATGGCCTTCGCGAAATAAACTAAGAAAACTGGCTTTACCAGGTTTGAAGAACACCGATAACCCAAAATCAATTGCCTTCAAATCTGCAGTTTCCTTCTTGCTTGCAAACAGAAAGTTCTCGGGTTTGAGATCCCGGTGTATAACTCCATGCTTGTGGCACACCTGCAAAAGAAAAAATCTGATGAAGTACTCATAACAAAAGAGCATCAAAACTCATTCAAAATAAAGGGAAAAGAACCCAAATTGCAGATTGCAAATGGCCCTACCTCTCAACCTTAGGAGTTTTTAAACATGGCCATAAATAATTAAAACAGCAAATGACCACCTGAACATACAATTTCATGCATCTTTACTATTTCAGTGGTGGGTTACTCATAAATTGGTTATGCCACAAGATACCAAATAACTGGGAATTGAAGGTATTTTGACTTGAACCCACTATTACATGGATATTGGTTTGGGGTCTAACTATCTGTGCCAATGAATATAGATGTTATTTTTCCTAAACGATCGTATTATAGAAGGGAAAGAATGTCGTGAAATTACTAGAAAGCCTCAAATTTCTTGTATTAACTACGCCAAGCTTTGACTAGGCAAGAAAGGTTTGAAAATCCCAATTAGGTAGGAAAATTAGCAAGATTTGATAACCAACAACTACCTAATTGACCATCAATTATATAACTTAATCGATCATGAGCATATGAATTAATCGAATTCTGAGAAATTGACTGATCTAGATTGCATAACTTAAGTTTTAACTGCAAATTTTAAAGAACTTGAACAGCTGAACATGATAGATCCTCATATATAACTTAATCTCAAGATGTCAAAACATTCATCGGCACAGATACGAATTTTAAATTAACTAAAGATTGAAGACACAAATTCTAACCTGAACGACTTCAACAATGGTCTTCGTGACGATTGCGGCAGCGCGTTCTGTGTAGTGCCCTCTCGCAACAATCCGGTCGAAGAGCTCGCCGCCCTCGCACAGCTCCATAACAAGACGGACATCATCATCGTCCTCATAAGTATCCTTCAAGCTCACTATATTGGGATGCTTAGGCAACTGCCTCATGATCTCAACTTCCCTCCTCACATCCTCAATATCGACAGCTGTCCTTAGTTTCTTCTTCGATATCGATTTACAGGCAAACTTTTCACCGGAGACCTTGTCGGTGCAAAGGTGTGTAATGCCAAACTCTCCCCTCCCTAGCTCACGACTGAGTTCGTAACTCAGCCCAATTTCGCGGCCAGTTGGATTTTTCAATACCTGGAGCTTCCTAACACCATTGCCAAAGTGGTTTCCTCCATTATCAATTGCAAATCGGTTCTGCTTCTTCCTCTTCCTCTCCTCCTCAGGGACTGGTGGAGCCGCACAACAGTTACCCATAAGTGAAACGCAGACTCAATTCTGTGAATACTCAAAACTCGTCTGAGAAATTTCCACGCCGTGAAGCCAACGACAAGTAAAACTAATCCAAACAGTAATACATTGATCGATCGAAATGGGTGATTGGCTCTATAGATACAGCTCCAAACTTCACAAATTTGATTGAAACAAATAAATGTCCCTTGTTATCGAAGAAACGTAATTTGTCAATATAGGAATAGTCAACTTCCGTGAGAGAATTTGAGTATCAGAGAAAACAAACCAAAGTGGTCTGACGAGAAAATGAAAGACGAACAGAGAAAACTTCAGCAAGAGAGAAAATATGCGAAATAGAGTAGAAGCTGTGAAATGAAATGGTGGGAGTGGAGACGTTATTATATATAGAAAGCGGGTCAAAACGACGAGAAGAGGAATATGGCGAGCGTAAGCTACCATTAAATTGGATTTTAAGGACTACCGAGTCAGAGTCAAACCCTCTCTCTCTCAAAGAGAATAGTTGTTGTTTTCTAGAAACCATCCCCAGTCGTTTGTTTTTTGTTGTTATTTTTAAATTAATATATAAATTATTTATGCATCATTTATTCTACTAAAATTTCGTATATAAATGTTGATTATGATCATCTTCAAAAGTCTTGGCCATAAAGTTTCAATGCTAAACTTTTTTAAGCATAAGTTAACTAAATATATCTATAATATATTAAAAGTAATGACCACATGAAAATTATTTTTAGATAAATTTATCTATTTATTATTGATATATTATTAAAAATAACATTCTAATTCAAATATGACATTTAATAGTTTGTTACTTTTGTTATCATAATTAACTGATCAAACTAAACATTAATTTTATAAGTTTATTCATCTATTTAATGAGTTTAAATAAAATATAATTAATAAATAGCTTTTAAGTTAATTTTAATCTGATTGAATGAGTTGCAGTAAATTATTTAAAAAGTTATAGAATAAATTATAACTTTCTATTAATTTAGTTTAATATAGAGTAAAAGTGAATTATCTCTAAAAATAGATAATATAATTCAATTATAACATAATTTTAGAAACGTGATATATGTTATATTTTATATATTGGTATAATTAATATGTTACAGAAATATAGTTACAAAAAAATTATAAACAAAAAATTTTGCAATACAAATGAAAAAAATGAAGAAAAAGTTTAAAATAAAACATGAAATAGATAATTTAATCTAATTAGGGGTGTTCACGATTCGGTTCGATCGGTTTTTTAGTGAAAATTGAACCGAACCAAAATTTTGGTTCGGGATAAAACTGAACTGAATAGAGCCGAACCGAACCGTGAGTTTCGGTTCGGTATTATTAATTAAAAAATAATTTTTGAATAATATTATTGAAATATATATACATATATAATTAAAATTTTATTTCAGTTCGATTCGGTTCGGTTTATAAGTAATTATATATATATAAAAATATAAATTTAATGTTTCGATTTAATTCGGTTCGGTTTGAAAATAATCAAAATTCTGAACCGAACCGAACCGAACATTTTTTATTCGATTCGGGATAAATTTGAACACCCATAAATCTAATAGCATAACTTTTTCTTTTAACTTTTGAGAGCACATTTCTAAAAATATACACTCTTAATTTTTTTTCTAGAAATATGTATGATGTTCAACAACTTGTTGAATAATAATATATAAGCAAATCGTTTATATACATAACTTTATATATATATATATATATGCGCGCACTTCAAATTGCGGTCAAGACATATCTAACTTTATGCCAAGTGCCCTACCAAATTATGGCAATAATTTAATTTTTGTATTTTATTATCTATTAGTTAAACATAATAATTCATCATTCTATAGAATTAATTTGTGACGGTTCATTATCTTAATATGTTATTACTCAATATTTTATCATATTTTCTTTTATAATATTTACTTAAATTAGATATTAATTATAGACATTTAAAGTTAATATAGATTTAGTGTATACTCTACAATACCATAGAATTTGCATATTGTGATTCAATTTAAATAAATCAAGGATAGAGTCCACACTATCCAATTACATATGTAATTAATTTTTATAATTTACATAACATTAGATAGTTATGTACATAAAAAATATTAGTGTGTGTTGTGTGTTTATCTCATTTGATTTAAAAATTAGATATATTGGATTTCAAAAAATCTGGAAATTTGCATATTGTGTCACATATTTATATCCAACTTTTAAACAATTAAATAAATAATATTTAAAAATATAGATAATGTTTAACAATTAAAAAGTATTTAATTACTGTGAATTAATTTATTTGTCAAAAAATAGTTAATATATGATTAATTAAAACATATTATTATAAAACAGTTAAATTATCTTCATAAATTCCACATTTAGAACAATATAAATTATTTTCTTACCATTTTATCAACTCATTAGCATGCAACTTTTCCTATTCACCAATAGTTCACACACGTCCCTGCAATATCTAAATTAACTGAGGCTTCGTAGAAACCGTGTTGGCTTTTGGACTTTTTTTATTATCATTATTACAATTGGAAGACTATAAATAGGTTAATAAAGAAGTTCAACCAAAGGAGTAAGAAGGGTTACTACTATAAATACTTGAGCTTCTTATACATGAATTATACATATGTACAACTTTCATTGTTCGTTTTGCTTTGTCATTGACAGACTACAACATTTAGATAGTTCTAACTCTACTTTAATTTTCTCCATTGTTTGTATTAAATTTCGGAATTCTTGCACTCTAATATTTTCTTATTCTATTGCAGGATCAATTTTTATCTTCAATTGGAAGTCAATTATCCAGTATTATCATTTTTATTGTTTTTTTAAATATTAATGTACAAATCGAGTTTATTGATGGTATTCAAAATTTTCAATTATTTTGTTGTATCATAAGAGAGGCTTGGTAATGAATGACGTATAATATTGTTTATACAAAGTTTAGATTAGAAAAAGTATTGAAAATTTAAGTGAGAGTATAAAAACTCTAGAAAAGCATAAACGACAGAAGAAATAGAATATCACAAAGATATAATATTATTGGACAATGATATTAGCATCAAGATTTTTGTAGTTGATATTTATTAAAAATTAAATTTTTAAACTTAGAGTTTAGAGTTTAGGGTTTAGAGTGGTTTAGGGTTTAGAGTTTAGGGTTTAAAGTTTAGGTAGAATTTCAAAACAATGTACATTTCATTCTTTTTTTATTGAACGATTTAGATCTGATCACATGATATGGTTGTATCTTGATCAACGCGATTGACTCATTGCCCTCAAAAGTGACCTGCTACTAGTGCTCTCTGTCGCCTCAAACAAACTATTGCCTGCTCTCAATTACGTGGCACCGTTGACCTTCTAGAAGGCAATCATTTTTGCTTAAACAAATTCCTAGTTAGGGATTCTCATGAAATTATCCTATATTTTCCTACAGTGGGACCATTTTAGGGATTGACCCACACGCAAATCTAGATGCACACGTGCAATTAAGGAGTTTATGGCGATTAGCATAAGGGTTATTATACTTGTTTTTTCATAATAGAAATGAGTTGTATTTTGAGAAACAAAAAACATAATTGAAAATGAGATTGACATATAATTTATAGTTTAGTTTTTTCTTTTCTATTCATTTATCATTTTGAGTAAAATACAGTTTTATCCCATGCAGTTTGAAATAATTTTTATTTAGACCCTACACGTTAAAAATTTGTAAAGTAGAGGCCATGCTTAACCAATAGGTACACCAAGCTGTCATACTATTCTCTTTGTTTTTTAGCATCGGCATACAAGTAATTATTTTTTAACCGTCTCTCTTCGTATAAATTGAACTTGTAGATCAGAATGACCTTATTATTTTTTCATCGTTTATTCTTTTTCTTATTAGTTTTCTACAAGCATGGTTAGTGTTTTTGAATGCTTCGTTTGAAGTTTTCAGATATTTTTTGTTCTGTTGTATATGCATCTGATTGTGATTTTTTTAATTATAGAGATGACTTCATATCCATTTTCAATTTATGTGCATCACAGTGGTCAATTTGAATGGTCCACTCTTACAAGATACTTAGGAGGTAAAATATCTATTTTTGATGTATAGTGAAGATTCACATTACTTAAAGTAGACCATACAGTTGCATTTTACATTCACGTTAGACCTTTCGTAGTATCTCCGCTTAAAAATAATAACAGTTCGTCATGGTCTACCTACGTGGCATTACGTGTTAAGTAGTCATACCTTATCATCTTTTTAATTTATCCAGCTGCCACGTGGCAAAATGACGTAGCGTCAAAATGAACCCAATCTAAAATTAACGCCGAGTAAAATTAACCCAATTAGCAAAACTCAAAAAATTTACACCTTCAAAATTTTACCACCCAAAACGCAGTCTTCCTCCCTTAGGCGATTAGGTTTCGCGAAATCGCCCTACCAAGTCACTCGTTGTGCTCGAAATAACCCTACCAAATCGCAATCTTCAAAGTTTTGCTCGAGTTACTATAGGTGATCGAAGGACTCTGAGGAGGTTGGAGCTCTCTATTTCGAGGAGGTATTTTTTCAAGTCTGGTATTCAATTTCTAATCTGTTATGTTCTTCAAGTATATAGAAAATTAGGATTCGAGTTACCAAATCGAGTTCTGTTCTTCGAGTTTTGCTCGTTGGTTTTTAGAAATTAGGGTTCGAGTCTGGTCTTCGAGTTCTGTTCTATAAGTGTTGCTCGAGTTACCAAAGCGTTCACTTAGGGTTTGAGTTTTTCTTGTTTTAGCATTTATATTAGACAAGCAATGGGTTGAAGGAGCATTTGATCAAAGTAATATTGCTGGATTCTTTGCATTTCCGGAAGTTACTTTCTTATAACTAAAAAACTTACTTCAAGTTACATATTAGTTGGTTTGGTATTACTTGACCATTGTTTTAATTTATCTATAGTTTATGTGTAAGGTCCTCTGCTCCCTTAACAAAGGCCAGATTCTCTTTAATGTTCCTAATCTTCAAAGAAAATTAGATTCTTCCTAATTATAGTTGCAATTACATTGTTGGCCTGTAAGGTGTTATATAGTTGTTTCTAAACTTTCATTTGAAGAAAAAGGTTGCTCCTAAACTGATGAGTGAGATAATGAGATGAAATTATTAAAAAGAAAAGTGAGGTGATAAATTATGAAATGCCATGCTTAACCAGTAGGTACACCAAGTTGCCATACTATTCTCTTTATTTTTTAGCATCAGCATACAAGTAATCATTTTTAACCGTCTCTCTTTGTATAAATTGAACTTGTAAGTCAGAAGGACCTTATTATTTTTTCATCGCTTGTTCTTTTTCTTATTAGTTTTCTACAAGTGTGGTTAGTATTTTCGAATGCTTCGTTTGAAGTTTTCAGATATTTTCTATTCTGTTGTAAATGCATCTGATTGAGGTTTTTTTTAATTGTAGTGATAACTCCATATCCATTTCAATTCATATGCATTGTAGTGGTCAATTTGAATGGTCCACTTCTACAAGATATTTATTTTTGATGTACAATGAAGATTCACATTATTTAAAGTAGACCTTACAGTTACATTTTACATTCACGTTAGACCTTCCGTAGCACCTCCACTTAAAAATAATAACGGTTCGTCACGGTATGCTTACATGGCATTACGTGTTAAATAGTTTAACGGCATATCAGCCTTTTAATTTATCTAGCTGCCACGTGGCAAAATGCGTGGTGTTAAAATGAACCCAACCTAAAATTAACGTCGAGTAAAATTAACCCAATTAGCAAAACTCAAAAAATTTACACCTTCAAAATTTTACCACCCAAAACGCAGTCTTCCTCCCTTAGGCGATTAGGGTTCACGAAATCGCCCTACCAAATTGCTCGTTGTGCTCAAAATCTCCCTACTAAATCGCAGTCTTCAAAGTTTTGCTCGAGTTACTGTAGGTGATCGAAGGAATCTGAGGAGGTTGGAGCTCTCTATTTGGAGGAGGTACTTTTCAAGTCTGATATTCAATTTATAGTCTGTTTTGTTCTTCGATTATACAGAAAATTAGGGTTCGAGTTACCAAATCGAGTTCTGTTCTTCGAGTATTGCTTTTGATTTTTAGAAATTAGGGTTCGAGTCTAATCTTCGAGTTCTGTTCTTTCAATTCTACTCAAGTTACCAAATCGCTCACTTAGGGTTTGAGTTTTTCTTGATTTAGCATTTATTTTAGACAAGCAGTGAGTTGAAAGAGCATTTGATCAATATAATGTTGCTGGATTCTTTGCATTTCCAGAAGTTACTTTCTTATAACTAAAAAATTTATTTCAAGTTACTTATTAGTTGGTTTGGTATTACTTGACCATTGTTTTAATTTATCTCTAATTTATGTATAAGGTCCTATACTCCCTTAACAAAGGTCACATTTCCTTTAATGTTCCTAATCTTCAAAGAAAATTAGATTCTTCCTAATTATAGTTGCAATTATGGTGTTGGTCTGTAAGGTGTTATAAAGTTGTTTCTGAACTTTCCTTTAAAGAAAAAGGTTGCTCCTAAACTGATGAGTGATAGTGAGATGAAATTATTAAAAATAAAAGTGAGGTGATAAATTGTCAAAGGTCATGCTTAACTAGTACGTACACCAAGTTGTCATACTATATTCACTTTGTTTTTAGCATTGACATACAAGTAACTATTTTTTAACCGTCTCTCTTCGTATAAATTGAACTTGTAGATAAGGAGGACCTTATTATGTTTTCATCGTTTATTCTTTTTCTTATTAGTTCTCTACAAGTGTGGTTCGTATTTTCGAATGTTTCGTTTGAAGTTTTCAGATATTTTCTATTCTGTTTTATATGCATCTGATTGAGGGTTTTTTAATTGCAGAGATGGCTCCATATCCATTTTCAATTCATGTGCATCATAGTGGTCAATTTGAATGGTCCACTCTTACAAGATACGTAGGAGGTAAAATATCTATTTTTAATGACTGTGATTCGGATAAGATGAGTCTGCTAGAACTAGAGGATATGTTTGGCAGTTCTGGTGTTGTTGAGTATACTACGATGTATTATGCAAAGCCTGGGGAGGATATGGATTCTGGTTTGGTAAAGATAAAGTCTGGTAGGGATGTAATGCAAATGTGTAGGATAGTTCCGCCTACTAGATTTATACATGTTTATGTTACACATACTCATGAGTCTTTGCTTGCTGATGATTTGAATGTTGATAATGAGAATATGCATGGTGATAAGAAAGATGAAAGTGATAGTGATTATTGTGATGGGAGTAATAGTGTGGGCAGTGATAGTGATTATTGTGAGGGGAGTAATAGTGTGGGCAGTGACAGTGAACCTAGTAAGATGAGTGATAATGATGCAAGTGTTAGGAGCATTGACTTAGTTGATGTTATAGACATTGATTATGAGCTTAATAATAATGAATTTGATGTTAGAGGGGTTAAGCTACAAGGTCCACAAGAGACATAAGTGGAGTTTGATTCTGAGGAGTTGAATTCTCCTCCCAATTCTGATGAGGAGAATCCGAAAGAATTCTCCGAATTCATGGCTGATAGTGACATACGCAATGTTATTTTTAAATTAGGCATGAATTTTAAAAATAGAGTTAAGTTTAAAGATGATGTTAAGTCTCATGCTAGACAAAGTGGGTATGATTTGAAGTTCTTAAAAAATGAGGCACGTAGAGTACTGGTCAAGTGTAGTGGGAGTTGTTGTCCATGGAGATTATATTCATCGTTGATGCAACATGACAATAGCATGTAGGTAAAGTCCTTTAATCCAGAACATATGTGTTATGAACCTTACAGAATATGCATGTTATTCCTAGATGGCTCACAAAACATTACATGGACAGATTTAGGACACATCATCGGTGGAAGATTAATGATATTAGGGAGACAATGATGAAGGATCTGTTAGTGAACATTTCAATAAGACAATCATATAGAGAAAGACAATATGCTTGGAGGGAGATTGAGGGGACTTATGCTGAATAATATGCTAGGTTGGGTGACTACTGTGAGGATTTAAGTTGACAGGCCTTAGATTGATAGGACTGCTATCTTCTAAAGATTGTATTTTTATTTAGATGCTTTCAAGCAAGGTTTTTAGAGTGGTTGTAGACCTATCATTGGCATTGATGTTTTCCTTGTGGGGGTCAGTTAATGGCAGCGGTCGGTATTGATGGAAATGATGGTCTTTACCCCATTGTTTGGGCAATTACAGAGAATGAGTAAAGGGATTCTTGGGGATGGTTTTTGTATTTATTACTCAGTGATATAGGAGGCGTGGATGAGTCCAAATAGTGAACTTTTATTTCAGACCAACCAAAGGGTTTGAAAGAGACTTTGGAGGGTTATCCTACCTTTGATCACAGGTTTTATGTTAGACACTTATATGCCAACTTCAAGACCACATGGAAGGGTAAGGTTTATAAGGATTACATGTGGAATGCTGCAAAGGAGAGTACTTTTGTAGAGTTTGAGAAAGAGATGAATGTGTTGAAGGAATTAGATGAGGCTACATATACGTGGTGGGAAAATCATCCTAACAAACATTGGGCAAAGCATGCATTCAGTGTTTACCCAAAGTGTGACATGTTACTTAATAACTTTTGCGAGAGCTTCAATGCATACATTTTGGAATCTAGGGACAGGCCGATAATAACAATGAATAAGAATATCCAAAGGACTTTGATGAATCAGATACAACAAAAGAATGCTAAAATTATGAAGTATGATGGTCTCATTTGTCCTAAAATTAAACTGAAGTTACAGAAGTCTGTTGATGCTAGGTCTTGCAGCTGTTATAGATGGAAGTCTGGTATTCCTTATGTGCATGCCATACAATGCATTTACTTTATGAGCAGTAACTCTGATGAGTATGTTGATAAGTTCTATCACAAAGATACAATGTTGGCCACTTATTCTCATTTTATATAGCAATGTAATGGGCTAAACCTTTAACCTAAAGTCACCAATGATGAAAATATGGTGTTGCCTCTAAAGTTCAAAAGGCCACATGGGAGGCCTAAGAAATAAAGAAGAAGAGACAATGATGAGCCAACAAATCCAATGGTGTTGAAGAGAAATAATGGGACACTAACCTGTAGCAAGTGTCACACATGTAGGCACAATAAGAGGACATGTAAGGGGGCTCCAGTTGCTGCAGAAAAATGATGGCCCAAGAATGAAGAACACTGTTATGGGCACTAATAAGGGTGCAAAGAAGTTCATGGGACTCAAAGTGAGCTTCTATTTATATGTAATATGTTTTGTTTATGTACATTTTAATATATATTTGATTTTCACAATACTTTATCTTTTCAGATTCCATCTGAAGCAAGCAATGTTGCTGAAACTCAAGCAAGCAGTTCTGTTACTACTACTATTGTAAGTCAACCCTCCACTCAAGCAAACAGTTTTGTTACTGCTGTTAGGAGAGGTCAAGGAAAGGGGTAGAAGTGCTACTGTTGGAAGGAAATCTTTTTTATGATTCTGTTTTATGCTTTTGTAATGCAAACTGGATAGTATTTGTGATTCTGTTTTATGCTGCTCAATACTATTTTAGTGGATGTTAATAGGTTCTGGTGCTGTTTTTTGTGATGGATTAGGCTTCTATTTTAGTGGGTGATAGGATGTTAATATAGGTGATTTGGGCATGTGATCAGGTGTTGAGATTCTTTTGTGAGATGTTAATATATTGATATAAACGTTGCTGGATGATTTTTTTGGATGTTGATATAAGTGCTGCTAGATGCTTTTGTAAACTCTTTTTGAGATATATTTTGATGGATGGTTTTTCGATAATCAGAACCTATTATTTTGGATATAATTTTAGCTTCGGTTTGGATGTATTTTTGGATGTAATAGATAGTGGAAACATGATGATGGATGACTAATACTGAAAGTTCACCTTGTGATGGACAATAAGAAATCAGATTGAATCAATGAGCTTGCATGGATCCTACTGAGAACATGTAAAGAAATTGTTAACATGTTAGGGATGAAAACTGATTTAATTAACTAAATAGACAAACATAAAGTTGAAATAACATGATAACATGAAGCCACATATATTAGCCGCAAAATCCACCTTTTAGTGAGTATATGCCTCCTTCACCTTGAAGGTTATTTGGCACTCATGCCAATTTTAGAAGACTAAAATACTCATTCATAATCAATCATCTTAGGTTTATGGGATCCTAATTCCATTAAAATTGCTCATTCATAATTGAAGTACCAAATAAGTAGAAATGCTCATTCATATTAATCCATATTGTGACATCGGTTACACCAAAAGAGTACTAAATAAGTTGACTACTACATAGTATTATGAACACAACTAGATAAACAGATAAACTTTAGCCTAATTTACATAAACCATTACTAACATCTTCTTTGAAACATCCTATTAATAACATAAACACAATTACAAGCCATGATAATACTAGAAACAAACACATCCTCTTCATTTTGGACTGATATTGTTCATTCAACAATTTCATATTTTTCTTCAAAAGCTTAATCATTTTCTTTGAATTTGGTAAAACATCTTCGCACCAAGCAAAATATCCACAACTTGGATCATCCCCACCCTAATATTAAAACAGTACAATATTATATAGATATTCCAAACATTCAGTAAAACCGTAAAATATTATAGCATAGGTTCACCAAGTATGCATAACAACCAAAATATTTCCTCCATGGGTTTGTTTGTGTCCATGATATTCTGATTTGAGCAGCAACTCCATAATAGCATAGTGGTAGTCGTCGGCATCCATGTGAAACAAATGTCGTTGAGGTTGAAGAAGCCATATCAATAATCTAGTACATTTATAACCCCAACGAAAACAAATAGTATGAGAAATTAGCAAACATTTACCCTAATCTCAAACTCAAAAATTTACCCTAAATCTCAACGACATCCAAATTCATTTACCATAATATCTCAAATTCAGAATCACTAATCACTAAAATAAATAGGACAAAATTCATCTTGCAAAATAACATTTCAAAAGAAATTGAAAAAAAATTCACTAGGAATCTCATGTGAGAAAATCCTGTGAAAATTTCAAAAGAAATTGAAAAAAGATGAAAATTTTAACAAGACAAAACCTGCAAAGAGGAAGAAGAACTCGGGTCTGCTCGTGAACGAAGAGGAAGAATAACTCAGGTCTGCTTGCGAACGAAGAGGAAGAAAAACTCTACAAAAATGGAGCAGAGGAGGAAGAAGAACTCTGCAAAAAAAACAATAGACATTTTTGTGAATGAGGGAGGAGGAGGAAGAAAGAAATGGGGGAATTGAGGGTATTTTAGGGATTTCATCTCATGTGACACTTGAGTAAATTAAAAAGCTGATGTTGCGTTAAACTACTTACCATGTAATACCAAGTAGGCAAACCGTTATTATTTTAAGCGAAGGTACTACAGAAAGTCTAATGTGAATGTAAAATATAATTGTAGGGTCTACGTTATAAATTTTTAAAGTGTAGGGTCTAAAATGAAAACCATCATAAATTGCACGGGGAATCGTAGTTTACCCTATCATTTTTAATGTTTTTAATGTGGGGCTACATAAATTACCATTAACAATTGTATTAACTATTGATGTACTAATGTTCGAACTGTAATTTGACATTAACCAAATTTGAAATAAATAAGTTAGACTGAAATTGACCTAAGTTCTCATCCAAGAGGGTTTTGAGTGATAAATTCAGCTGTGAAGTTAAAACAAATTTGCAATCAAAAGTTTAAAGGTTGAACTAAGGTTCTCACCTAAGCAAATGATCACTAGAGCATATAACAATCGGGTGAAATTCAAAAGTTTTAGAGATACGAGCTTGGTTTGGAAGATTGTCTTGCCAATTGACCCTAAAGATCCTCAAGTACAGGAAGTGGTCGCTTAATTGGGAATGCCTATAGCCAAAATCTTGGGGAAATAAGCATATTCGTTTAAAGATATTGATGGCCAGCAACATCAGAGCCCAATTAATAACTGATTTTAAAAACATGTCATCTAACGGTATGAGAGTTTATCCAAATATTTTTTTATGATTCAGGCCAAATGAGTACGTATGCCCAGGTTTTAAAGTTTAAAAGTCAATTTATTAAGATCACTTGTTACTTTACGAATTTGTTCAATGAATGAATATGTTGAATGATAAGTCTGGAAGTATTATAGTCTTCAAATAATTAATATATTATAAATTTAATATCTTTTATATTAGAAAAGTTAGCGGGGTTTAGAAGTTAATAGTCACATCTTTGATCATCTTTAGAAATTATTGGTTGATGGAGTCATCCATTCATCTTCAAATATTATCATTTGAATGGTCACAATTCTCTCTATAAATATGTATTGAAAGACAGGTTCTATCATCCTGAATACAATAATAAAAATAGAGAGAGTTGAAGACAATTCGATTCTTGAAGATATTCTGCGACTAAGGGTTTGATTCGATTAGCAAGGATACTGGATAGATAGATTTGTTTTACATATATATAGAATTGATAATTTATATTAGATCATGTCGATCCAATTTTAGATGGTTTAAATTCTTACATGTGATATCAAAGTAAACATTGATCTATGCAAATTAAATTTATTTATATATGATCGGAACTTCCTGTTAAGTCTAAAATTTCTCTTACTTAATGATGGTTTCTGATGATTCTCATAATTTACTTTATATTATGAAACCTATTTATAACTGTAAGGCTTTGTCCTTGTACATTTTGATTGCATGCAGTAGAAAATTCTGTGATATGTTAATTTCATATTATAATTGCAAGTAATATTGAATCATTACTTTTGTTTTGATTGTTGGTATGATGTATGCACCATAGACTTCACATTTATTAAATTGGTTGCTCTCTATTTTAGTCCACTTCAATCAGACATGAACTTCCATTTTCATTGCTTGTTGATGAAAGCATGAGTTGATGATTATATTGCCTCTGTACAAAAATATTAAATTATATAGTTTTGTATTCGGTTTGAGCACTTGAATCAGAGGGTGTAAACCGCTGTTTTTCCGAATCTGTTTGAAATGTTTAGTTCTAAAATTCGTCATTTTTTATTATTCCCATGAATGTGTACAATATTTTATAATTTCTATTCTCTTTTAATTGTGCCATATTCATTTGTTTGTTGATTTATATGACATGATGATTTGGATTAAATTTAATCTTCTGTATGTATATACATAATTATGCATATACCTCATTGTTTTGCATGATATGTATATGTAATTAGATTCATTCGGGAAATTAAATCTTTGAACGATCCTTAGCACACGTATTATTGGAATTATGTTCGGGTGTTTAGTCACAAAAGTGACACATTCAATGAAGTTTCAATGGTATTTGGGACTAGTGGCAAACTTTGATAAATTGCTAAAGTAAGGATTGTGTTGGCATTTAATAGAGATAAACAATGATCAAGCTTAAAGCTGGGCCATTGGGATTGTCCAACTAAATGGGTTGAGGTAATTAGTGTGGGTGACATTATGATTAAATTTATTTTCCTAAAGGATTTAGTTTTTTCATTATGTTACTTATGACTAATTAGCCTCAAAGTGAAGAATAGCTTCACCAGTGGGAGATTAACATGTAACGATATTTGGCCTACAGGAAATATTGTTATGTTTGATGTTGGTCTCATTCAGAATTGATTGTTTTGAGAGATTGTTAATTGACTCCGAAAAGTTCAATTAATTTCTCATTAGTTGAGTTATATGTTAATTGTGGCATTGTTTAGATTCCTTATATGTGTGCATATTGTGTATTATTGTCAGTTAGTTCGTTACCGTATGACAAGAACTTGACTGGATCTAATTTCTCAAACTATAAAGATGATATTATGTTTAACCTAGGTCTTGGGGATTTGGATTTAGCCTTTATGGTTGATGAATCACCCAAACCTACTAACACCAGTGGTATTGAGGTTAAGAGAGAATGGGAAAAATGAGAAAAATCTAACCGTTTGAGTCTGATGTACATTAAAAATCATATTCCTAAATACATTAGAGGTGGCATTCCCAATCAACCATTGGCTAAAGACTACCTTAAAGCTCTAGAAGAACACTTCACGGTTTTCACAAAATCTTTAGCTAGCACTCTAATGAACGAATTAGTGAATGCACATTATGATGGTCAAACTGGTATGAGAGATCACATAATGAAAATGAGTGATATTGCAAGTCAGCTTAAGAATCTGGATATGAAGTTAATGAATCTTTTCTGATCCACTTCATTATGACTTCTCTTCCTATGCAATTCGATGTTTTCAAAACTACTTATAATGCGTAAAAAAGTGAAAATTGACTGAGTTAATAAGTATGTATGCTTAAGAGGAAGAATGAGTCAAACAAGGTCGAGTTAGTGAGGCACATTTAATGGGTCAGAAATCATTCAAGAAATCCAACAAGTTCAAGAAATCTAGGAAACGAGTTGCTATTGAACTTGGGTCCAGTCAGATACACAAACCTAGTGGGAAAAAGCGAGTCCAATGTTTCTGGTGTCACAAGAGAGGCCATGTCAAGAAAGATTGTTAAGGCAACAAGGATTGGTTGGCCAAGAGTCTCATTTGTCTAGGGTGTTCATAGTCTCATTTAGCCATTGCTTCACCCCACACTTTGTTTAGTGTGTTTAGAGTCTCATTTAGCCATTGTTTCACCCCATACTTGGTAGGTTTATTCTAGAGTCACTGTTCATATATCTAATTCTTTACATGCCTTCATAAAGAGTTAGAAAATCAGCAACAAGATGGTAATCATGGATAATGGGGTAGAAGCACCCATCAAAGCTGTTGGAGTCGTTCGTTCGGTCCTTTGTACTAGGCTCACTCTTGACTTAGAAGATGTTCTTTTTGTTCCTTCAATGACTAGAAATTTGATTTCTGTTTCCTCATTAGACAAGGCAAACTTTGAAAGTCACTTTCATATTGGTGTTTTTAGTTTGTATTATAATTCTAAACTTGTTAATTCTGGTTCATTAATGGATGGTCTTTCTCGTCTAAAGCTTGATTTCTTATTTTCCCAGACTCTTTTATCTAAATGTGAGCACCAAACGTAGTCTTGATAATAGCTCATTCTCCATGTTGTGGCATAGACCTTTAGGCCATATCTCTAGGCAAAGACTAGAGATGTTAGTCAAAGAGTAAGTTCTGAACACATTAGATTTTTTAGACTATGGTGTTTGCACTAGTTGTGTCAAAGGAAAATGACTAAGTCTAGAAATAATGAGATTATACATGCAGACATATATGGCATATTCCCTACTCCCACTTTAGGTGGGAAGAGGTATTTTGTGATATTCATTGACGATTATTCCCGCTATGGTTATATATATTTGATTGGACATAAGACATAGGCACTGGATATGTTCAAAATTTATAAGGCTGAATCCAGGGCCATTTTCCTTGTATCTACAAGAGTGTGGTATAGTTGCCCAATACACCATGCTAGGTGTACCTGAGCAAAACAATGTGGCTGAAAGAAGGAATCGAACTCATATGGACATGGTGAAGTCCATGATGAGTCACACACTTTACTTAAGTTCTTATGGGGTGAAGCTTTAAGGACTGTTGCATATATCCTAAATAGAGTTTCTTTTGTCTCAAAAATGTTTTTTGAGTTATGGACTAGTCAAAAATCAAGTCTAAATCATCTTTACATTTGGGGTTGTGCGGTAGAAGCAAGATTATATAACTCACAAGAATGAAAACTTGATCCCAGAACATTGTGATGTTATTTTATAGGGTATCCAAAACGATCAAAAGGTTATAGGTTTTATCGTCCATCACATAATATCATATTTGTAGGGACATTAAATGCTAGGTTCATTGAGGACTGTGATGAAAGTTGGAGTAAAGAGCCCAAGCACATGGTATTTGAGGAAAATCAAGATTTTCAATCGAATGATAACATTGTTATTCCAAAAATTGCCATGCAAGATAGTGATTCTTATCACTAAGAGCCTGAAGAGCATATGACTCCTATAAATGGAATCCCAGTTGAACCAGTAGTTGACATGCCATTACGGAGATCACATAGGGAAAGGAAAAGTATTATTTCTGACGACTATGTAGTTTATCTACAAGAGTGTGATTTTGATGTTGGTAAAGAGGATGATCATATGTCAGTTTCTGAAGCCATCAATGGTGCTTTTTCATCTCAATGGTAAGAAGCCATGAAGGATGAGATGGACTCTATGCGAAAGAATCAAGTCTCATTTTGTTTTTAAAACCAAACTAGACTCTCATGGTAAGGTTGAAAGGCATAAAACTGGACTTGTTGCTAAGGGGTTCACTCAACAAAAAAGCATCAACTATAATGAGACATTTTCTCATGTTTCAAAGAAAGACTCTTTTGGAGTAATTATGGCATTATTGGCACATTATGACCTAGAGTTACATCAAATGGATGTGAAGACTTCATATCTAAATGGTAACTTGTCTAAAAATGTCTATATGGTACAACCTTAAGGTTTTGAAATGGAAGGCAAAGAACATTTAGTTTGCAAACTTCAAAAATCCATTTAATGGTTAAAACATGCGTCAAGAAAATGGTACTTAAAATTTGATGAGGTCATTAAATCCTATGGGTTTGTAAAAACATAATTGATGAGTGCATTTACTTAAAAGTAAGTGGAAACAAGTTTATTTTCTTAGTGTTGTATGTTGATGACATATTACTTGCTAGTAGTGACATTGGCTTATTACACGAGACTAAACAATTTTTATCTTAAAGTTTTGAAATGAAGGACCTCGATGAAGTTTCTTTTATCATTGACATAGAGATTCATCGAGATAGGTCTCGTGGGATTTTCAAATTGTCACATGAAACCTATATAGATAGAATTTAAAGTGATTCGATATGCAACACTATAGAGGTGGTAATGCACCTATAGTGAAGGGTGATAAATTTGGTAAATTTCAGTGTCTGAGAAATGATCTAGAGCGAGATCAAATGAAAAGCATTCCATATGCATCTGCAGTTGGGAATTTAATATATGCTCAGGTTTGCACACGACCAGATATAGCATTTGTTGTTGGGATGCTAGGCAGATATCAAAGTGACCCTAGTATGGATCATTGGATAGCAACAAAGAAAGTCATGAGATATCTGCAAAAGACAAACGACTACATGCTCACATATAAGAGGACAGAGAAACTTGAAGTGATGGGGTATATAGATTTTCACTTTGCTAGTTGTCAAGATGACATGAAGTCTACTTCAGATTATGTTTTTCTGATGGGTGGAGGAGTTATATCATGGAAGAGTGTTAAACAAACACTAACAGCTTCATCCATAATGGAAGCAAAGTTTGTTGCATGTTATGAGGCCACTTCCCATGTAATTTGACTACAAAATTTCCTCATAGGACTCCACATTGTGGAATCCATTTCCAAACCTATCGTGATCTTCTGTGATAACTCTACTGCAGTGATGAATGCAAGAAACAACAAAAGTTACGGAAGATCAAAACACATTGATATTAAATACCTTGTTGTTAAAGAGATGATTCAAAATTAGATAGTATCTGTGGAGCACATTGGAACGCAGCATATGATTGTTGATCCCATGACTAAGGGTTTGCCGCCTATGTTGTATATGGAGCATGTTGCTCATATGGGTTTAGTTGACCGGTCTAATTTCCTTAGTTAGTGAGAGTTTGTTTATGGTTCAATTCTAGACATTTTTGTATTGTGATCACATTTAATTGCATTATGTAATCAATTTATTTCAATGCAATTCCATATTGGTGCACATGTGTATGGAAAATTGTGATTCAAGTGTCCTTTAAGACATGGTGTGTCCGGTTTTGTGGCATAGTTTGACCAAAGCATGACATAGATATTTTATTGGCCAATTTTCACACATGCCGTATAGTTGTGGCCTTGGAGTCGAGTTCTTCATTCTAAGAGAACTCGAAGAGACTCCATATTATAAGATTCTCAATATATGGAGCAATAGATTGTATTTAAAAATAAAATAAAATATAACAATTATTATAAGACCAAGTGAGAGAATGTAAGTATTATGGTCTTCTAATAATTGATATATTATAAATTTAATATCATTTATATTAGGGAAGTTAGTGGCAGTTACAAGTCAATAGTCACATCTTTGGTAACCTTTGAGAATTGGTGGTTGATGGAGTCACTCAATTCTCAATTCTCTATAAATACGTATTGAAAGACATGTTCCATTACCCTGAATACAATAGTAAAAATAGAGAGAGTTGAAGACAATTCAATTTTTGAAGAGATTCCGTGACTAAGGGTTTGATTCGATTAGCAAGGATGTCAAGTAGGTATATTTGTTTTACATATATATAGAATTGATAATTTGTATTAGATCATGTCAATCCGGTTTTGGATGGTTTAAATTCTTACAAAGTCCATACCTATTTTTCTATTGTGATTGTGTTTTAATTCGGCTTACTAAATGAATATGCATTTTACTTCTTCATTCCTAAGAAAAGTACATATTCATATTCAAGAATGGCCATTGCGCGAAAAACAGTGGCTTAGGTTCAAATTGACCAATATACAATATTATAGCATAAACATATCATAAAAGAAATGTTCTAAACCAAAAGATGTTGTTTCGGCCAACGTATGTGAAGTGAAATAAGTTATAAAAAAGGACTTCAAACTTTTTTGAAATTTTCCCAGGATGTTTCCAGTTCGTCAATTTTCGCTTCAGCTTCAATCTTAGCCATAGCGTTGGCTAATTCTTTCACACCCAAGTCATACTTTTGCTTTGAAAGTACTACTTTTTGAGCAACTATTGACATCTTTGTTCCAACGTATTCAGATTTTCTTTCTTTCTGGCAAATTTTCCTCCAAGTCTTCAATTTCTTGCATGCCCAACAGGATTTTTTGAACCATCGACAAAAAATCAGCACCAACTTGTCTAGAGGCCATTCCTACAAAATAATGAATTTATTCAATTTCTAGAAGAATAAGGTAAAAATGGGACTATGATAGACACCATGCTAGAATGGGAAAAAAGAGTTTAAAGGGGATATCAATTGTCGCTGGGAAGACATTGAGTGGCCACAATTTATACATTCAAAACCTTTGGGGGTGTTGCTTACAAGAGAATGGTCGCAAATTTTTTTGTTTTTATATCAACTTTTTAATATATGTAGCAAAATTAGCAGAAAGTTATTGGAAAATGTAAACGATTTCATTTCTATTGTTTAGAGTCATTGAAATATTGAACAGAGTCATTGAAATTGATTGAGTCATAATTTAATAAATCAACAAAAACGGAAAAAATAAGTTGGGCCAAAATCGACCGACGCTCTCACTCAACATACATTAGTGTTGAATCGGGTTTTAGAGTTTTATAGAAAAATAATTGAACCATGACTAGTTCATGGACGGAATAACAAAAAAATTTCAAGCAAACATTTAATCGAATTAAATACAAAACCAAACCAATGAATATGCATAACGGTAAAAACATATCGAGAACAAATACAAATAATTTGTACATTTATCAGTTAATGGAGAAATTCTGATTTGGCAGGATTCAATTCTCTATCTCGCGTTCTTCGATCTTGAGATTCGCGAAACTATCAATTGATCCTTACACCGACAATCACTCATTAAAGTCAGAAATAAATCTCTCAAGAATTTGCGTAGGAATTGAGTGTAAGCTCTCAAAATAACAGTGAAAAATAAAATAAAATTTTCCTCTTCCCTATGGAATTTCGGCGGTAAAAGTGAGGGAGAGGGAGAGATAAACCCTTTTCTTATTCTGCTTAACACACTTTAGTTAGGTTAGGTTAGAGATGTAACCCTAATGCAATCTCTTATATATTAATTACAGAATTTACCTATATACCATTATATGGTAAAAATTGAAAATCACATTCTCCATGCACTGTGATGTGCGATTTTTACATCTTCCCTAAAACCAAAATTGTGTCTAAATTCATCACTTCAAATTGATGAATTAAATTGATACATATCTATTAATTAATTTATTATATTTACTAATTAGAAAATAATTAGAAAATAATAAAATAATTAATTTGAACATTTATTAGTCCAACTGTTGTTTCTCATTCATGTCCTTATGAACTACTCCTGAGATTAAATAGACTCACATGAATAAAGTTACGGGATTCGAATACCTGGCTAATTTATCTCCATAAATTTCTGACTTATTGAATCTCCCATCGTACGATTCTACTATAGGTCCGATGCCGAATGAATTTTTTATTCATGCGCGCTACATTTTCTGTTTGTGTAAATAAACATTTATATTTCACGGTCCATATAATATTTAACGATACTACCATTTCTGAATATCAATAACAAGAACGGAATGTAAAATTACTGTTTTACCCATCTAGTTATTATTTTCTAACTCATTTATTAATTTTGAATAAGAAATACATATCAGTGAAGTTTCTCATACATATCACCATGTCTTATTCAATGACTCATGTCATCGAGTATCAGACTCGGTTTATTTATTCACACACTCATCAATAAAGAATAAGGTGATATTATTACTTTTACAATCTTACTACGAATTTCATAAAGTGAATCACATAACTTCAACATAGTTGAATTACAGTCCCAACAACCGAGGTATTGTTCGAAAATTCGAAATCACTCTTTTGACATATCAAATATCACAAGTAACTAAGTCAAATTTCATATTCACCTCAAGATTAAGGTAATTATAAAAATTAGATTTAGAGCTAGATAAACGGCTTTGCTATTGGTTACTGATCTATTCAACATGCTCCATAATATGTCTAGGTCAATCGTTAGAGTCTCCACTCTCATTCCCCAATACTGGCATCCTTTAGTTTAACCTAAAACTGCAAATAACATTCTGAACTGTCTCAGAAGAGTTTTTCTGAAAGACCGCTCGGTCATTACTCTTCTTACGTTGATAATAATTTCAGGACTTAAGTAAATTACAACATTTTAATTAAAAGAAATTTTCAATTTATTCATTAAATTCAGTAATACATAAATGTCAAAGAAATAATTGTTTACTCATAAATAATTATTATACCTTACTTTATGGACATAATTTCAACAATTAGTTAATTTTTTATATATAAGATTAAATATTAATTCAGGATCGGTTGATAATTTTTGGCCTATAAGATTAAATATTAATTCATGATCGAAAACCACATAAGTTGATTCTCCAACCTAGGGGTTGGAGTATTTTATATTCATGTGGTTTGTGAAACAAAAGAAGTTCCATGCGCATATATAAAATATATATTTCTTGGCCAGAGACTCAATGGCCAAGATTTCTTAAATGTGGATGAGTCAAAATGTGAACCAACAATATTTTTCGTTGGCCAAATGTTTCACTAGCCAATCTTGGCCAAAGTCTCATTTTGGCCAACAGCTTGGCCAAAATAACATCTTAGCCGATTTTTCCATTTTAGTCAATATCTTGGCTGATTTTCCATCTTGGTCAATATCTAAGCCGATTTTTCATTTTGGCTATCATCTTGGCTGATTTTTTCATCTTGAACAAAGTCTCATCTTAGTCAACATCACGGCCAGAGTAACATCTTGGCCGATTTTTCCATCTTGGCCAACATCTTTGCCGATTTTTCATCTTGGTCAACATCTTGACTAATTTTTTCGTCTTAGCCAAAGTCTCATCTTGACGAAAGTCTCATCTTGGCCAATTTTTCCATCTTGACCGATTTTCCATTTTGGCTAACATATTGGTCCAAGTCTCAACTTCACCAATTTTTCGATCTTGGCCGACATGTTGGCCGATTCACCATCTTGGCCGACATCATGGTCGATTTTCTATTTTGGCCAACATCTTGACGAAAATCTCATCTTGACCGGTTTTTCTTTATTAAGGTTTAGTCTCGACCAAGATATCTCTAGTTGGTCAATGCTAAGTTTCGATATCTTTTACATCAAGACGCCAATGCGGTTAGTAAATTATGAGTTTTATCAAGTTAAAAAAGATTCAGATTTCATGAAGAGTTCAAATTGTCTAAATATCAGAAGAAATAGAATCAAATTTCAAATAAAGTTTCAAATATCAAATTTCAAATCTACATAGAGACTATGCTATCAGGTTTTATCATCAAGCTAATAAGAGACCATCTAGGTGAAGACTCTACGCTTATAAATGAGATCAAGTACACAGAAGCAGGGGACTGAGTCATCCAAAAAAATCAAGCTTTCAACTTGTCAATCTAGTTTTATTCTCTAGTTTTACTACTTAGATTTTGCAAATCAGTTCGCATTTATTTCAGCAATTCTTTTACTTTCAGCAACTTTTTAAGTTTGTTTGTTTTTACAAACCTTAGATTAAATTGTTTAAAGTTGTTCTTTTTTATTATTTGATTTTTCTCCAAATAGTTAAATAAAAGTTCGAGTGGAACAACCGGCACACTAAGAAAAAGTTGAACAACTGGCTCCATATCAACTGCCGCCAGCGAGATGGAATAACCAGCTTGGGGGGAAAAATGCTGACAACAATTGTTAGAATTGGAGGGTTGACCAAAATGATGTGCTAGCCAAAATGATTTGCTGGCCGCCAATGTGTAGGTTCGACCAAGACAAGCTCAAGGTTATAACGGTCAACCTTTAAACCGCAAAGCCATTGAGAATATGATTCATGATGTGATCGGGCCTGGGATGAGGAGAATTGGCCGACCCATGTATAGAAAGTTGTATCTTGAGATAGTGGATCATATTGGGCGATTCATCACACATTTCACAGGCCAAGAACAGGTGTAGATGTCTGGGGATGAGAACCAATCTACGGTGGAGCATATTGGGCGAGTCATCACACATTTTCAAAGCCCAAGAACAGGTGTAGGGTGATCCTATCAAAGAATGAATTCGTAAAATTGGCTCAAAATGGTTTGAACTAAAAAACTAAGAAAGAAATAAGAATGAATGGAGTTTAAAGATTTATTCGAGTTAGTCTCAAGAGCGACGCGGTATGAAGAAATTTTGAAGGAGAAATCGCAAAGGAAGAATGCTTCTAAAGGGACATACTATGAGATCTGAATGTTGAGATTAATTTATTTGACATAGAAGAGCAAGTTGTGGAGGAAGAGGCCGTTGAGGTTGATGCAGCTGAGATTGTGGCCAATAAGTCATATGTGTGCAAAGCACTCAGTAGATCAATCAAGGCACCTAAGTTGGCTCACAACGTGAGACAAAATCGGTATAAAGATAAGTGCACATAGACCTTTGATATCACTAAGGCAGATTAAATATTTGATCACTTGTTGGCTGACAAAGTAATAAAGTTACCAGAGATCCATATCTTACCACCGACCGAAGAGACAAAAAAGAAGTCATATTGCAAGTGGTACAAAGCATGGAGCCACTAGACCTCTAATTGGTGGTTTTTCAAAATACCATTCAGGATTTTATAGAAAAAGGAACATTGAAGTTTCCTGATAAATAGGTGATGAGATTGACAACAATCATTTTCCAACTGTATTAGTGAATGTTGTTTCTGTCAATATTGACAAGGTAGCTAAACCACCTGGACCGCGATGACGGTCTGAACAAAAAACTTACGTCCCTAATAAGTTAGTGTGTGAGTGTGCCAAAATTCAGTCAAAGAAACTTAATTTAAAAGTCTAAAATTTATCTAACTTATAATCATAAACCGAGTTGTGAGGAGTAGGGAACGAATCTCCCATAGAGTTCTACTACCACTTGCAATAAAAAACTAAGAACTTAGGTTGAAATCAAAATGCAAGGAGTTGAAGAAAGAAACTCGAACTTTTATTTCACTGTTTGTAAAACAATAAAATAATAAAAAAGAATAATTCTAAACAATTAAATCTAAGGTTTGTAAAAAAAAATAAACTTGAAAGTTGTTGAAAGCAAAAGACATATGAAAATAAAAGCAAATAGATTTGTGAAAATTAAGTAGTAAAACTAGAGAATAAAATTCGATTCACAAGTTCAAAGCAAGATGGAAAATTGGTCAAAAAGTTACTTTGGCCAAGGTTGGCCAAGATGAAAAAATCAGCCAAGATGTTGGCCAAAATGAAAAATCACCTAAGATATTGACCAAGATGGAAAAATCGGCGAAGATTGGCTAGTGAGACATCTTGGCAAAAATTTAATTTTGGCAAATGAAAAATATATATTTTATATATGTGCGTGTATATGAAATTTCTTTTACTTCGCAAACCAAATGAATTTAAAATGACTCCTCCCATAGGCTGGAGAATTAAGTCATGTAGTTTCCGATCCTGAACTCGTATTTCATCTCATATGGTGAAAGTTATCAACTTATATATTTTGGGTGAGATCGTCGGTCAATTTTGGATAAACTGGTTTCTTTAAGCTCTGTCCACCTGTCAAATTATGACTCAAATATCCCCCCATGTTTTGTTAATTTAGCTTCCTAGCCGATATTAATAGAATATGTAAAAGTCAAATGACACTATTTGGCAAAGTGTAGATCTTTGTAGGAACAAATATAATTTTGCTAAAAAAAATATATTATCGTTATTATTAATAACCTAAATAATGGAGTTGACCATGAGGCCAATTTTTACGGATGAGGATTGTCTGTCGTTGGTTTGAACGGCAGACACGACGGTTAGTCAAACATGTACCGTCCGATCATATCTGGACGTCGAAACTGGTAGGGGAAAAGACAAACGAAATTTCCACTTTTTTTAAACTTTTTAACATTTTATTACAGCCATCCAGATCTTTTTGGACGACTGGGATAGAGCTTTCCATATGCAGTTGGACACCAACTACAAAGAATTTACATCCAATTTTTATAGTTCGCCTCATGGCCAACCTGCACCTAAGTCAGTGGAAAATGCAACTGACTTCTGTTTTTTCATATATATATATATATGAATAAAAAGGTCAAAATATCATTTATAAAGAATTGACCTTTATAAAACCAAAGTAAAGTTAGAGAAAGCCAAATCAATTTCTCTTCTCCTTCCTTTTTCAACTTTTCACCATTTACCTCAAGCTTTGAAAGACAAATTTGAATATAACTACATAAGATACCTTCATTTCTAAAGTAAGTTTTCTTTCTTTGGATCATCATTATCATAGAACTCATTTTTCTGGGAGAAAAAACTTGCTCTAAAAATCCTTTAAAGTTTTCTACAAAAATATTATAACATTTTATCCCCTTCCTGATTTTCATCATAATTTTCCTTCTAAATGCATATTAATGCTTCTTGTATCTTCATTGAAGCTTGTACTTTTCAAACACCTTTAAATGCCCACAAAGTGTTTGATGAAAATTCCCTTAAACCTCATTTTTTAATGCTTCATCATTTTTCTTGTATTTTATCAAGTTATCCTTCTAATTGCATACTATGACTTCTTGAATCTTTATTGAGGCTTATACTTTTTGAAGCACCCTTTAACACCTACAAGTTGTTTGATGAAAATCCTCTAAAACCTTTTTATTGAATGCTTCATATATATATTGAGTAAAAAATCTAAGATGATAGAATTGACCGTGAGGCCATTTCTTGGCCAAGATTGGGGTTTTTGCCAAAATTTTGGTCAATATGTGACCTTGGCCGAAATTTCAAATAAGATAAGAACCTTGGCTGAAATTTCGGCCAAGAAATTTTTTGTTACAAGAATGGCTTTCTTATGATATCCCTTCGAAATTTGTGGCTTTCTATGTAAGAATAACCCCTAAACACGTTAGTGATGATTTTTAAAAAGCTATCAATAATGTGATTGAATGTAGACACCAGCGATGGATGATTCCTCGTCCGTCAAACGGTGAATATTTCTTGGAATCCATTTTTAAAAATCGTCATACCAGTATAAGTAAATAGTGTTCATACCTCTCACCCCCAAGAATTCCCTCCTTTTTGTGATGTTGGCCTTGAGTGATCTTCTCGGAAAACATCAAAGCATATTCGCTCTTGGCCAATTTCTTCTGAAGATAAGGTGAAATGAGTTGAACCGGTCTTTGGGGATGTGTGGTAAAAGGTTGGCATTCATGATGCCACCAGACTTTTTTGACATGATATTCCCTGTGACAAAAGTTTGCGAGCGGCCGCATCTTATTTTTGGATCTCGTACCATAATACTTTCATATTGAGATTTGGAATGATGAGTTCATCCTTACAAGACTTAGCATCTTTAGTTGGACTTCGGTGACATGGGTTAAAAATTATTGCTGCAACTTTCTCTATTAACCCCCAAAACTCTTTTGATGATGTTGTACTCTACTCATAGAAAATACATTAAAACATTTAAGGGGAATGATGAAGTCTCTCACTCTGAACACACAACCTTTTTACTATTATCGCTTTGCAAGTTTGTGCTTTGTGTGAAATCTGTGAGAGTTAACAAAGAATATGTTCGAGTAGCAGCATTGTTAGTTGAGGGTCATGCTTTTACCTTAGGTCCACTTGCCCTTAGTAACTTATATCGAGGATTATACGAGCTAACTCATGTCAACATGAAAACCTTAGTTAGTGGCCCTTTTCTGGTTAATACAATTCTGGTTGTGTTCCTATTTTCCAGAACTAGGTCTCAAGGTTCAAAAGGGTGGTCCTCCCTTGGCTTTAAGTTTTCAATATGCTAAAACTGAAGCTTCTAAGCATTCAACCAATTCTTGCTTTAGATTATTTTATGAATGCAAATATGGCTCTGCTGATCAATTTTCAACTCTAGTTAACTCATTCACCAGCCCTGCACTAGTAGGATGTCTAGCCGATCAACCTATTACAAGTAGTCTCGAAAAGATGAAAAAAATATGAGCTAGTTGCTTTGTGAGTAGAGACCTTCCTCTTGGCTGCGCATAGATAGTTTATATATAGTTTATATAATGTTGTTAATAGTGATGAAAGCACTTATTGATAAAAAATAAGAGGTTAAGCTTTTTTATTTTTTATGACATTTAACTAGTTTAGGAGGGTAATATAGTTCTTAACTATTTTTAAACATAATTAAGTTAATAATCAATTTAGTTTGATCATCACTTTTTACATTTTAAATAATAAATAAAATTGTATATTTAAATAATTAATATTTTTTTCATAATTACTCTGAATTTCTGCTTTGACTAAAAATATGGCTTATTTAAAGTTTCAACAAATACGAAAAAAAGTCAAAATCTAAAACTAAAACATTATCAGTTGTCTTTTTTGGTAAGAAAATCTACACAATTAATATGATTATTTTTTCTCTTAATCAAAATTTTGGTTTAGCTTAAAGTTGGCTTGATTAAAATTTCAACAAATACGGTAAAAAAGTGAAAATTTTAAAATTAAATCCTTATCAAACACCTTTTTTTATGTAAGAAAATTTACATAATTTTTTGACAAATCGGTGGTCAGTCATATTCCTTATTTATTGGTTTATTTATATTAGTGAACAATTACGTGATTCACATGTGTTAAGTAAGTTAACACATATGTAGAATTTAAAATTAATACTAATGTAATAAATATATTATTTTTTAAAATAATTATAAATCTAAATTTTAAATAAAATAATAGTAATAATAAGTACATTAGCTTGTTAATAATATTGTTGAAATTTTATTATATAGAATTACTATTTGAATAATATATAAAATGATTATTTATCAATTTTTTAGATTCTATCATATTAAGAGATAACTCGTCTTTTTCAAAATATTTTTCTCAGTTCATTTATATGAATTTTCATATTCTGATAACATAAAAAATATTATATAATATTTAATTTTATAACCTCAAAACTCATCTTTATGGATATTTATGTTCTATTTGCATTATGTTATAAAAATATTTAATTTTACAAACTATTTTTAGATGAATTATTATTGAATAAAAATAATATTTCACTGCATGAATTATAAAAGAAAATATGTGAATCCCCTTTTAGTCTCTTGTAATATATTAACATTTTTATTTTGATTAATTATATCCAAGTATTTCATTATATAATTACTTATATAATTATTTTAATTAATTGAATAAAAACAATCTCTTATTTTTAGGGGAATTAGTTGTGGTTCTTAGTTGTAATTTTCCTTTTAACAATAATCGAGAACAATGGAATAGATGCATTTATTAAATGTATTAGGGTAATTAAATATGCCACATATATGGCAGATTTGTATAAAGATAGGATAATCGTTTATTTTAGGGAATTAGTTGTGATTTTTACTTTGTAATTTTCCTATATGTTAATAAAATAATAATATTTGTGGAGAAATAGAAAAAATGAGAAAAATAAGAATAATTATCTTTTTCATTCAACAGAATAATTTTGTACCTTCTTCAAGAAAGCCAATATAATATTTAATGTCCTAATTTATTTATATAAGTATCTTCCTTAATTATATCCAATTTCGATAATTAGTTAAATGTTGTCCTAATATTTTATAATAATGGGATTAGATGGTAGAATTGTATAGTTTTTTCGTTGATTATTTAATTTGTCGGCTAAAATACTAGTAATAAATCTTACCGGCTATTTCGTAAAATAAGTTTCTTACTTAATATAATCGGCTAAAAACCCTAAGATTATTTATAGAAAAAAGTAGGAAAATAGACTAGGAAGTTACTACTATTTAATTTGTCGGCTAAAATACTAGTAATAAATATTACCGGCTATTTCCTAAAATAAGTTTCTTACTTATTATAGTCGGCTAAAAACCCTAAGATCATTCATAGGGAAAATTAAGAAATTAGACTAGTAAGTTACTGTTTAGTATTATGTCCCTTAATTTTTTTATTTTACACACATGACCGGATTTTAGGAGATATAATATAGTTAGTTAGGATTTTGTGTTAATTTACTTAACTACCCTTAGTATAACTAAATATTTTTTTTAGGTTTAATTGTATTTTTTTGTTGCAGTTTTTTCACGACTCTTCTCTCTTCCCGCAACTCACTTCCGCGACTATCTTCCACGGTTCTTCTATTTATTTCATAAATAAACCAGCAAAACCCATTTTTAGATTTAGCTGTCAATTAAGTTTAACTGTTTAAAGATTTAGATCTATCCATGTGAAGAAACAAAATAGTTTCAAATTTTCAATTTCTACTTTCCTTTATCATAAGCCGTCTAGATTTTGTTATTAGTAATATGATTTGTCTTCTTTTTTCATTTTTGTTGCTCTTGAATCTGCAATTCTGGCTGCTACTTCTTTCCTGCTTGCTACTTTTTCTATTTTTTTTCATTTCTGCAATATCGTTTTCATGTTTTTCAGGTTGCCGTTGTAATTTTCTATCTCTATAAATTTCGTTTCTGCAATATTGTTTGTGAAAATACAATTTTCGTTTCTACAATATCGTGTCTGTAATTTTAATTTATGTAATATTGTTTCTACAATTTTCGGTTCTACAATATTGTTTCAGCAATTTTCATTTCTGCAATTTTTTGTTTCTGCAATCTTCATCTCTGCAACACGTTTTTGCTTCTTTTTCTGTTTTCCTGCTAAGGGGAACTTTTTGCTCGAACTGCTATTAGTATTTTTCTTATGTAGATAGTATATACCGTTAGTATTCATATTTTATACTATTTGTTCAATTGTATGGAATATTCATTTGTTTGAAATATTTAGAATATAGTATATAAACATATACTTAATCCTATATAATCTCATACCATGTTATACTGTATGATACCATTTGTTATATGGTATATTATTATATACCATATAGTACATATTTATTCACTGTTTTATTCAGCTTTTTGGTATACAATTGTGTAGGTTATATACATATACCTTATGGTATATATTTAGGTATTGTGTTATTTTCCATACACATCCAAGTACTATATGAAGAGTGAGCTTGAATGTACATACGCAACATCCGTGTATCCCGTTGGCAATGAATCGGATTGGGTAGTTCCTGATGATATCAAAGATCAAAGGATTTTACCTTCACCTGTTAGACGTTCTTCGAGTAGACCAAAAAAGAAAATGTACTTATCTTTTACAGAAAAGATATCTAAGAATAGATGTAGTACTTGTGGTGTTTTTTATCATAATAAGAAGACCTGTAAAAATCCTGTTAAAGATGGTGAAGGAGGTGCTTCGAAGAAGAAACGCAAGAGTTGATAGGGTTGATGATTATGTTTTCACTATCATTATTTTGTGCGGAATAGTATTTTTCATACACTTTTCAAAATAGATTCAGCCCAAAATTTTAAATTTACATATAGTATATACTTATTTACTAACCTGTTTAAACACTAAAAAGACCATACTACTACAGGAATAATGTTTTCATCCCTGTGTATACATTAATCAAACCTAAACAGATAAATTTCAGAATGAACTTTCATATATTCTAAAATGATCAATAAGTTTGAAATCCATCAAAAGTTTCATAATTAGTAGCTATTGCAGCTATCGTCATTTACCACCTATCACATATACCATCAATCAAGCCTAAGGTCATTCAAAAAATGATACTATCATCTGTCACGTATTCATCCATCAAATCAAGCAGAATTTCTTCAATATCCTAAGAAAACAACCCAAAAATTGTAGCAATATTTTTCAATCAAACTAGGGAAGGGGTTGAGATAATAAATTGAAATCAGGAATGTCAGATTCATCTGACATCATTGTTGCCGTATTTGTTGCCTTCTCTAGAGTTGCTGTTTTTTCTGGTGCTGCTGCATTTTCCTTCAATGCTTGTTGTGCTGTCACCTTTGCTATTTGATGTCAAGAATGTTGATCAGTTAATATATAAGCATATATATGGTTATAACCTAATTCAAATATATTAAGAACAATATAACCGTAGATATCTTCACGGAATTGGATGTATACCCATGGTATATTATCATTGACTTCTTTGTATATACTTTGTCAAACCTCATTATTTTTAGGAATTGGGTAGCATAGTATAGAAGAACAATAAAATAGTAGATATATTTCATGGAATTGGATGTTTTACTTAACTGAATATACACTTAGCAAAACAAATTCAGTCAGAAATTGGATTAATACATATATTTAATGCCTATTTACTCACATGTTAAACACTAATTAAAACATATATCAAGAGACATTCGAGTGAATAATGCACAAAACAAAAATTACAAAGACAGATTGTAAACAAAACTTTATGTTCAACAAGAAATCGAGTTCTCATAAACTTCATAAACACCCAACGGCCACCACCAAAGATATAGCGGAAATTTCGAACCGTATAAGCAGATATTCGAACTGTATATAGCAGAAATTTCGAACGAAAATTACACTCTATTCTTCCCTTATTTGAATGAAAATTATAACTCATCTATGCTATTTTATACTCAACAATAACCGGCAATTTAGAAGACAAAAATAAATCGCACAGATTTAAACTGATATGAAATCGCGCATTAAAACCTAACGTAATCGTGTTTGACATATACGAAAACAGAGTCGAACGAAAACAAATCAGCCGTGTAATAACACAGATTTGAAATAAAATCAGACTCGAACCAAACAATTTCGAACTAATAACGGAGATTCAAACCGATGGCTTTGGATTATAGAAAAAAAAAGATTACGAAAACAGATTCCAATCGATTTAAACCGAAAATAAAAGATATTCAAGCCATAAATATCCTTTGTAATTGAGATTCGGACGATTTAAGCTTTGGATGGAAGATTCCGCGCTAGGGTTCTCCGTAGTATCCAATCGCCGCTACTCGGGGAAGGTTTTTGTTTCTGTTGTTTTGTTAGGGTTTCGTGATTTGTTGGTTACAGAAGGTTTTAAGTTTTATCAATAATGAGGATAGATGTGTCAATTTACTATTTTTTGTAGGTGTCAAAAATAGGCTATATAATTTTGACTATTCGTGTAAAATATAACTTTTTCCCCTAAAAAAGCCTTATTTATATATAGTTTCTATTATGTTACCAATGGTGATAAAAACCTTTGTTGATGATGCTAGTCAACGAGTCTCGGCCCAACCCAGATGAAAAGAGTCGATTGTTATACAATTAGACTTCGATATGTAACGAGATAAATTGTTAAATTAATTAATCTCACGCCAATTGTGAAAGAAATTGATATTCAGGACCAATATCACTTTCAAATAATAAAAATGAATGAATAAACTATGACGATATACATGAATTAGTTCTCATCCTCATTACTTAAGGATGCAGATTCAAATCACCTTTTCCCATGTTTCTTGTTTAACGAAAAAAAAGATGAACTAGTAAAAAAAAGTTCTAATCGGACTAAAGTGAAGGAAAAACTCATTGGAGAGATTTAGAAGAAATTCACACAACAATTGCTCATGATCTACATCAGTACATGAACACGAAGTAGCTTAATAAATTTCAAAAATTTAGATTTGTTTCCATCAATAATACAACTTCAACTCCTCATTGTGTTATATACAACTACTGTAGAGGGTATTTTGATATACCTGCTTATGCCAAATCAGTTGAATTTTAAAATTTTCTATAAGAGAGCTATTGGTAAAGAAAGGCAGAAAGAGCAGAAAAATTGTACCAACTGTAGCATGAATTGGTTTAGTCTGATTGCAGATAAAGGCCGCTTCAAGAAACTGTGCCGAACGATCCCTTGCAGCACGCCCACAAGGTCGTTTCTAAATTTCTACCTTGATTTCGAGTTAAATTTCAGGTTTTTGCACATACGGATACTCAAGGGAGTGACCTCCACTAGTTCATCTTCTTGAATGTACTCAATGCAATCATCCAAACTGTAGTCCAATGGGGTATCCAGGACCACTGCACAAAAAAGAATACAGATCATGAGACGAAATAAACCAAGGCTTGCACCTATATACCGTTAACCTTATACGTATACACATACACTAGTTACATATGCTTAAAATAAATGAGAGCTATAATCATATGATTATTAGAATTTTCCAAAAGTTGCTTCATTGGTGACTGAGAAAAGCACTGTTAAGTGCACTACTAATCTGATCAAACATCTCATATCACTTGGCAGAGTCTTCAAGTTAGGGGCCATTTGGTCCAAGTAATCTAAGGTCGTAATTCTCTCGCAATCCTCTTAGTAATTGAATTGCCGTTTAATGAAATGTTGATTGAAAATGCAAATACGAAGTTGTAAAAATGAGATTTTAGAACTACGTAGTTCCCACCTGTTTGTTCTTTGTTGGAACGTATATTTGTTGCAGCCTTTTTCTTGCAAACGTTAAGGGACAAATCCCCAGGCCGCTGATGGATGCCCACTATTTGACCCTTGTAAACTTCTTTACCAGGACCAACAAACATCTGTCCCCTTTCCTGTGAACTAGAGAGGGCATAAGAAGTAGTTGTACCTTCCTCAAAGGCAACCTGAAAAAGCAGTTATTAGAGGTTAAAATCCGGAATTGTTTACCTAAATTGGCAACAAATTTCCCTTTCCCAATTGTCACAGGAATTCTACTATCCCAATAAAACACATACATAACGTCAAATAACTGTCATCTATTTTAACTAAATAAAACTGTCTAATAATGAGATACACAGATCAATTTGAATGAATTTACCAAATATAAATAGGCCAACAAGTGCATGTTGGGAAAATAGGGAGTGGCATGACTGCTAAGTTTTGTGTGCACGGTGTAAAAACAACAAGGAAAGAATAAGTTACCAGTGAGCCTTGATCTCTAGTGTTAATATCACCAGCCCAAGGTCCATAGCTGTCAAATATTGTGTTGAGAATTGCCGTGCCACGAGAAGCTGTTAAAATTGCATTTCTCAATCCAAGAAGACCACGAGTTGGAATCTTATATTTGAGTAGTGTTGTCCCTTCTGACCTGGAAGACATATAATAGAAGTTAGCAGAATTTACATCATTATATTGGAGAATCACCCCTCATGCACTTTTTGGACTATTTGGCACGAGAGGAAAGAGAGAGGTTGGTTTTTGTTCCTGTTGATTAAACATTTGATTCTTTTATTATTTGGCATGAGGTACGGTTCTATTCTTTAGATCCATACCTTGAGAGTTGAGACCAACTTTTTGTTAGTTGGAATCATCCTTTTTCATTTTTTTATGGGGCTCTTGTATAGCCCATGGGGTTTCTCTGTGATTAATACAAAAACCTATTACCGATCCAAAAAGGAATATAATAATTCAGGCCTCAAAAGTGGAATTCCATTAAACAATAAAGATTTATGTTGGCCTAACGTTATGTAACTATATAATATGAAGCATACCGGCCCTACTACTTTTCTATGGCAGGTTAGAAGAGAGTTGAGCTGAAGACGATTGGCAAGAACACACAGGATCCAGATTACCATGCATATGATGATGGAAGTGCTTCGTCAAACTAATCATTTTGAACGAGGGAATTCTGAAATAGATTCATACTTTAAAATAGGCATATGTACGCAGTTAACAATCTATTTAACTACGTATGGACATTCATCGGCATATGTATGCAGTCGACCATCTACGCAAGCAGAGGTTAGATATTACACCAATTCAAAGTAAACAACCAAGTGTTGAACCAATTAGTTTTCACTCCGCAAAGCACAAATTTTTGTACCATCACGCTAGTGCTGTTAGATTTTGCATTCTTACTCCTCTTTATCTATTCCATAATATAACATGAATAATCTCCATCGTAGTATAACAATAACCAAAAAGAAAAATAGAAGTAAAGGAAAGAAGGCATCGGGAAATTTGTACGTACCCAACCCCCTGCATGTCAAACATCTGTCCACGCCTTTTACCCAAAAGTTCAACCACTGCGCCCATGTGTTCTTCTGGCACTTCCACAGTGGCAATCTGTAACAAAAAATTAAAATGTTACGTATAAAAATAATGCTGCATTATTGATAGCATTACCTCTCATCAAGACCGTTCAGGTTTGTTCATCAGTTAGTAACATTACAAAAAATGCCTTATGAGCATTATATAACGAGTAGTAAACATCTAATTTACCCCATTTCTCTTCTATTTTCTATATTTCTTTTTTTGGTGTGCGTGTGGGGGGGGGGGGGGGGGGGG